>JAKNSD010000023.1:27222-627222 GCA_023525715.1 Cichorium intybus | reverse complement strand
AATTTGATGCTACCCCATGAAATTGCACATTGCACTTTATGAAATGTTGGTGGAGCGTGTGTGGTTTACCGGCACACCAATGGGAGTTCATAAAGAGTGGCAATGGGTGTCTCGGGTGTTATCATTGTTGATGGAGCGTGTGTGGTTTACCGGCACATCAATTTGAGATGATAATGGACCCCGAGAGTACCAAGCTAATTTGCATGGTTATTCACACCCGGTTTGTGATCCTCGGCATCCCAGTCACAAACGGTGGGGCATATCCGAGATTAAACATGCTATTGAAAAGTTCAATATATCTCAAAAGAAACTAGGAATTCCATTTATAATAAGATTATTTTTCCGCAGTGGAATTGGATGAATCGTCATTCGCCTACCTTTATAAAATTTGCTTATAGATTACGGCATCCCTCTTCTATGTTGCAAATTGTTATAGTTGGATCCTAGCCTTTTTTTATATTGGGTTATTATAAGGACCGACATGTATCTAATTAAACTTACCTTCTTTTATAGATGTCTTCTGCTGATCAATCCGCTCCCCACTCAAACTCCAGTATTCCCTCTATCCTCTCATTGTGTTCCAAGGTTCAATTGAACGGGACAAACTACAATGACTGGATTAGAAGCATCAAGATGGCTTTGAGGTACGAGAACAAAGAGTATGTTCTCGAGACTGAGCTTGTCGATGTTGACCCTAAAACTGCTACTCCCGAGGAAATTGCCTCGTACCAAAAACATACTGATGATACGACCAAAGTGGCCTGCATCATGATCGCCACAATGAACCCCGAATTGCAAAGGATATACGAAGACTACTGGCCGTTTGAGATGCACAAAGAGCTTGCGGAACTAATTGCAAAGGATATACGAAGACTACTGGCCCTTTGAGATGCACAAAGAGCTTGCGGAAAAGTTCCGCAAGCAATAGCGCATCGAGAGGTGCGAGGTAGTCAAAGACTTCACGAACAACAAACCTAAAGATGGAGAGTCTATCTGCGCTCATGTGCAAAGAATGCAAGGTTACGTGGAGCGGCTTAAAAAGTTTGGGATGCCTGTACTTGAGGAGTTGGCCGTTGACATAGTGCTTAACTCCTTACCGAGTTCTTATGACCAGTTCAGGCTGGCTTATCATTTGAAAAACAATCAGGCTAACCTGACTGAGTTGCATCGTATGCTTCGGGTTGCTGAGGACAGGATAAAGGGTAAAGGTGTACCCTCCGTCAATCAGCCCGTCTTAGCCATTGGAAGTGGCAAAGGAAAGAAAAGGAAGGGCCCTCCTAAGCAAAATTGGAGGGAAAAGGTTCAGGTCGGGTCGTCCAGCAATGGCTCGAGAACCAAGTCTTCTCACATTCCTTGTGTAGCCAACCCTAATGAAGCCGACTGTTTCTACTGCAAAGAGAAGGGCCATTGGAAGAGAAGCTGCCCCAAATACTTGCAGGATGTCAAGGATGGGAAAGTAAAGCCATCGACAGCAGGTATATACACTATCTCTAAAAACTCACCATCTTCTAATTCTTGGGTCCTTGATACAGGATGTGGTTTTCACATTTGTTATGATCTACAGTGCCTAAAGGAAAGCAGGGAGGTGGAGCACGGTAGACTGAACCTGATCATGGGCAATAGGAGATCGTCCCCTGTTACCAAGATCGGCGTTTATAGTTTAGTGCTTAGTAGTGATGTTAGCTTAGAGTTATTTAATTGTTGCTATTCACCAGAAATGGCAAGAAACATTATTTCATTTCACGCTTTGTTCAGACAAGGATTTCAATTTTCTTTTGACAATAAAATTGGTTCGATTTCTGTTTTCAAAAATGGTATTTTGATTTTTACTGCTTATCCTTGTGATGGTGTGTATGAAACTGTTGAATGTGTTGACAATTTAGGACATAGTGTAAATTATATTGATTCTACTAGTGGTGTAGAAAAGGCATGCCTGTGGCATAGTCGGCTTGGGCACATCAGCAAGAAACGCATCGCCCAACTCCAAAAGGATGGAGTGTTGGAATCATTCGACCTCAAGTCGAATGATGTATGCGAATCTTGTCTGTTGGGCAAGATGACTAAATCACCTTTCAAAGGGTCTTTTGAAAGAGGTGAGGGTCTGCTGGACATCATTCACACGGATGTGTGTGGTCCATTCAGATCAACCACAAAGGATGGCACGCGGTTCTACGTGACCTTTACCGACGATTTTAGTAGATACGGTTATATCTACTTGATCAAGCACAAGTCGGACACCTTTGAAAAGTTCAAAGAGTTTAAGAACGAGGTAGAGAATCAATTAGGCAGGAAGATAAAGATGCTCAGGTTCGACAGAGGCGGAGAGTATCTAAGTATCGAGTTCCTAGACTATCTAAAGGAATGCGGAGTAGTTTCGCAGTTGACACCTCCTAGGACACCACAGTTGAACGGTGTTGCGGAGAGGCGTAACCGAACCCTGTTGGACATGGTTCGTTCCATGATGAGTCGAGCTTCACTTCCCATTCACTTCTGGGGGTATGCCTTGGAGACTGCCGCCCATATCCTCAATCTTGTCCCAACTAAGAAGGTTGCTAAAACACCTCATGAGATGTGGACGGGGAAAGTTCCCTCGTTGACACATATCAAGATCTGGGGTTGTGAGGCTTTCGTTAGACGAGAGACTCAAGACAAACTCGCAGACAGAAGCGAAAGGTGTTTCTTCCTTGGTTATCCCAAACAGTCCTTTGGATATCTATTCTACAGACCGAGCGAGGACGTGGTCTTTGTAGCTAGACGAGCGGTCTTTCGAGAGAGAGAGCTAATATTCAAAGAGGACAGTGGGAGTACCATTGATCTGGAAGAAATTCAAGAGTCATCAGATGACACAACCTTAGGAGAAACTAGCAACCAACATGAGGAAGAAGTTCCTGTTGGTCCGACAGATGTATCCTTACCTCTTAGGCATTCCGGTAGGGTTAGCATGCCACCCGAGTTTTATGGGTTCCATATAACTTCGGATGGGGACACGTTTGTCAGTGATAGGACACTGATAAATTTGGATGAACCAGCTAATTACCAGGAAGCAGTGGCGGGCCCTGAGTCTGCCAAGTGGAAAGAGGCCATGGATAGCGAGATCAAGTCCATGTATGACAATCAAGTTTGGAACTTGGTTGACAACGTACCGGGGCGAAAGACAGTCGGGTGCAAATGGATCTTCAAGAAGAAGACCGATATGGACGGAAAAGTACATACTTTCAAGGCAAGACTGGTTGCGAAGGGCTTTACTCAAACCCCAGGGGTTGACTATGCCGAGACCTTCTCACCAGTAGCCAAGATTAAGTCTATTAGGATTATGCTGGCCATAGCTGCATTTCATGACTATGAAATTTGGCAGATGGACGTCAAAACCGCTTTCCTTAATGGAAAGTTGACTGAGGATGTTTACATGAATCAGCCAGAGGGTTTTGTCGACGCAAAGTATCCCAATAAGGTGTGTAAGCTTGAGAGATCAATTTACGGATTGAAGCAAGCTTCTCGCAGCTGGAATCTTTGTTTCCATGAGAAAGTCAAAGAGTTTGGCTTCTCTAGGAGCGAGGATGAGTCCTGCGTATATGTCAAGGCTAGTGGGAGTATAGTCACTTTTCTGGTGCTATATGTCGATGACATACTGCTCATGGGAAACGATATTCCAACCTTGCAAGATGTCAAGGCTTGGCTTGGGAAATGTTTCGCCATGAAGGACCTAGGAGAGGCTGCCTATATTCTCGGGATAAGAATATTGAGAGATAGGAAGAAGAGACTAATTGGACTTAGTCAGGGTACATACTTGGAAAAGGTACTGAAAAGGTTTAGTATGGAAAATTCCAAGAAGGGAGAGCTACCTATCCAAAGTAATGCAAAATTGAGTAAGACTCAAAGTCCGAGTACAGACGAAGAAATAGCTGAAATGAGTCGGGTACCTTACGCTTCGGCTGTGGGGTCGATCATGTACGCTATGGCGTGTACTCGCTCTGACGTGGCCTTTGCTCTGAGCATGGTCAGTCGGTACCAGGGAAACCCTGGAAGGGCGTATTGGATAGCCGTAAAGAATATACTCAAGTATCTGTGAAGAACAAAGGACATGGTGTTAGTCCTTGGAGGCAGTGATACCTTGAGAATTGAAGGATATACGGATGCCAGTTTTCAGACGGATAGAGACAGTGGTCGGTCTCAGTCTGGCTGGGTATTCCTTCTGAACGGAGGAGCGGTAACTTGGAAAAGTTCCAAGCAAGATACGGTGGCTAATTCTACTTGTGAATCAGAGTATATAGCAGCAAGTGAAGCGTCAAAGGAAGCGGCTTGGCTGAAGAACTTCATCGGTGACCTTGGAGTAGTCCCGAGTATTCAGGAGCCCGTGGAACTGTTCTGCGATAACGAAGGTGCGGTCGCCTTGACAAAGGAACCACGAGATCATGGAAAGTCCAGGCACATCGACAGAAAGTACCACTACATAAGGCATAAGGTAGAAGAAGGTCACCTCGTGGTAAAGAGGGTATCATCAGAAGATAATCCTGCAGATCCCTTGACAAAGGCTCTGAGTAGGATTAAGCATAATCAGCATGCTAGGAGCATTGGATTAAGAGATGATATAAAGTTTATGTAAATTAGATAGGTTTCGAAACTTGTAACAATGTATTGTATTTGACTCTTGTGATTTAATAATAGAGATTTATTAATGAGTAATGGTTTACTACTTTTGTCAATACTTTGTCATTGTGTTTCAATTTGCATGTTTTACTTCCTGAATAATTGGATTATTCAAATATCCACAGTCGATTACACTTTTGGGGAGTAAGTGTGAAGTAAGACTGTCATGAATTGGTAATAGATTGTCTAAGGAGTTAGACATTGCAATTGGATTGCTGCACCATTCGTGAGTACTTGGAAATGGAGATTTGAGTATTGGATAAACCCGCGCTCAATGGATTGCTTCATGGATCTCATCACGAGCAATGTTGAGACGATAATATCTTTTGATCTTTAAGCTAAGACATATGAGTTATGATTTACTAGACGGTTGTTCATTGATAATACGAAAACGCATCGGTAACTCGGTGTTATAAAACGTATTATTATGAGTAATTTGTTTGGTAAAAGACATAAGTATATGAGTCAAAGTTTATTCGTCCCTTGACCCTAACGGGGAACATATATCTGTAGGCCTCTCGATGATTTTGAAGTTGACTAAAATGGTTGGCCAACCGGGACTAAATTGGTAGTCTAAGAGTCATATGCAAATCGGAAATCGAGGAACAGTGAATCAGACCAATTTGATTTTATCCATGTCTTGAGTCTGAAAAATATCTAGTTGGACGGAGGATCATCTGATCACTTATCTATGGACAGAACTGATTAGATCAGAGTTTGGCAGCGGTTTCTAGGAAGCTAAAAGTGCTGGTTAATTAGAGGTTAAATTGGTAATTATAGTCATAGACTTATCCAAGTGGGAGACTGTTGGATTAGGTGTCTAAGCCATGACTAATAATTAGTAATTACCTAATTAATAGTAGCATAGTCCATTTGGGTTGCCCTCATAGCTGGAGGTTTGGTGGAAAGTTAAGTAGAGAAAAAGGGTTGATTTATTATATGACTAATAAATCAAGATATTGTTTGTTAATATATTATGGAGATAATATATTAATAAGAAATAATATTATTTGATTAATAATTAATCAGAAATTAATTGGATTAATTTATGTGGCATTAATTAGATTAATCAGGAGGTCAGGGATTAAATTCGTACAAATTCAATAGTTGAATTGCGGCGCGCGGCGCGCAAACGACTTGGCCGCGGCGCGCGTACAGATAATCCGGAAAAATGGGCTGCGGCTAGGGTTTTAGCTTTGCCATTTGGTTCCCTATAAATAGGGACCCCTAGACCTCATTATCAGTTGCTCATTCTATTATTTTTCTCTCTGGAATTTCGATCCATAAACCTCCCGGCTAAGGGTGTGACTTCATTTGAGGCAGGATATTTTTGCTGCTTTGCTTCCAATAAATCTAAAGGTTAGTTTTCTGGTTTTATTCTTTAGATGTCTTTATTGGCTTTTAGATTTTTTGTTATATGTTCAATAGTAGAAAACATAGATCCTTATAGGTTGCATGTGAACTTAGGTTATTTAGTTCATGGTTACGGAAAACCTTTCAGAGGTACCATTCAATCTAGTGCCACAAGCTAGATTCTTATTACAATACTTGCATTTTGACTTTTTAGCACCTTTCTTATATGTAAAATGTTGCCAAACAACCGACTTCAACTTTGGCTGATTTTCTTCTACTGTGACTTCAACTTCATCATTTTGATCATCCACATCAATTACACCTTCATTTGTAGCCATTCTAAAACAGCAAACATATGAAGTAATTAGAATTACAGAAATAAAAGTTTAACAGAAATAAAAGTTTAACAGAATTACAAAATTACTGAAATAAAAACAGAATTCCAAGATTGATCACCCACAATAAAAGTTTAACAGAATTACAGGATTACAGAATAACAAAAATAAAAGTTTAACAGAATTATAGAATTACAGAATAACAGAAATAAAAGTTTAACAGGATTAAAGAATTACAGAAATATAAGTTTAACAGAAATAAAAGTTTAACAGATCTAAAAGAAATAAAAGTTTAACAGAAACATATGAAGTATGAAGTATATGTCCTGATGTCCAATAAGTAATCTAGTGCAAAATGTTTAACAGAAATTGTTTAACAGAAACATATGAAGTATATGTCCAATAAGTACAAGAAATAAAAGTTTAACAGAAATTGTGCTTACTGAGTTACTATAATTGGATTGGGATATTTGCCCCTGTAAATACGGATTGGGATATAGAATTGTAAGGCACCGCAATTTCAATTATGCTTAAATGACCTTTTTGGAAACGACTTCAATTCCATTTTCCAATTGTTGCCAAACTTTTTATGCAAAACTTAAAAGGGAGAAGGAAAATATATTGGGTCTTGTGTTGTGTCGGCAAACTTTTATGCAAAACTTAAAACTCAATGCCATTTTCCAATTGTTACCAAACTTTTATGCTGCTGTAAATAAGGATCCTTTTATGGTAGATTATTTCAAGATGAAAGTTTACTTTTGGGAAATTACCTGTGAGCGAGAGGCGATGAGCGAAGGGGGAGACAGCCGGAGGAGATGAACGAAAGGGGAGGCAGGCCAGAGTTCTGCACGAGTGAGTTCGAGGATGAGTGCAACTAGAGAACGAACGGAGGAGATGGACGCATTTTCTTCTTGAAGCTTGACTGCTTGAGGGTTGAGCGAGAGAAGAGTCGGAGAGGTACGAAGCTGATCTAGGTTAGATTTAGGGAGTTTTGGGAGATGAATGAAATTAGTTTCCCCCCATTGCCCCCGGTATCCCAATTATTTTCAATTTCCCCCTAATATTTACTGGTTTAATTTTTTTCAACTTTTTCAATATCCCCCCACGAAATTCGTTGACTGCTAATCTGCTATAAGCCTTTAATGTTTAATTTTATTAATATATATATATATATATATATATATATATATATATATATATATATATATATATATAAATATAATATATAATTTAAATATATAATAAATTTTGCGGTGCGGTTTCGGTAAAATTGCACGGTTTTTCAAGCTAAAACCGCACCGCACCATGCTTTGCGGTTGTGGTTTTTGCGGTTTCGGTTTTTTGCGGTTTTGCGGTAGCGGTAAATGCGGTTTTTGGCACGGTTTCGGTTTTCGGTTCGGTTTTTGCTCAGCCCTAGCTATAATAGCGTAAAAATTTTGAAGTATAATGTTTTCATAAGTAAAAAAGCAAAGGTGCAATGCTATAATTGAGTAGATTTTTCATTTTGCGTTTTTGAAGCTTAGGGTGGAATTTGAAAGTTGGTTTGTGTCCCTTAGAAGATATTGAAGCTTTTTGAAGTCTAATTAAAGATTTAGAGTTTGCATCTTTAAGGAGCTTAGAGTTAGGTTGAAACACCCCTCGTTATGGTAGTTTTAGATCACCTATTAAAATCAAAGGATTTTAATTCAAAAAGTTTTAAATGTTTAAAGGTGTAAAAAGATGGTCCTAATGTTAAACATAAAGTTGTCAAGTTTCAAAATAGCATGGTTGCATCAATAAATATACCAGAAAAATAGTTCAAATAAAGCACTACTAGGTTGTAGCCTTTTAAACGTACTCATGTTCTTTATCCCTTAGCTCTACTTTCGTCAATCTAAGCACATGTCAAATATATTGTTAAGCATGGAAATCCTAGTGAGAATACTCAATCTTGACCATTTCCAATTTAAGAATAATGGCTTCCATTCCATTCAAGCAAAACCTCCAAAACCAAATCAAAGTTTCCAATAACTCAATAAACCAATATTATGGTACTTTTGACCCAATATCAAGGTTGAAGTGGCTAATAACTCATAGTGAAATTCAAAGTTCTAAAATAATCAAATAAGCCAATAATGGTTAGCTAACCAACATTAACCAGTAATTCAACAATTAAAAATGGGATAATTCAATAAACAAATAATGACTATGCAATATGCATTTATCCTCATCCCAAGTTCATCTCAGTAGTCCAAGATCACATAAACGGTTAGTATAAGGATCATGTATGGAAGAATTAACTTATACATATACTTTCAAATGTCTGTTCTAATTTAAGGCTCATGTATAAGTAGCACAAAGTAACACATATATTTTGAAATACCCATTTAAGTTTTGAGGTAGGTAGCTTGTAAACCACCACACAAGCACCACACAAGGGGTAACGAACCTTTCTTGTGCATAATGATGATTATCTGGAAATCTAATCACTTCAAATCAAGTCAAGTCTCGCATGGATATAATGAATGACCATAAATTCTCATGTCCTATGTGAATGCACATGTAGGATGCCAAACCGGTTTCATATCAACAAAGCTTTTTACGTTAGTAATATCATTTTAAAACAAATTTCGTGTAATGTATAAGTAATACATATAATAGACACATTGCACATAAAGAATATTATTAGGATAAAATCATGAAAAATATCTGTGTGTGTGTGTGTGTGTGTATATATATATATATATATATATATATATATATATATATATATATATATATACACACACACACACAATCATACACACACTCCAGGTATACTCACATTAATAACTCAAGCTTTCTATAATCAACCACCCCATTCTAAGATATGTTGTCCTTCAATCACCACCTTGTAAATCTTGAAGGATAAAAATTTAGTATTATTACATTTATTAGGTACAATATAGCTTTTTCCAGTAAACTATGAGTTATTTTTACATAATGGATAATAAATATAGGTTTTAAGGTGTTAAAAACTGAAAATGAGGGTCTCTATGGTATTTATAAGGACAGAATAGCAATCCACTCGGAACAACTAAGAAAACAGGAGATTTTGTCCCTTATACTTGGATAAAGTAACGACCTACTTGGACTGAGTAACAACATACTCGAACTATGTAAGTCTGCAACTTATGTAAAAACAATATGATAATTTAATCCTATTGAAGTCTCACTTGTTTGAATTAAATCACATAACAACAAGTTCATGATTTCAGCTATTTACTTGCTTCTTAACCCTAGGATCCGTAATTTAGGTCCAAAATCACAATACTAAACTTAAGTATACGTTATTAATGTCGAAGTACAACTAATCACCAACTAAGGTTTCAATTCCTTATCTTCATATCTTAAAATGAATCAACCATTTCAATGGTGATGTAATGATACATTGATGATTGAAAACAAGTTTCTAACATCAAAACAATACACAAATCTTAGAGTAAATCCTAAAATTAGGATTTCACACATTATGTAGGGTTTGGATACCCAAAAATCTACAAAATGATTAATTAAGCTTATATATACACGATTTGATGTTAGAATCATAAATTAGGCTTGATTCAACATCCGGTAACTAAAACTCCATAAACGATTCAAAATTTAAATCTATAAGAGAACCACAACCCTATATTGACTTACAAGCTTATATGCGAGAGATTTATACCTCACAAAGTTTCAAAAATGTAACTCTAGTTTCAAACCTCTCAAATGCACATTGATTCCTCTTCTATCTTCTTTGATCTCTTGAAATTGTTATTAATTATTCTCTTCCTTTCTTTGGTTCATTTTGAGAGAAATGGGGAAGAAGAGAATGTATCTAGCTTATATATGTTTCTCGATTGACCAAATGAACCATTCTAGTTCTAACTCTTTCATCTTGAACACCAAGTCACTAGTCTTTTAAGGAAACTTCCAAGTTTGATACTTAAGACCCATAACTTACTATTTCTTGAAAAAGTAGTCATCAACTAAGGCTAAAGTAATCACTACAAGTTTTACCTAACTGTTGCATTTAGTCCGTCATTTATACTTTTTTAGGTCAAAATTAACTTCCTTCATTAAAATGTTTCATCAAACAACATTATACTAATTTTATTTATTTATTATTTCATTTATTACTATTATTATCATTATTACTAGTTATTTAATAAAAAATTAAATTAGCCCTATATAGGATGTTACGTATGTAGCATTTATTCACCCATTCTCTAATTATTCTTCCAGTATTCTGAATTGTGCACAAATCTAAATCTACAAAGGATTTGTGAATTATATTGTGGTTTTAATGGTGATTTTAGGTTTAAATTGCAATTCTAATGTCATTTTATCATGTATATGAGTTAGATTTTGAAGTAATAGATGTTTTGGAAGGTTTTCAAAACCTAAATGATTAAAATGATGTGTTCAACCATTTAAATTCTATTTTGATTGATGATTTCACTTGGAATCATATATTAAACTTCTTAATTAAGTTATTGGTGCAATCTATGAAGCTTCTAACACTGTTGATGAATATTTGTAGATTTTAGCTTTTGATTTAATATGAATTGATGTTTATACATTGGAACTTTAATTCAAATCTAAATCAAGTGTGAATCTGCAACTAGAATCATATTTGATGGTATTAAGTCATAATATGGAGCTTTGATCATATTTAGAATCTAACGTGATGTCTAGTTGATGTATTTTGAGTTTTGAAACCTAAATGTAAGATGTAACTTGAGATTCATGACTCTGAACCAAAGTGTAGTGCGACCGAAGTGGACTCTCCGGTCTTTACCAAGACACAGCTTGATGGCTGCGGTTAAGAGGAGACTTCGGTCAAATCAGTAGAATAGCGCTTTATGGTCATAGTTGTAACTCCAGTCAATCAAATGTATTGTCCAAAGACTTATATTGAGGAGGTTGCGGAGCATCGATTGTCATTAAGAGTTTGGATTGAATATGGTAATAAGTTTATCAAAGGAAAATGTTGATAGAAGATATGCCATCTGAAGTGGTGATGCATTAGAATTCATACATAGAAGTTGGTGCACACCCGCGATTAAAGTGAACCGAGGAGGTTCACAACCCAGGAGATTCACATTCGAGGGAATCCCCTTGACCGAGGCAACTCGTAACTGAATGAGAGATGGACCGAGGAGGTGTCTAATCGAGGCGATCACTAATCGAAGGAGATGATTGACCGAAGAAGTCTTGGACTGGTCTCCGGTCAACTTGACAACTTCTGCGGCAAGAAAGGATTGTTGACTTTGGGTGATACTGATTTCAAGGAGCATTACTAAATATCTTGTCAGCAGATTTTCCAGAATCTAGTCGGGAGGTCCATACCTTTAGGGTGGTTATAAGGTTAAGGGTGTATCCTCTAAAGATAGGGTTAATGATGTTAAGTGATACTATATATAGTGTGTGTGCCATCTCTAGATTATGAGAGTGCTTGTCTTAGAGTGAATCAATCTTTGCAACCTTGTAACTTGTATTTCCCAAGCTAGAAAATAAGAATACTTCCCTTGTCGGTGGATGTAGCTCATCTTGAACCGAACCACATTATATATTTGTGTCTTTTTTCTTGGTGTTTGTGAAAGCGGTTTCGGCGTTTCTCGTATTATTTCCATCCGTAGAGTCTTGTTTGCTTCGTTCGCAGGCTCCATACAAAGGTGATCCTCTCTCGACACTAAATCCACTATATCTTCGTTATCAGCTTGTAAAAATGGTCCAATGATTTATTTAGTTTGTTTAATAACGTGATCCCTAATGCATGTAGGATGATTTTTCATGTTTTGTGTTGTTAGAGCATTCCACTCGATTAGGTGCAAGAGCAATTATACTCAACGAGTAGATAACTTTGATGCTTTGAGATCGAATTTGATATGAACATATGCATTCACTTAGGATGATTACATACTTGATGTGACACTCATGGATACCCAATTTGGAACTTTGAAAGAGTAGTTGTGGCATTCTAAAATACCTCACTTGCATGAGTGGATTTGTTATCCCTCATGTGGTCTACTGTGTTGGCTCATCGGTACCTAGTTGAACTTTGAATTTGAACAAACATTGAAAGTGTACAGTGTACATGTTATGTGATATATATACATAGGCCCTAATTTCAGTCATCATTGTGAGATTTGGACCTTGATATTGACTTGGCATTTAAGGGTAGATGCATGTGCATTTGAATTTGCATACTTTGATATTATCGTTTTATTGTTGATAAGTTTGATGTTGTTAGCAATGTTTATTGCATTTTTGTCAAATATTGAGTTTACATAAATATTTTGATGCTTTGAAAACCTTTTTGGAGCTTGAGTATGATTTTCGATTGTTGATCTTATCTTATACCCTTAAGAGTTGACTATGGTAATGCTCACAAGCTTTTCCAAGTCTAACCAATGTATTTTGACATGTATACAAATTACGGTTTAAAGAAAACGACAAATAAAGAAGGCATAGACATTTAAAGGACCACATATGTTGTAGTGGACCTTATTACTTTTTCGGAACGACATGCCACCTCAAGGTTGAATCTCGTGAGATTCAAACTCGAGTGAACTCCATTTTGAACCGTTAACTATTAAATTGTTTTGAGCTTGAATGTTGAGACCTTATTCCGCAATCGATTTTAAAAAGATTAAAACTTGTTTGGAGTTTTGTTAAATCATTTAACATTTATCAGGAACATTACTAGGGCTGTAAACGAACCAAGCGAACACGAACGAAGGCTTGCTCATGTTCATTTATTTAAGAACAATCAGACAAACACAAATGCATAAAGGAACGAAGATTCTTGTTCATGTCTGTTCCTTTATGAAATTACCTTGTTTGTTGTCGTTCATGTTCGTTCATTAAGGAGCTAAACGAACATAAACAAACGAATGTAAACGAACGTAAATGAATACATGTAAATGAACATAAACAAACCTAAATGAACATAAACGAAGATAAATAAGATAAAGGCGCAAGACAAGCAAGAGAACATGCAAGATGGAAAGGGTTTTCTCACATTATGGCAGGCAAGCAAGCATGTAGGCGCGCACGTGTGTGTGCGCGTTTGTGTGTGTGTGTGTATACGAACGTAAGCAAACGTTAATGAACAAACAACACCAATGTTCGTGTTTGTTTGTTTAACTAAACGAACAAAAAATCTTGATCAGTTTGTTCGTATATTAAATAAACGAACTTCCTACCGAACGGTTCTTTGAACGATCGGTTCGTTTACAACTTAAATGTTTATAGAAAGCCAACTTTCCAACAAGACATGGAATGATGCCAAACAAAGTACCACCAACAACGGGTTAGGTTAAGTTATTTTTCGAATTGATTTGTTTAATTACGCAAATTGAAAATCTCTAAATCTCAACTCAACTTAACATGTTTAAGTACACTGAGTTGAAAATTTCTAACTCAACCCAACATATTTATTAAATGGATTGAAATCACGTCAAAGTAAAAAATGTAATATTATCTTTTATGTTCCCTAAAAAGAAAAAGAACATTCCTAGATTCCAGTGTCGACCCAAACAACGTTCGATTTTGACAAAAAGAAAACCCATCGTTATGCTTTTAAACTTTTATCGTCACATATTTGAATAGACAGACACCTAGCTACTTAAGTGTGAATCACCTTCAAAGCATGTGAACTGATGTTCATATAAAACACACCACTACTGACACACATCGTACAAATTTTCCCTTTTTACTAACGCATCCATAATTTATTTATTTATGAAAAAAATCATTATTACTAAATGTTAAATTGTAGGATAATATGTTTTATAATACGTATGAACATAATCAACATATGTGCAACAAGGTTGTTTTATTACACGAGAATGAGAATGATAAGGTCATACATGTCTTTTTGCATAGACATCAGTTTGAGTCTAATACACATCAAACACAGTGCAATGTTAGAACAATAGACATCAGTTTGAGTCTAATACACATCAAACACAGTACAATGTTAGAACAATACTTGAAGAAACAAAAGTAATGAACA
The DNA here is from genome assembly GCA_023525715.1 of Cichorium intybus. Taxonomy (NCBI): domain Eukaryota; kingdom Viridiplantae; phylum Streptophyta; class Magnoliopsida; order Asterales; family Asteraceae; genus Cichorium; species Cichorium intybus. The sequence goes on along the minus strand of JAKNSD010000023.1, from coordinate 612,864 downwards.
TAGTTAAAAAGTGAAGGTTTCTCAACATATTACTCCATAAACCAAATTACAAATATGTCCCCCTAGTGATCTTAAGTACTTTTAACATAATAGAAAAATATCAGCTTAAAAGTTGGTTACCTCATTAGAAACTTATGTCATGATGACATCATCATTCTTACTTTCTTTAGTGGGTATTTCTGGAACTTCATTTGGTATGTCACCGTTAACATTTTTACCTTAAGTATTAACAGAACTCGGTTCCGGGATCAGGGGTACTTCCGTCTTTTCGTCATTAGTTGACTTTTCAACTTCTGGCTCTTTGTCTTTGACTTCTTCTTCGGTACCTTCGTTTTTGTCTTTTTCTGTTTCAACAGATTCACTAATTTTGAGCTTTTTTGAAGCTTGAGTGGCTGTTGACTTTTTTGACTTTCTTTTTGCTGAATTTTTCACTGAGCTTGTTTTCATGGTTGGTGTGTTGGTTGATTTCTGTTCATGAAGCACACAAGATACTTTGAAAATTATACCTGATTATAGCATTGTACTTTCAACTTTTTCTTTATTACGGCATTGTATACATTTAATATTTAATTGATTAACTAAATCCCAAAATGACTTCTCAGGGAAAATAGTTCTGTTCAAGAAGCGTTTGTGATTTTTTTTTTTTCGATCTTTTTGATTTATTTGTTAACCGACTATTATTGGTTTTTTTTTAATTTGAAATTTTAGGGGATGCATGGTTCATAGAATAATTTGGAGGGAATGGAATCTGTCAAAGGAATTGGAATCCGGGAAGGATTTTAATTTGATAAGCGTTTGGTTGGCAGGAAATGAAATGGAATTCAATAATAATTTTTGAATAATTTTTAACTTTTCATTTATAGATAGAAAATATTTTTTTTATTTGTGATTTTGGCAACCAAACATGCCATAGAATGGAATTTCAAATTCCAATTCTGCCAGATTCCATAAACCAAACACTCATAGTATCTTTATAGTATATTGACTTTTTTTAACTTTTATTAGCATGGTTAATGTAAAAATAAAAATACCACAAAATTAAAAAAAAAAAAAAAACCCAAAAAAGAATAAAAAAACGAACTACAGCAATATTTTTAAAAAGAAACCAATTTTTAAGTTCAAATTAGAGGAGTTACCATCAGAATATCACTCTTTTTCCTTGGTTTTATAGCACATTTCTCTATGTCTCCACTTTCCAGATAGCGCAAAACATCCAATTTGGATAAAAACGCGTAGTCACTCGAAGGGTCTAAGTAGTACTGCATAGATACAATCTCCATAAGACTTTGTATAATTAAAAAAAATAAACAATTTCTTTAATAATCAAACATTAAAACGTTAGTATAATCCATACATGGAAATCACTCTGTCCCCACTTCTTATGCATGACAAAACAAGACAGAACAGAACAGAACAGAACAGAACAGAACAAAACAGAACAGAACAGAACAGAACAAAACAGAACAGGTTATACTGATCGGGACTGAGACTGATGTCAATGGGACAAAAGCTGCAATCTTTGTCCCATTTTTAGTATTAATTTTTGGACACGCTGAAAGAAGGTGGAAGTGTGCATACCGGATCTTTTCTTGTTTTGCCTTTAGCGCGCCTAATTGTGACTTCTTTTATCCAACCTGGTGGCAACCCTTCCACTTGTGTCCCCGAGACAGCCTAGAGATTATATATTATTTTAAATGAAACCACATTCAAATATTTAAAAAAAGAAAGAAAAGAAAAAGAGTTGTGTGAGATGAAAGAAAACAAACTTTCTTATCACTGCTCTTTTCACTGGATTCTTGCTTGTTTTCAGAGATGTCTTCTGCCACATCAGCAGGTTTGGATTTCTCGGGAGTAGTTGTTTCTGAAGGGGGATTATCTTCCTGAAAGAGACGAGAGACATATATGCAGTGACATGTCAGATAAATAAATATAAAGAAAGTGGATCAAGAATATAAAGAAAGTTGGAAGGAATTATAGAGGATTACTGTTTTCTCAGTGGGTTTGCTGGTGTTAAGAGTATTAAGATATTCAGAAACCTCCAGCATTGAATGAAACTCGCGTCCAGTTTCAGGATCAATGTAACACTAAAGAGCAGAATAGTTTAGAAAGAATTCAAGAAAAATAAAAGGGAAACTAATAAACTATGATATTATAGGTTAGAACAATTTGAGAAATAATTGATAGTTTCAACAGTAAGTTAGCAGTTTTGTCCAGTAATCAGAGTTTCTATCAAGGTTCCATAATTCCATGCAAGTTTTGGGTTCTGTCTTCTAGCTTTGTTATCAAAAGGATACTGAAATTTTGATAACTACCTTAGATATTTACAGCAAATACTACAAAATAGAAACATGTTGGCTTTAAATTTCAAATGAAATTAATGTAAATTCATATGGATTGCTGTATTCTAGAGAATAATTTGACATCAACTGTACCCGTATTCCAAAAAGTGAAGAGCTATATTGGCCTTGGATGTCATACAGATAGTTTTCAACTTCAAAATATATATCTTACCCAAAGTACTTTCAAAAATGTGCCGGATACATTGTAATATGTTCCATATATCTAATAATCCAAATAAAATTAACAATTAGATTCAAGAATTACAAGGTTTGGCATCAAAATCGAAGTGTATTTATCTCTAGAAATATAATAATCTTAAGCTTGATACGAAAAATCTACGAAGTTGCATGAAACCTCAACTCTCAATACTCTCACTAACTCAACAGAGCCAAGCTACTTCGTATTTCTACTTGCAATTACATGCAACTACTTTTCTCACAACATTAGTGCAAATTAAAGCGAGCATGTAGCCAGAGCGCACTAGAATTAAGAAACCGAAGATTATAAGAGGAAAGCCCTAATTCCAACTCCGAAAAAAATCCAAGACTGAGAACGACAGTTACCTCACGTTTCTCTTCATCTGAACCCTTGAATTCTATGGTCCAGCTGGAAGGAAGCCCCTCCGGGCGCTCAATTGAGCTCATTTCGCAAGAATTTGGTGGTGTTTCCTACTGTCGACGGTGGTTTGTGTTGCTAATTTTAGAGTGAAATTGAAGGGTGAATGGGATTTGGATCAGGAAAGTCGGTAGAAAATGAAATTGTGCGTTGATCGAAGATTCGAAGGGGTGTTTGAATCAAAGGGTACTTATGTAACTTACTCTACGAAGGGTAGTTAAGTTATTGAACTATTCTGGTACGAAAGCTGACTGGATTGTTTTGCTTTAGTTAAAGCAAAATCAAAATGATCAAAATCTGATTAAGATTTTTGTCAAATGACTTTATTATAATAATTACTAGACAAATACTCATGTGTTATGCAAAATTAAAAATTATATAATCAAAATATTAACAAATATATATTATAAATAATAATTAATCTATCGTTATTAACTATAAAATAATACATTTATATTAAAATAAAAATTGATATAAACTTTTGATATTATATTTAACAATAATAAAAAATAGGTATTCATTAGAAAGTTAAAAATTAAAAATTTTAAAGTAGCTATAATAATATAATGCAATTAACAAATAATATTCAAATTAATATGCTTCAAAATAGATATTTAGTTATTTTGCCTCATAATTCTTTTACATGTATCTGCAAAAAAATGAACATAAAGACAAGTCACATACATATACGTTCAGAATATACATACATATATATATATATATATATATATATATATATATATATATATATATATATATATATATATATATATATATATATATATATATATATATATATATATATATATATATATATACACACACACATACTCACATTCATACACCATATAAAAGTAGGATGCTATGATAAATGAACCAATAAAAGTAAATTGTTATTTACCGCTTTGTATTTACAGAGCAGGAAATAACATCATACTTTCATTGTTTCCTTTATCATAACATCATGCTTTGATTTATAAAAAGAACATAAATTGCCAAGTAGGATGCTTTTTAACACACACGTATTTTTATAATTTGGATGATGTTTAAAATATGATATTACAATAGGACATATGAAAGTTCATCTATAATAATAAACAAATCACTAAGTAGTTTTTCGTTTATTACATTTAACAACTTTTAAACTACAACTTGATATGTACGAAAAACGATATGTAACATATTATTTTTAACATTTTTTCATTCATTGCAACCAAACAGACAACTTCAATCACATTTCAATATATTAAGCTCATTTATCTTAGTATATGTCATAACAATGGTGAAACTGTTTGTAGAAATAAAGTATTTTCATGTGGTTGAAGTTAACTATTTATATTAAACCACATATTCATGAAAATTAAATGATTTCATTAAATAGTTATTTTAATGTCAAAACTCTTTAATTCTAACTAATCTTACTTATCATTAAATTATTATAATTCCAAATGGTTTTTAACCTTAAGATAGTTAATTGATACTTATGGTTTTTAAAATGATGAATAATACTAACATTAAATATAAAAAATCATGTATTTTCAACTTCAACTAAATTATAATAAAAATATACCTATTGATCAGGCTAGAGGCGTTTGTATACCGATTCAATAAATTTTATACATTACATATACAATAACATTAAAAATATATTTTGTCGTCAAATGAATATATGTGTTGGAATAGTTGTGTGTTTATGAGTACAAACTAATAATAACAATGATACCAAATCTAAATAATTATCTCACACTAATAAAACAATTAATAAATATTGTTAAAAGACATCTGAAAAGTTATTGGATTTTCAAATCAATGTGGTTGAATGAAAAATTACTATAATATAACAAATATATATATATATATATATATATATATATATATATATATATATATATATATATATATATATATATATATATGTATTAAAGCTCTTCAAATTCCAACTAAAAAGTCATTTATCATTAAACTATTATAACTTAAATGACTTTGTTAACTTATACATCCAATTGATATGTGTGGTACTTATTATTAAGAAAAATAATAATTTGATATCTAAACTAATTAGTCATCTTGAACGAATATACGTAAATATTAAATTTTAGGATGTTGATTTGGTTTAATATTTCTAGTTTGATATTCAGGTTTATAAATTAAAGTAATATGAATGTTTTTGTGATTATTAAATTAATATATTAATAAATAAACAATAAAAAATATTTGTTAATCATAATTTTAAATCATTGATCATCTATCCCATTTAATTGATGGTGTATTGATCGTTATAAGTTGTGAGAAGGTGTACACTTATATATATATATATATATATATATATATATATATATATATATATATATATATATATATATATATATATATATATATATATATATATATATATGTGTATGTGTATGTGTGTGTATGTGTGTATGTGTGTATATATATATATATATATATATATATATATATATATATATATATATATATATATATATATATATATATATATATATATATATATATATATATATATATATATATATATATATATATATATATAATGTGTGTGTATGTGTGCATGTGCATGTGTGTATGTATATAATTAATAATAAACAGATTGATCTTTATACATAACAAATAACATATAATACGAAAAAGAATTAATACTACAACTTTTAATAACATAAAAATCTTAAAACATCTATGATAACATTTATATTCAAAAACAACATATTGAACATTCATAAATTATACAAAAAGAATATATAAAACATCAACATACATTTGATATATTTGATTTTTTGAGAAAATATATCAAACTCTCGTTTTTTATCCTTTTCCCTAAGAAAGAATATTATCGATATTTTAGATTTACCTCTCATCCCAAACTATATTATCCCAAGAATTTTCACATTATAACCATTGATGCGTCAAAACTCATTTTTTCAACTCTTCATATTTACATTACAAACTTTTCAAAATATGATGATTTTTGTGAGAAAATCTTGTTTATATACTACTAATATACTCACTACATATTAATGAGAGGAAAATAAAAGTCATTATTAATTTTCCTTAGTTTTAGAAATATGAAAAAACAATTAGTTAAAACCCATTGAATCTCATAATAATAAGCTATAAGTTAGAAAACTATTGAGTGGTAGTGATTAATTTTTTGAAATTTGAGAAGTTGTGGAGGTTTCAAATGAATATGGTGCAAAAATGGGACATGTCTTGAACCATATTTATTTGGATGGCTCCTTTATAAAATTTATATAGATATAGATATAGATAATGATAATGATAATGATTTGGTTGATTTTAAAAATGTCATATTGATAAGAGTTATGAGAGTTCATCTACAATAATAAACAATATAATAAAATAATTTTTTGTTTATTACATTTAACCCATTTTAAACTACAACTGTATGTGTACGAAAAAAATGTGTAACAATTTGATTTTAACATTTTGTCATTCATTGCAAATAAATATACAACTCTTCCAACATAAACTTGTATAATATATTTATATATATGCTTTAGTAGACGTATGCCATTATGGATTTCTCACTGTTGAAAAATATATTTTTGTATGTGACAATCACTAAAATAAGATGAACTGTTATTATCTAACAAATATTATCAGTTTATTTCAGATTGCGTGAATTCGAGATCAAAAACAAGAATAAATCAAGACCCGAGAAACTTTGAGAAAACATCCAAACCTGAGGAAGTAACGCTACAAACCAAAGAGCAAAATACAAAATATCACACTGCTACAGCAATCACGACGCGACAGACACAGTGGTCGCGACGTGAAGAGAAGAACAAAGACAGAAGTCCAGATCGCTACAGCGATCGCGACGCGACGGCCATCACGGTCGCGACGCGAAGACCTCCATCGCGAAGCCCCTCCAACGCGACACCACCAACTTCTTGAACGCGAGACTACCAACCCAACGCACTAACCAGTGGCCGACCAAAAGCAACCCGACACACGCCCCTTCGCGACGCGACGGACCATATGGTCGCGACGCGAACGCTGTTCATCAGCAACTATAAATTGAGGCTTTCTCTTGCTGATTTTGTACAACACATACATCAACTAAGCTCCATATACTCTTACCCACGACCAGAAACCTCAAGACTCTCAAATTTCTGCATTTGGCAACAAGAATCAAACCGCACAAACGCAAGAAACAAGATATCCTCCCGACACTAAAACTTCAAACCTCCAAACAACCTCTACCCGACACCAAATATCACCAAAACCTTATCCTACCGAAAAGAACAAGAAATCGACACATCAAGAAAACCCGAGCAAAGAACAAGAATCGAAGCTTCAAAGAAAATCGCCATATTCATCTACTATCGATAAGTTCTTTTGAAATTATCTGTGTTATTATTGATTTATTCAAACTGTTATAAATCAACTGTACCAAATATCCAAGACATAAAAATCGAACCGTGACAACGAAAACATATGTGGACTGTATTTAACCGAGACATCTAACTTCTAACTTCTAACTTCTAACCGTTTTATTTATTGTAAAAACACTTTATCGTTGATAATGGCGTTTATTACATCTAACCTCTAACTTCTAACATTTACTTTATTTACCGCTTTCTGTCCATTTAAATACTGTCTAGTTTAGATTTACCGTTTTATTTTATTCCGCAACTCTTATTTATTCCGCATATTATAGATAAAATACATATCTGTCACACAGTAATCGGCTTAAAAACCCTTATTCGTGGTGATCAGTTATCGTATTTTCAACACTCACCATTATATATATATATATATATATATATATATATATATATATATATATATATATATATATATATATATATATATATATATATATATATCATGGTAAAGTTCTCATCACTTTAAAACAATAAAGACAAAATTGAAAATTAACCTACAACATGGTGGAATTATCACAAGTTTATAACTATATATAGCTGAAACGAAAATATGTCTATGACACTGTTGAGCTCTCATGGATATAGTCTAGATAACAAAAACAAAAATCGAAGAGAAGCGAGTTGAAGTCATCAAGCGTGGAATAGTTCTTATGTAACGACCCAAAAATCTCGAATTTATATTTGAGAAAATACGTAAGGAAAACCCGAGAAAAATGGTGAAAAAGGGTAATATGGTCATTTTACCATAAAAGGGTAAAATGGTCTTCCGACCCATTATAAGACCCTTATGTAAGAGAATATGTATTGTGAAATAAAAATATAAGAAATAAAAGTTTATGTGAAATTTGAAGTTTTACCGCATGAATAGTGAAATTTGACCAAAAAGGACAAAATAATCACAACTCTTATAATCAAAACAATCACAATAACGATGATGAAAGTTTATGTGAAATCAGAATCGTGGATCTCAAAATAATCACAACTCTTATAATCAAAACAATGGCTTTCAAAATAACCAAAATTCTGGATTTCAGCAAAATCATTCAAAACCATCTCAACAGAAACAAACTCAAACATCCGAAAGACCACCCGTTAAGAGCCAAAAGGCTGACAATAACGATGATGATGATGACGTAATCATTTGTCACAAATGCAAAGGACTAAATCATTATGCCCGAGATTGTCGAGCCAAAATCAAGGTCAAAGACTCAGCTTACTACGCTCAAAAAGCCGAAGAACTGAAGAAACAAGAAAAGAAAGCAAAGCAAAAAGCTTTGATGGCATTCTACGAACCTAGCGTGGAACACTGGCCAACTTCTGATGATGAAACATATAATGAACCAGCTCAGTCAAACTTCTGCTTCATGGCAGACAATGAACCAACCACAAGAGCTCCATATGTCATCGATCAGGTATGGTCTATGATCTCAGATCTCGGTCTTTCAAGAACACCATTTGAGTCCCACATGACTAAGATTGAGAACAGTCTAAAAGCTGATCTCAGACTGTATCATGACACAATAGTCAAATCTGATATCTACAAATCTGAATTACAAACCTTGCAACTCAGATTTGGAGAATCTACAAGGACTAGAGACAAACTTGAAAGAGACATTGAACGAAAATCTGAAGAAAATAATCACATCCTAGAACAATTAAATGAAGCTCTAAAACAAAAAAGGGACTTAGAAATAAAAAATCAATCTGTTATTTCATCTGAAATAAAAGATACCTTAGAAAAGGAAGTCCTTCAGTTAAAACAAAAAATTCAAGATTTAACTGACAAAAACACTAGTTTAAATCTAAAACTAGATGATTCTTCAAAGCAAATCAAATTTCTTGAATCCGAAAATCAAAGATTTCAAGGAAAATTGGATTCTATCAATATTGCCAGAAAATTGAGTGATGATATTTTCACTAAAGCAAACAACTTAGGAACTGGCAAAATTGATACGAATTATAAACCAGGAATTGGAAGAGAATCTTTTGAAAATGAAGAGACAGAAAAGAAAAATGGGACAATTAGTGAAAACTCTAAATCACCTCAACCAGATTTTTTCTCATCTGCTAATGAGGACGATTCAGATGATGAAACAGTTATCAACTGCAGCCCAGATGATACCTTTTTCAACAAATCATTCAAAAGAGTTGTAAAATCTGAATCAGACTCTGCTAGTTCAGTAACTCATCAATTGAGATCTACTAAACTAACAAGGAATGATGGCACAATCAAACTTGAAAATTTCTTAAATGGAGAAAATTCTTATCATCAAAATGGTAGTACTTCTGTTCCAACAGTCTTTCCCTCTTTAAACTCAACCTTTATTAGAAAGAATAGTCTGGGACAAAAGTATTCAAAGAAACAACAGACAAATAAACAACCCATTCAAGCTGTCTTTAAACCAAAAGAACAAAGCAAGCCCATTGTTTTCAAAGAAAAACCTTTGAAACCAGTCGCTGTGCCACAAAAACAAACCTTTAATCCAAAACAAAAACCTTTTCAAAAACCGATTCAAAGTCACTTTCAAAAGATAAACTTCAATCTCTCAAGGAACTTTCAGAAACCATCATTTCACCAAATTCCATTCCATCATCAAAGTGTTTTCCAAAACCATTCAGATCCCAGATACAAAGAAAGGTTATCAAACAGAACTTCACATATAGGATACTTTTCACAAAATCAGAAATCGTTTCAAATGACAGGTTTTCAAAAACAAATCTCACTTTGGGAAAATCTAATAAATCAACTTAAACCTCAACCACTCCGTCCAATCAACAAATACTACAATGATTCCAAATTATCAAAAACCATTAACAAATCAGGACCCACCATGGTTTGGGTACCTAAAATTTCTGTCTAATTGCAGGCACTTTGTGCTGGAGAGCCCAAGGACAGCACATGGTATATCGATAGTGGCTGCTCCAAGCATATGACAGGAAACCAGAGCTTTCTACGAGACTTCAAACCCACAGAATCCAAACAAGATGTTACTTTTGGAAATAACATGACTGCAAGAATCAAAGGTTATGGAAACATAACAAATGGTCACTTCACCATCAAGAAAGTAGCCTATGTTGACGGCCTGAAACACAACCTAATCAGCGTATCACAACTTTGTGACAACAATCATGAAGTTCTTTTCACCAAACAACGAAGCATAATCACAGATGCCAAGACCAAAGCCATTCTAGTTAATTCTGATCGTCTATGCAACATGTATCCACTAGATATGGACCTTATCTATGGAAAACCAGACATCTGTCTCTTGTCCAAAGCTTCTGCTGATATTAGCTGGTTGTGGCATCGTCGTCTTTCCCATCTCAACTTCGGCTACATCAACAAGTTGATTGCAAATGATCTTGTTCGCGGACTGCCACTTCTGAAACTTGATAATGAAACTCTTTGTGCAGCCTGTGAAGGAGGAAAACTGTCCAAATCCTCTCATAAAAGCATTCCTGAATCTAGTGTATCCGAACCACTAGAATTACTGCACATTGATATTTGCGGCCCTGCAAAAACCCAAAGCATAAAAGGGAAGAAATACATCCTTGTTATTATTGATGATTACTCACGCTTTACTTGGGTTTTCTTTTTAAGGCTAAAGTCAGAAGCACCTGAAGAAATAATCAACTTCATCAAACAGATTGAATTAAAGCTCAAACGACCAGTTCGAAGAATCCGAAGTGATAATGGTTTAGAGTTCAAAAACATAACTCTAGACTCATTTCTCAAAAACAAAGGCATCGAACACAACTTCTCAGCCCCTTACACTCCTCAACAAAACGGCGTTGTTGAAAGAAAGAACCGAACTCTATGTGAAGCTGCAAGATCAATGCTTATCTTTGCTGATCTACCACAATACTTCTGGGCAGAAGCAATAGCCACAGCTTGCTACACTCAAAATCGTTCTTTAATCCATAAACAACTTCATAAAACACCATATGAAGTCATTAACAACCGAAAACCAAACATCAAATTCTTTCATATTTTTGGTTGTCGATGCTTCATAAAGAATAACAAAGATCACCTTTCAAAATTTGAATCAAGATCAGACGAAGGAATTTTCCTTGGTTACTCCTTTACCTCAGCTGCTTATCGAGTACTGAATAAACATACTAGAGTAATTGAAGAAAGTACCGATATTCATTTCGATGAATTTTATGTCAGGAAATTGGATCGTAAACATTTTGGTTCTAAAATGATCGATAATATTTTTCAAAATCCAATTCAACAAATGCCATCTACGGACATAGAAATTGATCTTGATTTACTTTTTGAACAACCCAAAACCGCTTATAATTCTGAATTTCTAACATCTTCTACTTTCCCTACAGGAAACTCCGATGCAGAAACTTCACAATCAAACCAAGAAAATACAGATCAAGTCGAGGGGGAATTACCAACACTAAATCCCTCTTTGAACACTCCCAATCCACCTGTCCAAAATGATCCCAGTGCATCATCTATGGGGGAACCTTCATTACCTCATTCTCACCCTATAATCCAAAAAGACATATCTGACAACAACCAAAATCTATTCCCAACAGAATCACCTGACCAAGAAGAACAATGGGACATAGAAACACCAATCGAAATACCTGAAAAAACTCGCCTAAACAAATGGACCAGAAATCATCCTGCAGAACAAATCATAGGAGATCCAAATTCTGGTATTCAAACAAGAGCCGCTACCTCAAATGAATGTTTATACGGAGCATTCTTATCAATGACTGAACCCAAAACCATCCATTCAGCTCTCAAAGATCCAGACTGGGTCAAAGCCATGCAAGAAGAACTAGCTGAATTCGAAAGAAACCAAGTATGGGATCTTGTTCCTACTCCTCCCGATGTTACTGTAGTAGGTTCAAGATGGGTTTTCAGAAACAAAACTGATGATCAAGGCATAGTCTGTCGAAACAAAGCAAGACTTGTCGTCAAGGGCTATTCACAACAAGAAGGAATCGACTACGATGAAACTTATGCTCCAGTTGCAAGACTCGAAGCCATTCGTATCTTTCTAGCATATGCAGCTCACAAGAACTTCCAAGTATTTCAAATGGATGTAAAATGTGCATTTTTGCATGGAGAGATTAATCGAGATGTGTATATTCAACAACCTCCAGGTTTTGAAGATCCACAGTTCCCAAATCACAGTTTTAAGTTACAAAAAGCAGTTTATGGCTTAAAACAAGCACCTCGAGCCTGGTATTCAACATTGTCAACATTTCTAGAAGAATCAGGATTCAAAAGAGGTTCAATTGATCAAACTCTCTTTCGTAAAATTTTTAATAAGCATCTGTTAATCGTTCAAATATATGTCGATGACATTATTTTCGGTTCTACTGATGAATCTTTGAGTGTCAAGTTTGCAGATTTAATGAAGAGCAAATTTGAGATGAGCATGATAGGAGAAATGACTACTTTTCTTAGACTTCAAGTCAAACAATCATCAGATGGAATTTTCATCAATCAAGAAAATTATATCAAAAATCTTCTAACTCGTTTTTCTCTTGACAAATCAAATACAGCAAAAACCCCAATGGCCTTTGGTTACAAATTAGATGCAGACTTAAATGGCAAGCCTGTTGATCAAAAGAAATATCGAGGAATGATAGGATCACTCCTATACCTCACAGCCAGCAGACCCGACATCATGTTTTCTACATGTGTCTGTGCCAGATACCAAGCCAATCCTATGGAATCTCATGCTATAGCTGTGAAAAGAATTTTCAAATATCTTAAAGGAACTCCATCTCTTGGCCTTTGGTATCCAGCTAACTCTGATTTTCAGCTTAACGCCTTTACCGACTCCGACTATGGAGGATGCAGACTAGACAGAAAAAGCACATCTGGTTCTTGCCAATTTCTAGGAGGCAGACTCGTAAGTTGGACTTCAAAGAAACAATCATGTGTGTCCACTTCAACCGCAGAAGCTGAATATGTAGCTGCCGCAAGCTGTTGTTCACAAGTCATGTGGATGCAAACTCAATTACGTGACTATGGCTACAAAGTATCACAAATTCCCATATTTTGTGACTCAACCAGTGCAATTGCCATTTCTCACAATCCCGTGCACCATTCCATGACAAAGCACATCGACATTCGATATCATTTCCTCAAAGACAACATACAAAAAGGTCATATCGAATTGCACTTCATAAACACCGAAGATCAAATTGCCGATGTCTTTACTAAGGCTTTAGACGAAACCAAGTTTCAATACTTCCTAGGCCGTCTAGGAATGTTGAATCCAGATAACATCCATCCCTAATCTCTTACATTTTGTTTGTACAAAAGAGTGTTTACTTTCAGTCAAATAACCAAAATTTTCCAAAAACATTCAAATAACCAAAATTTTCCAAAAACATTCAAATAACCAAAATCTTCCAAAAACATTCAAATAACCAAAATTTTCCAAAAACATCCACATAATCAAAAATCGCAAAAAAAAAATTAGGATAAAGTTTTATCTTTTAAAGTCCTTATAAAACCATGTGATTAACATCTTCTTGACTAAATTTTCAGATACTTATGCTCGATAAATGTTCTCAGTCATATTGATTCTTAAATTAAAGTGAAGATTCAAATCTCAAAATTTTCATTATGAACATTCTCATATTCCCTTTGAATTTATTTCAAATATAACGATTTTATCAATTAAGGGACAAAAGATCAGGAGATTCAGATGAAAACCAAACCCATGTGAGAATTTGTGCCTCGTCTTTAACTGCTAAGTGGAATTCATTTCTGTGAGCAAAGGTGTTCTCATTATGACTTATAGGATTTATACTCTTATACCGTGATGCTAGTCTCATTTTTGCTTAGATATCAAAATGACCAGGGACGATACTTTCATTTCCTTATATATTAGACAAACTGTCTATTATATCACCTATCCCTATCCTCAATCAAACCACTTCAAAGAAAAGCTTCATCATCTGGCATAACAAATCTGACAAATGAAGAAACGACAAAGTCACATCCAACAAATGCTGTCAACAAATCACAATTGACAACCACATCAGATATCCTTTATACAATGTGTATTCACACAAAAATCAAGAAAAGATAAAGACAAAGGTGAACACTTCACCAAAGAAAAGGAAGATTTACAACAACAATCCATCAAGACAGACATCTCTCAAAACTTTCCAAACAAACAGATTCTCAAAAACCGAAGATTTACCGGGATACTGTAGCCTTCATAATTGAATATTCTTAGTTGCAAATTGCACTATGAATATTTCTAAACCCCTCTACATATATTTCCCGACGGAGAGAGAGTGAACATCAATGGCATGAATGAAGAAACCCTCAGAGCAATGCCGAAACCAGTCTTATGTGATTGATTATCTAATATGAAGACCAAGTGACTAAAGTATATAGGTATAAATCAACATTAAGCATAAGTCAACACCTTCAAACTGAGAGATATCACTCATCTTTAGTGATTATACACCAGTTCTGCACCCAGAACAAACAAACACCTCAGTCAAGTGTGAGCTATACCTATGAGAAGTTCATCTGAATCGACCTATTAAGATCACTTGTCGTCTTTATAAATGTTATAAAATCTTAAGGAATATTATGAAAGTACATATACAAAAACCTTTTGATAATTGAACATGAAACCTTGATTCAGAAACAAATATTCTTGACAAACATTTTTCAAAACATAAGTAAAATCTAGTCACACTTTTTCAAAACAAGTGATATGGTTTTATAAATGGTTTATCCAAATTACAAGAATTTTCAACCTTACCTTTTAATCTGTTCTTATTTCAGTAATGATCACATAGGGGGAAATTGTTGAAAAATATATTTTTGTATGTGACAATCACTAAAATAAGATGAACTGTTATTATCTAACAAATATTATCAGTTTTTTTCAGATTGCGTGAATTCGAGATCAAAAACAAGAATAAATCAAGACCCGAGAAACTTTGAGAAAACATCCAAACCTGAGGAAGTAACGCTACAAACCAAAGAGCAAAATACAAAATATCACACTGCTACAGCAATCACGACGCGACAGACACAGTGGTCGCGACGTGAAGAGAAGAACAAAGACAGAAGTCCAGATCGCTACAGCGATCGCGACGCGACGGCCATCACGGTCGCGACGCGAAGACCTCCATCGCGAAGCCCCTCCAACGCGACACCACCAACTTCTTGAACGCGAGACTACCAACCCAACGCACTAACCAGTGGCCGACCAAAAGCAACCCGACACACGCCCCTTCGCGACGCGACGGACCATATGGTCGCGACGCGAACGCTGTTCATCAGCAACTATAAATTGAGGCTTTCTCTTGCTGATTTTGTACAACACATACATCAACTAAGCTCCATACACTCTTACCCACGACCAGAAACCTCAAGACTCTCAAATTTCTGCATTTGGCAACAAGAATCAAACCGCACAAACGCAAGAAACAAGATATCCTCCCGACACTAAAACTTCAAACCTCCAAACAACCTCTACCCGACACCAAATATCACCAAAACCTTATCCTACCGAAAAGAACAAGAAATCGACACATCAAGAAAACCCGAGCAAAGAACAAGAATCGAAGCTTCAAAGAAAATCGCCATATTCATCTACTATCGATAAGTTCTTTTGAAATTATCTGTGTTATTATTGATTTATTCAAACTGTTATAAATCAACTGTACCAAATATCCAAGACATAAAAATCGAACCGTGACAACGAAAACATATGTGGACTGTATTTAACCGAGACATCTAACTTCTAACTTCTAACTTCTAACCGTTTTATTTATTGTAAAAACACTTTATCGTTGATAATGGCGTTTATTACATCTAACCTCTAACTTCTAACATTTACTTTATTTACCGCTTTCTGTCCATTTAAATACTGTCTAGTTTAGATTTACCGTTTTATTTTATTCCGCAACTCTTATTTATTCCGCATATTATAGATAAAATACATATCTGTCACACAGTAATCGGCTTAAAAACCCTTATTCGTGGTGATCAGTTATCGTATTTTCAACACTCACCATTATATATATATATATATATATATATATATATATATATATATATATATATATATATATATATATATATATATATATATATATATATATATATATATATATATATATATATATATATATATATATATATATATATATATATCATGGTAAAGTTCTCATCACTTTAAAACAATAAAGACAAAATTGAAAATTAACCTACAACATGGTGGAATTATCACAAGTTTATAACTATATATAGCTGAAACGAAAATATGTCTATGACACTGTTGAGCTCTCATGGATATAGTCTAGATAACAAAAACAAAAATCGAAGAGAAGCGAGTTGAAGTCATCAAGCGTGGAATAGTTCTTATGTAACGACCCAAAAATCTCGAATTTATATTTGAGAAAATACGTAAGGAAAACCCGAGAAAAATGGTGAAAAAGGGTAATATGGTCATTTTACCATAAAAGGGTAAAATGGTCTTCCGACCCATTATAAGACCCTTATGTAAGAGAATATGTATTGTGAAATAAAAATATAAGAAATAAAAGTTTATGTGAAATTTGAAGTTTTACCGCATGAATAGTGAAATTTGACCAAAAAGGACAAAATGGTCATTTGACATAAAAATGACCAAAAATGTTAAGAAAATGTTAAGCTAGAAGTTAATGGAACCTTGGTTGCAAAGTTATGGGTCTTAGGACCATTTTTGTAGAAAAGCTAGAAACCAAGGGACTAAAGTGCAATTAATTTATAAAAATTTAAATATAAAATAAGAGAGAGTTATTACTCTCTATGTCCAGAAACCAGTGGAAGAATCCAGAGAAAACTAGAGAGAGCGAGAGAGAGCACGGGAGAAGAAGGATTTCTGGAAGATCTAGCAAGGAATTGAGGTTGGAATTGATGATTCCAAGCCTTGAAAGGTAAGATTTTCCTTGTTCTAACCTAAGTTTTGGGTGTGTTCTTGATTTGGTTCTTGGGTTGAATTGAAACTGAAATTTCAGCTATGAATCATGTGGTTTAAGTGGCTAATACTTCCAATAAGTCATTAGTTAAGAACATAACTCAAGAACATGGAAGTAGATTGCTATTCTTGAGAATTTGCAATTTTGGTCAAGAACTTTAATTCCTGCATTTGATTGATTGAACTGATTTTAATGGCTTAAAACTTGTTATTAGTCAAGGGTTTTGGTCCTAGAACAAACCCCATATGATTAAGAACTGGATTAAGGACTTAAATTGTCAAAACTGCATGCTACAGTGCCAAATCGCGACTGATCAGGAGCCTGCCCAGGCGCTAGGCGCAGTGCGCCCAGGACCTAGGCGGGGTGCGCCCAGGCACAGTGCGCCCTGTACCTGGCGCAGTGCGCCTCCAGACAGGGACCAAAAATGTTAAAAACCATAAAGGTTAGAAACCATAGCTAGGTATGTCCGTTTGGTCTAAAATTTTTACCATAGCCTTAGAATGGTATGAAAACATATCGGGAATGGTCAAATCCGTAATCCGACCTTGCGGAAAAGTCACTGTAGCGGCAGTGGCTAAACTTCAAGTTTATGTCAAAACTTGATTTTTGGAATTTGAGCTAGACTTGTCCAATTAACTCCAAATTTGAAATACAAGGCTAATACAGCATAAGACTTCATGGAAGAGTGTCGGAACTGAAATACGACCCCTCGGGGGTACTGTAGTAAAATACGTATAATATACGATTTAATTAAAGTTGGTCATTCAAGGTTTATACACTTGTTTTGACCATTAATGGAATAATAAGGACTCTAATATGTTATAGAGTCAATTAGAATGTAAATTAATGTATCATATATTACATATAGGTGCAAGTCAAGTAATTGGACACCGAAAGGGTAAAGAACCGAGGGACGTCTAATTGACTTTTCAAGAGTTATAAGGTGAGTACATGCAGTAATTTTACCCATTCTGGGGTACATGGCAAGTAAGTAAATTTAAGATTTTTTTTATAAAATCTCTTTATGTGACATTATATGCAAGAGTATTATTATCGACTTGTTTATAAAAGTATAATGCTATGTTTGAAGTTATGTTTTGAACTACAAGTCAAGTTAAATGATAGTATGTTGGTCTATGAACCAATTATGTGAAAGTATATTTTGATTACAAGTGATACATGTTTTCAAATATGAATGGCATATAGCCACAAGAAGTTTAAGAAGTATGTTTTGGTTACAAACTGTATTTATTTTTGAGTATGAATGGCATATAGCCATAAGATGTAGAAAGTATGTTTTGGCATAAAGCTTAGTATATTAGAAAGATATGTTTTTAAACATAAGATTATTATATGATGAAAGCTATATTTGGCATTTAGCCATAAAGATATAAAATGGTGAAGTTTGGCATCTAGCCACAAGTTATGTATATGAGAAATGTTCAAGCAAGCAGCAAGTATTTTGTATGACTGGTAATTGTAGCAAGCAACATTAGTAAGGGAACTATGTTCCAACCTATCCGGGTTAGGTAAGGGATCTACTGGGGGCAAGCCCCTTCGCGAAGTAGATTGCCTCAGCACTTCTATGGTGAGGATTGATCTGTTCTTTCTAGCCATAGAGACTTGGGGTATCACTTATGGTGATTAAAGCCCTAAGTATAAAAATCCAGCAAGCTTATAAAACCAGTCAAAGAAAGTAAGAAAGAAGTTATTTTTGTAAAGTATGCTATGAAATGATTTTGGAAGTAAAAGAGTTATAGTATATTACTACTATAAGTTTGAAAAGTATTATTTTGTAAGCATGTTATAAAATGATTTCGAGAAATAAAAAGTTATAGTATGTTATTACTATAAAGTTTTGACAGAAGTTTTATGATACAAATTTTATAAAAAGTTGGAAGAAATAAGTTAATGGTTTGAGTCTAAAACTCATGTAACTCACGAGACATTTTTGTCTTACGTATTCTATGTTTTGCCATGTATTCCAGGTCAATATAAGTTGATATCAATGGGATGAAGTTTAGCAGGAGTGGAGCTTGAGTTAGCTCCTATATTGGACTCAAGGTTAAATCCTTTCTTGCTTACTATGGTTAGATTGATATGAATTTGTACACCCACAATTTTAAAAATGTAAATAATCGGTTTTTGATAAACCGTATTTTTTTGTAATCGTATATTTATACGAAAAACCATAGTATTTGCAAACAGCAGGAATGGGGTGTCACAAGTTGGTATCAGAGCCATAGTTTAAGCGAATTAGGATTGGCTTGTTCCACTCCTAGGCTTAAACTCATGCTATAGAAATGTTAGTTTATGAAAGTATGCTATATGATGTCTTAAATGATTAAGACATTATGCATTATCTAAAATATGTAGATATATAACACTAAGAAGTGTTAAGTTAACGTTTAAAGTGAGCAAAAAAAATAAAAAAAAATTGACCGTTAGGAAAATTATATGATATTTTCCGTAACCGTCTAAATTTATTAAAGGCTATGTTATAAAGTAGTAAGATTTTAGTAGTGATCACCATGTACTTATGATGGTGTTATATGTTAAAGGAACCAGTGTCCCATGAAACCTTGTGGTAACAACAGAATCAATATGTATAGGTGATTATGGTAATATGGGCCCGTATTATCATAATCACAGGATATATATTGATCTGGTGGAATCGTAAAGGAATTGTGGTAATCTGGTGGTTAAGGGTTTTGAAGAAAGCAGTAAGCATAACATAGGAGTTAAATGCCTATGTAACAAGAACAAGTAAGATTATAAGTATTAAAAGATAATACAGTGGATATATACCACTTAGTATGGTAAAGTAAAAGAAATAATGCGAAAATTAATATTTTAGACAGATTGAAAAACATTAAAATAAGTGCCTGTAGAGGCGAGAGGAGGTATGAATAAGAGCGATATGGAGAAGAAACATGGGTATTGATTACCTATACGAGAGTTGTAAGACTCTTACATAACGAATGAAAATTTATCAGCAGGATGTATTGATAATATATAAATTTCTATAAAAAAAGTGTCCAAATATTGGACAAGTGAACAAGTCGTAAATTTAGTGATGAGTCAAGTAAAGTGACAAGCAGCAAGATAAGTGAAGAGTAAATGAAGATGAAGAATGAGGAATGATCGATACAAAAGCCCGATAACCTCGTTGTGCATAGTCGAAAAGAAAGAAATTCAAGTAAAGCAAGGATAATATACCTTGTTTATTACAGTATAAGCACATGAAAACCATATTGAGGTGGTTATAGTTACATGTAGACTTGGAAATTGTTGGCGTGAATCGGCTTGCAAAAGGAGTGGTATACAAATGAAGATGCATGTATGTCATGTACCCGAATAGAAGTAACGTCACGATAAGTAAATGTGGATCGATATCCGCAAAGAATAGTACTTAATATAAATCAGTGGCAGATTGTAACCATTTGTAGGTTATGCGAGGCGTCACAACATGAAAGGTGATTAAGAAGATCCTTGGTTGTCTTCAAGGAACTCTTTTATAACAGAGGTTAGAAATTAGTCAAAGACAAGAGTTAATAAACCTAAATCTTGAAAGTAAAGCATGCTTACTTGACAAGTATGGGAAAGCAGTTCGAATTGTAAATTGATAATTTATTTTTAAAAAAAGAAGAAAATATTAAAAGTTGTCCCAGGACAAATAAAATATTAAGATAAGTGGTACCAGGTCTAGTACCTGATGATGAGATCTTGGAAAAAATAATGAGAAGATGTTGGTTATTAGGAATTTAAATTCCGCAACCAAATGAATGAAATAAAAGAAGAAATACCAGTAATGGAAGAGCACAGTGATGTATGATAATGGAAAGAAAACCAAAAGCATGTGAGCAAAATGACTAAGGGTCATAAATGATATGAAGTAAAGAAAAATAGTAAATGTCTAAATAATTATTAGACGAAGAATCAAAGATAAAAAAAACTAAAATAAACGGACAGGAAGTTACTACTTCCGAATGTGAATGATGGATAAAAGTATCCAAAGATTGTGAGAAAGGTTTAATACATGACTAGTAACCATGAAATACAAAGAAGTGTATATATATTTATATGTGCTTATAAATATAAACGCATGAGAAAGTTTTGAGATATATGTATATATGATGTATAGAAAGTATAAAGGTGTTTATGAAATAAGTATTCTAATTAGGATACTACAAGGTATGAAGCAAAAGAGTAAAATAAGGTATTGGGCATATTGTCTCGAAATACAAAAGAATGAAAAATGATGAAAAAAAAATATTTTATTGGCATTAATTACAACAAGAAAAGAGTAACGAGTGATAAAGGTGATTGAAGGTTGTGTCAAGAAATTGTCATGGAACGGAAATGACAAAAGTGTTAGTTTGAATTCTTATACCAAAAGAGAATCAAGTATATATAATATACATTAAGAACTGGTACGTATGTATTAAGAAGTTATTTGAGACAATGAGTTATATCATAATGACAAGTTGGAATCATGTTATGACTAAAAGTATACAAAGTTAGGAAATAAATTTTTGACAGCTTTGACTTTTATAAGAGTCAAGTTGAGAATATGTGTATAAAAAAAAATTGGAGCATGTATGAATTATATTGAAATTGAGATGAGAATAATGAAATACTTGATGGAATGAACTGGAAACACCAAAGAATCCACATGGTAAGGTCGAGAAGCTAAGCAGTAACCAAGAGATAATATTTATTTATAAAAGTCTAAGGTGGGACAAGAAATTGAAAATTTATATTTGAAATCAAGAAGTTAACAGATATGATTGTGAAACCTAAATAAACCACAGGATGGTAATATCATGAAAAGTAAAATAAGTATAGAATGATACGAGATATGTAAAGAAAGTAGTACATGTAATGTACAAGAAATGATTAAGAGGTATGTGAAAATGTAATTCATAATTTGGGTCATTAACAAGTAGTATGATGTAAAAGTAGAAAGATTCAAGACATGTATGAATAGATACATGTAAAATGAGAGTAGAAAATAATGATATTAATAATTTATTGTAAACGTATGAAAGTTAGTAAGGAGTAAAATGGAGTATATGAATTCGTATATAAATGACAAGAGTAGAAAAATTTTACAAGTTTAAAAGGTTAAATATTGTGTGTGGTACATAGAAGGAAAGTTAAAAATGTCTAATTGTTAAAATAAAAAGCAGTATTTTCAGAACGAGAATGCAGATTCTCGTGAACAACATGATGATTCGACAGATTCTGTCCCAAACAGAAAAGTAAGGATGTGAAATAAAACAAAAAGGAATGTATTCCTTATGAGTGGTAATAAGTCGAGAATTGTTAGTAGATGTAAAGAATAATAAAGTGAAGTTAAAAGATCTAAAGAACAACTATGTAAAGATAAGAAGTTGTAAAACTTCTAAAAAGAAAGAAGAAGTTATGTTCGAGTAAAATGTCCGAAAAAGGGACAAAATTTTATTTTCAAAGAAAGATATTGTGTATTTGTAAAACTGTATAAATACAAAGTTTTACCAAATTGTATTTGGGAAGAAATTTTATAAGCAAAGAATAGAATTAATAAAGTCTCATAAAGTTTGGTAAACATATGAGCAGAATTATAAAGTAAGCTGCTATTTTGATACAAATATGAATGAATGACTAAGAGGTTGAGAAAACAGATAAAATGACCGAAAAGGGTATTCTAGTCATTTAATAAAAGTAATGTATTTTTTACAAGTATTATGAATATTATAAGGAGAAGTGAGTAAAATGACCAAAATGATATTTGGTTAACTGGAAAGATATAAAGTTTTAAAGAAATTATGTTAATCCTTTATAAAGGATTGAAAGCAGGAACCGTTAAGAACTGATTAAAGAATCAAAAGCAACCAAAGAAGAAAAGATTAAAACATAATATAACAAAGAATATGATTATGTGTTGGCAAAAAGAAAGTGTTTATTAAGAACCAAACTTGGACTGAGAGCCTCTGAAAACGGGACGGAGTGATCCCTTGATTTAATAGTTGTGTGATGATTCTGAGGACGGAATCCCAATAAGAGGGAGGTAGTTGTAACGACCCAAAAATCTCGAATTTATATTCGAGAAAATACGTAAGGAAAACCCGAGAAAAATGGTGAAAAAGGGTAATATGGTCATTTTACCATAAAAGGGTAAAATGGTTTTCCGACCCATTATAAGACCCTTATGTAAGAGAATATGTATTGTGAAATAAAAATATAAGAAATAAAAGTTTATGTGAAATTTGAAGTTTTACCGCATGAATAGTGAAATTTGACCAAAAAGGACAAAATGGTCATTTGACATAAAAATGACCAAAAATGTTAAGAAAATGTTAAGCTAGAAGTTAATGGAACCTTGGTTGCAAAGTTATGGGTCTTAGGACCATTTTTGTAGAAAAGCTAGAAACCAAGGGACTAAAGTGCAATTAATTTATAAAAATTTAAATATAAAATAAGAGAGAGTTATTACTCTCTATGTCCAGAAACCAGTGGAAGAATCCAGAGAAAACTAGAGAGAGCGAGAGAGAGCACGGGAGAAGAAGGATTTCTGGAAGATCTAGCAAGGAATTGAGGTTGGAATTGATGATTCCAAGCCTTGAAAGGTAAGATTTTCCTTGTTCTAACCTAAGTTTTGGGTGTGTTCTTGATTTGGTTCTTGGGTTGAATTGAAACTGAAATTTCAGCTATGAATCATGTGGTTTAAGTGGCTAATACTTCCAATAAGTCATTAGTTAAGAACATAACTCAAGAACATGGAAGTAGATTGCTATTCTTGAGAATTTGCAATTTTGGTCAAGAACTTTAATTCCTGCATTTGATTGATTGAACTGATTTTAATGGCTTAAAACTTGTTATTAGTCAAGGGTTTTGGTCCTAGAACAAACCCCATATGATTAAGAACTGGATTAAGGACTTAAATTGTCAAAACTGCATGCTACAGTGCCAAATCGCGACTGATCAGGAGCCTGCCCAGGCGCTAGGCGCAGTGCGCCCAGGACCTAGGCGGGGTGCGCCCAGGCGCAGTGCGCCCTGTACCTGGCGCAGTGCGCCTCCAGACAGGGACCAAAAATGTTAAAAACCATAAAGGTTAGAAACCATAGCTAGGTATGTCCGTTTGGTCTGAAATTTTTACCATAGCCTTAGAATGGTATGAAAACATATCGGGAATGGTCAAATCCATAATCCGACCTTGCGGAAAGGTCACTGTAGCGGCAGTGGCTAAACTTCAAGTTTATGTCAAAACTTGATTTTTGGAATTTGAG
Source organism: Cichorium intybus (assembly GCA_023525715.1). Lineage (NCBI taxonomy): Eukaryota > Viridiplantae > Streptophyta > Magnoliopsida > Asterales > Asteraceae > Cichorium > Cichorium intybus. The sequence continues at coordinate 588,236 of JAKNSD010000023.1, read as the reverse complement.
CTAGACTTGTCCAATTAACTCCAAATTTGAAATACAAGGCTAATACAGCATAAGACTTCATGGAAAAGTGTCGGAACTGAAATACGACCCCTCGGGGGTACTGTAGTAAAATACGTATAATATACGATTTAATTAAAGTTGGTCATTCAAGGTTTATACACTTGTTTTGACCATTAATGGAATAATAAGGACTCTAATATGTTATAGAGTCAATTAGAATGTAAATTAATGTATCATATATTACATATAGGTGCAAGTCAAGTAATTGGACACCGAAAGGGTAAAGAACCGAGGGACGTCTAATTGACTTTTCAAGAGTTATAAGGTGAGTACATGCAGTAATTTTACCCATTCTGGGGTACATGGCAAGTAATTAATTTTTAGATTTTTTTTATAAAATCTCTTTATGTGACATTATATGCAAGAGTATTATTATCGACTTGTTTATGAAAGTATAATGCTATGTTTGAAGTTTTGTTTTGAACTACAAGTCAAGTTAAATGATAGTATGTTGGTCTATGAACCAATTATGTGAAAGTATATTTTGATTACAAGTGATACATGTTTTCAAATATGAATGGCATATAGCCACAAGAAGTTTAAGAAGTATGTTTTGGTTACAAACTGTATTTATTTTTGAGTATGAATGACATATAGCCATAAGATGTAGAAAGTATGTTTTGGCATAAAGCTTAGTATATTAGAAAGATATGTTTTTAAACATAAGATTATTATATGATGAAAGCTATATTTGGCATTTAGCCATAAAGATATAAAATGGTGAAGTTTGGCATCTAGCCACAAGTTATGTATATGAGAAATGTTCAAGCAAGCAGCAAGTATTTTGTATGACTGGTAATTGTAGCAAGCAGCATTAGTAAGGGAACTATGTTCCAACCTATCCGGGTTAGGTAAGGGATCTACTGGGGGCAAGCCCCTTCGCGAAGTAGATTGCCTCAGCACTTCTATGGTGAGGATTGATCCGTTCTTTCTAGCCATAGAGACTTGGGGTATCACTTATGGTGATTAAAGCCCTAAGTATAAAAATCCTGCAAACTTATAAAACCAGTCAAAGAAAGTAAGAAAGAAGTTATTTTTGTAAAGTATGCTATGAAATGATTTTGGAAGTAAAAGAGTTATAGTATATTACTACTATAAGTTTGAAAAGTATTATTTTGTAAGCATGTTATGAAATGATTTCGAGAAATAAAAAGTTATAGTATGTTATTACTATAAAGTTTTGACAGAAGTTTTATGATACAAATTTTATAAAAAGTTGGAAGAAATAAGTTAATGGTTTGAGTCTAAAACTCATGTAACTCACGAGACATTTTTGTCTTACGTATTCTATGTTTTGCCATGTATTCCAGGTCAATATAAGTTGCTATCAATGGGATGAAGTTTAGCAGGAGTGGAGCTTGAGTTAGCTCCTATATTGGACTCAAGGTTAAATCCTTTCTTGCTTACTATGGTTAGATTGATATGAATTTGTACACCCACAATTTTAAAAATGTAAATAATCGGTTTTTGATAAACCGTATTTTTTTTGTAATCGTATATTTATACGAAAAACCATAGTATTTGCAAACAGCAGGAATGGGGTGTTACATATTATATATGCAAAATATTTTAAATGAGCAAAAACAATAACTTAGCATAAAATGAAAAGTTGTGAGTTACAAATAAATATTTAAGTAGGATAAGATGAAAAGTGGGAATTTTAAATGAATATGGTGCAAGTATTTTTATCTTGAACCACAATGATTTGAATGACCTCTATTATAAGAGTTACTAGGCGAATACCCGCACGTTGCACATGAATAAATTATGCTATTTTTTCGCTTTAAATATTGAACTAACATACTGGAACCTAATTTCATGAAATACAAAACTAAAAATATAAAAATATCATATATTTGTTAAGTTTTAGTAATCTAGTTGTTGAATGTTAGCTATTAAATATAATTGTTAACTATTATTTATATTTTTTATATGGATGTAATTATATACCATTTGATAAAATTATTATTTAACTAAAAATTTAACATCTTGACTATTACTAAAAGGAAAGCTTGAGAAACTTTTTGTGTATTCACAATATTTATAGAGATTATTAAATATATGTAATTTGCATTGAACATAGCTAAAATAACATTGATTCTGGTACATATATTTAGTATGAAATAACTTATAAAATAATATTCTAATGTTTTTATGAGAAAATCACTGGTTTAATCAATTTATTAGTGAAAATTGGTTTAATTAGTGAAAATTGGTTAATTGTACTAAACAACATATTTAATAAAATTTGGTTAATTACATTAAAAGTTCCCTTTAACATCAAAACTCTCTAACTTACAACCAATGTTATTTATTTTAAAATCACTACAACTCAAGAGGTTTTAAGTTATGATACTTTGTTTACACTTATGTTAATTGAATAAAATAAAATATTTGAATTAAGTTGAGTCATATATAAACAAAATATTTTCTTCTTCTTCAAAAGCATGACAACAACAAAATTGTTTAAACTGCAATAGATCTTTTATTAATTTTTTTAGTTTATAGATAATAAGACGTTTGTGAAATACGATGATTTTGCTTCTTTTGTTAGAAGCTCTTATGTATTATATTATTGTGATTATAAATATAAGTATAAGGCTTGAGTTTGAAATTCTAAGTGTTACTCTTATTCTAAACTTTATTTTTATAATTTAAAGATAATAAATAATAGTATAATACACAAATTCATTTAGTAGTTTTATGAATTCTTTTACATATTTTTTCAAATTTTCTATTCTATTTTTTCTTCTATTTTCATTATAGTTTATTTATAAATCACCCATTTTATAAATATTATATTTTTTATAATAAGCATATTGTTAAATATTATGTCAAAAACTTCCAAATCCACTATTAAAAACTTAATTATGATCATCTAATATTATTTACATAAAATAAATTATATAAGACTAAGTTTTACTATATCAAATCTGATTATTTATGTTTGTATTGGTAAGATTATAAAAACTATTCAAATTCTAACTAATGATTATTTATAATTAAATGAATGCAACTCAATAGGTTTTCTTACTTATGAAAGTTAATGAATATTTATTACTTAATTAAATATGATTAAAATATTCAAATTGTAATTAGTCAATTAAATAAATAATATAATAATCTAATTCTTAACATTATCAATAAAATCAATAATATGATATCTTTAATTTTTGAAATTTGCAACACAATTTATTATTTTAATAAATCAACAACCTTTTATACATTTCCTCAACTAATCTTTATCATTAATTTCTTTTTTATCATTCCCTTTCTCTCTCTCTCTCTCTCTCTCTCTATATATATATATATATATATATATATATATATATATATATATATATATATATATATATATATATATATATATATAATTGTTATTATTTTGTTTTGTAATTACTATATAATGTTTACATTTGAAACTACAAGTTTTCAATGAAAATACATATAAAAATACAATCAACAAATGGTTATTAATTTGTTTTGCAATTACTATTTATTGCACAATACAACTTTTCAACATGAACATTTTGTTTGTGTCTCTATTCCATAAAATAAAAACGTTAATTATATTGTAATATTTTTATTTAAAATAATACAAAATCCTACTAAGTTATTCTTGTATAAAAAGAAACATGAAGTGATAATTATCAATATTCAAAACATAAATATATATGCTCCAAGCCATACAAATTTTCTTGAAATTAAAAAAAAAAGTAAAAAGGAATAAAGATGTAGAAAGAATGAAGTTAAACCAGTCGCTTCAATTTTATCATAGATATACATGCCCAATCCTCCTATAGCTTATCTGGTTTCTTTCTCCACTTGGCTTCTAAACGCCATGCAACCTAACCGATGAATCGTTATGCATGTTTAATACAAAATCAAATGATTGTCATCGAGTTTGATTCTTTGCGAGATCTATAATGGGATCCTCCACATGAACATGTGGGTACCAATAAGAACTTGATCGCTTCCGCTAGTTATAGTTCTTATAATGCTATCACTCATATTATAAACATGACATGGATCTAACATGCTTGAAAGAGAATAAAATAAGTTTTGAGTCACCAAGTGTGTAAATAATGTTGTTATATAGGCACAACATATCAATTAACAAAGACATTAAATAGTATAAATTGAAAAGTCTTGGGGGTTTCAAATGAATATGGTTCAAGATAGATAACCTATCTTGCACTACATTCATTTGGATGTCCTCATTTATAAGAGTTATAAAGATAAAGATAAAAATATAGATTATAAACTGGGTAGGTTGTATTAACATATAATCAATTTTTATTTTTATAATCATACTTTCTAAAATAACCTTTATAGCCTTATAAATTTATTAAGCAAATTTTCGTACATGATGCTAGCTAAAGCTATGTAGTTAATATTCTAACATATATGTTCTTGAAAAATTATTATATCATTGAGATTAATCATTAGCCAACTTTACGGGTGGAATCAATACACCTTAACAACTAGGTAGAAATTGGCAAAGTGGTCGAAACATCACATGTCAAAGTAACACCATAATTATTTATTTTGAATCCTAACCATTTCTTGTTTTGTTTCGGTCCAATGTTTTATTGCATCCGGTCGAATGGTAGTATGACTTACATTACAACATAGTACGTTGAAGCTTCGTTTGGAAATTTTATGTAAGTCATAAGTTGTCGAATGGAATCGCTTATTGGATGAAAAACTTCCAAATGTTACTCTTACTATATCGTTCCATAAATTAAGAAAACGCCATCTGATCCAATATTAGTTCGCCATGAATCGAAAGTGCCTTGTTTCACCACTTTGCAAGCATTCTTCGCATGATGTTCCGATGTCAAGTTTCAAGTAGATTTATAAAAACCTACCATATTCTTTTTGCAACGATCTCTTTCCTTTCTGTCGTTCTTAATGCACAAATCATAATTACACCATATAGTCGGGTTTCGGGAACATGGACGAACTTCCACCACATCGGCATTCGTATAGTTTTTTGATGTTACACCGCTGCTACCCATGGAAGTGGAGCGGAAGTTTGTGAGGATGTCATTTTCATTTTTTAAACCGGAGAAAGAAGTCAAGATTGTGAAAAACATCGAAAATGTAGTGCATTTTTGCGATGTGTTAGAACTATTTATACTAATTCTACACGGAACAAATGACTAGATTAATGGCTTTATAGCCGTTTTCTAAATAATTCTTTTTGGCCTCAACGGTCCTATCCAATTTTCGGATTTTGTCCGAATAAGATAATATGGCCTCTTGATTTTGGGTAATCCGACTTGTATCCGACAGATCGGATATATCCGGACCGGATATCCTATAAAGTTTATGATAAAAACCGGTTTGAATTTATTTTCGGTATCTAAAAATGTGGATCAAGTCTGTGCACCTCTATCCATATACAAAATAGGTGTACAAGTTTTGATGCATGGGAGTTTCCGACCAACGATGATCAGACGTTGGTATTTCAAAATTTTAGCAACCTAGTTTCATTATTGTTAAAACTATAAAATTTTCATATAAATATTTACGTTTCACATACAATTTCTTTATCCAAACAATTCGAAATTTGATCCCTCGTGTCAACACTCAACTTGACTTGCTACCAACTAAATATCCACACTTTGTGTTTTGGTACCCGTGAATGTCATATACTCTTGTAGGAAGGATCTATGACATCAATAAAGACCAAGAATAAAACCTACCGCTTTCATTTACTTCCTTCATATAATAACAACTACTAAATTATTATTATTTTTTTCTACAAAATAATAAATAATATCAAGATTCACACAAACAATAAGCAATAAAAGCTTCATAAACTCTCACAACTTCAAAACTAAAAACCAAGTACAAGGAGTTTTGTCAGCAAATGGAAACTCACTTTATACTCTTCTTACATTACACCAAAATTTACATAAATCTGACCAAACAACAATCTTTAATCGCGTATTAACATCATCACATACGTATACAACTTTAATTTACATTTTTGTTAGGGTTTATTATAACTCAGATCAAGAAGAAAGTGCCAGCTCAGCCCAAGCTAAAGAAGATGCCTTGAGCTCTGAAGTAACCGAAGTGTCGATTTTACTTTCCAAGATTGCACACAAATCTTGCATTGAAACTTGATCTCGAGGCCTTAAATGAATGCAAATGGAAACCACTTCACATATCACCTTTAAATCTTCTTCTCGGAAGTGTTTCAAAGCTGGATCAACAACAGAAGCCATTTCTTCGGGTTTTTCAAGATAATCTTTAGCCTGTCAGCAAATTGAAAGATTACCCATCAACAAAGATAAAGAAATTTAAGTTTTTTTGAACTGGGGTTGTGTCTTTTTTACTTGAGGTGCCACTTTTTATGAGCAATGTACAGAAATTTGTAGTTTTTTGAACTGGGGTTGGTCTTTTTTATCCGAGGTATGGTACCACTATTTATGCACTATGTACAAAATCTATCTGTAAGAAGTGGATGGTATATAGACAATGTAAATGAACATCAAGAAATTTACAGTTTTTGAACTGGGGTTGTCTTTTTCTGCTCGAGGTACCACTTTTTGTGCACAACATACAGATTTTAGCATCTTTAAAGTCATCATTCAAGAAACAACGATAAAAGGGCACAAAAACATCAAGAAATTTATAGTTTTGTTGTGTCTTTTTCATTTGAGGTACTAGTTATTATGCACAATGTACAGAATCTATCATCTATATGAGTTGATCAATTGAGCGTTGATGGTAAACTGACACAAAATATTAACACTTTTTATATACAAAATACAAAATCCATCATCTTTAAGAGTTAGCATTCAGTATATAGTGTAAACCGGCACAAAATGATAAGCATCATTAAGAAATATAATAGTTTTTTAAAAAGGGGTTGTCTTTTTAACTCGAGGTACCACTTTTAATGCACAACCTACAAAAATATATTATTTTTAAGAGTTATCATTCAAGGGGTTCTCTTTTTCTTTAAGGTGCCACCTTTTATGCTCAATTTAAGGTTTTCTGAACTGGGTTTGTGTCTTTTTTGGCTAGAGATACCACTTTTCATGCACAATGTACAAAAGCTATCATCTTGGCAAGTTATAATTCAAGAAACAGGTACAACATTGCAAGCACAAAGTACAAGTTTTCAAGTAAAGAGTTGAGAGTTCTTACCCAATCTACCAAGCATCCTTTGTCCTTACAGAGTGGCGGGCGTCCACTGATTATTTCCAATAAAAGAACACCAAAAGCATAAATGTTTCCTTGAATGTCTAACTGTCGTCCTTCCAAAGAACTTGGAAGAACACAAATAGCACCCTCACTGCTAATACAACGAGAGTTATTTTCTGATCTTGTAAGAATTGATTTCCAACTTTCAAAATCCACAAGCTACAAAAACAAGAAAAACAACCCCATTAAAAAATTGAAACATTATGATACTAGAAAAAAACATAAGACCAATTACCAATTGAGATTTTACGATACTAGCAAAATGGACCGCTTAATAAAGAATCACATCGAATATCAAGATTTATTAAAAAGGCACTTTATGATACTTAGAAATCATAAGACCCCTTAAAGATTAAAACTTTATGATACTAGAAAACGACCCCTAAATAAAATCACATCGTGTATCAAGATTTATAACAAAAATGACACTAGAAAAACAGAAGACCCCTTACGATTGAAAGTTTATGAAACTAGAAAAATGAACCCTTCAAAGAAAGTATCACGTTATCAAGATGTATAAAATATGGCACTTTATGATACTAGAAAAACATAAGACCCCTTAAAGATTGAAACTTGATTATAATAGAAATACCAACACCCACCAATAAAGAATCACATCGGTTATCAAGATTTATAAAAAGATGATACTTTATGACACTAGAAAAACAAAAGACCACTTAAAGATTGAAAATTTATGATACTAGAAAACCGATTCCTTAATAAAGAATCACGTTGTATATCAAGATTCATAAAAAAAAATGACACTTTATGATACTAGGAAAACATAAGTTTAAACCCACAAAAGATTTAGTGTATACCTTAGGTGAAAAATCTTCGGTGAGATACACTGCACTAGAATTTAACTCAGAAATAGTAAACGGTGGTGCAATTTCTGTATGAAGATATTTTAGACCTTTAGCAATGCCTATAACAATCTTCATTCTTCTTGTCCAGCTTAGCTGGCACCCTTCTTCATCTAAAGTAAAATAAAGTACAATGCTTTAGTCTAAAAACTCAATATGGGCCCCACAGGGTGGGTAGGTGGGTTGGACTTACAATGAAGGTGCTCATATAATGTCCCGTTTGATGCATATTCAAAGACTAACATTCTTGTAAATGGAGTATTATCAATACAATAGCCCAACAATTTCCCTGTGTTTTCATGATTTAGCCTTGCTAAATCCGCCACCTGAAATTTTTTCAAGAATTTAATCAAAAAATACGATTTTATGTACCCTATTTCAAGAATTTAATCATAAAGGTATAGATCTCTTAATCATATCTAATACATCAATCATCTAAAAAAGATTTTTAGGTTCTTGTTATATGATTTACCTCTTTCTGATAATAGAGCTCAAGGTAATTGGTCCAATGGTCTTCTTTGATGCAAAGTGATATCACAGCAATTTCGGGCCCACCTTTCATGGTTCCTTTATAAACCAAACTATCCGATGAAGAACCAATAATGTTGCTAAAATCTTCACATGCTACTTCAAGTTCATGTCGATTGTATCTCATTACATCCTTCAATACATTCGGATCTGCATACAATCATCAAACAAACAAATTTTATTCAGGAAAAAACAATATATTTTACTCGTTTTACCAATATAGGCAATGTACTTTAGCTTTTACCCATAATAGCAATGTAATTACATTTTTTTGCCCATAAAAGCAACGTACTTACATTTCTTTGTACATAAAAGCAACGTTTTAACGATATTAGCAACATGATTACATTCATTTACCGATATAATAGCAATATGTAACAAATAAAGTAGATCTAGATTAGTAGTGACATGTAAGCATGTTCCTATTATGGGCAAAAAGGTATAAGATGTTGCTATTATGGATGGAAAATGAAGTACATTGCTATTATTATAACAAAACGTAACAATATTGCTACTATGGGTAAAAAATAAAGTACACTGCCCATATTCGCATGAAAGAGTAAAGTACATTACTATTTCCCGCAATTTGTCTTTTTTATTTCTACTTTTTTTCATTAAGGGTTCATTTGTTACGCATGACATGACAGAACAGTACAGAATAGGTTATACTATGTTTGGCCATGTACTGGACTAAGACTGATGTCAATGGAACAAAGATTGTAACTTTTTTGTCCCACCCAAAAAGGTGGGAGGGGGACTTGAACCCGATCTCTTATAGCCCAAAAGACGAAAATACCCTTCTCACCTATATAGATGGCAAGATGGTCTTTATCACTTGCGGATTTCTTCCAAGGTATGATAATGGAAGGTTTGTTTTTGCATCTATGAATAGTTGTAAAAAGAGCAACTAGAAAAAGCAAACCAACGGTTACTCCAGTTGATACTTCTAGAGCTAAAAGCCACACTGGTTTTGAAGAAGTTTGTTGGTTGCTTTCATTTGTAGAAGGATGGCCCTTCATCTCTCCAGTATTACGGGTTTGAGCTTGAGGAGTAGCACCTGAATAGAAAACTTTATTTATAAATTATAATGCAAAAAATAGCGATGTACTTTCATTGATTTGTTTATTATAGCATCCTACTTTCGTGTATTTTCAAAGAACGATGCCTTAATAAGAAAAGGAAAGTACAATCATGTATTAAGAAGAAAAGAAAGTACAATGCTATAAAACACAGATAAATGAATATTCTTCTTGCATAAAACCGTACCACATTGTTCAGAAGTTCGTTGCTTGATATCTTTAACGGGTAGGCAATTCCCTTGAAAGCTTGTCCTACAAGAATAAAGAAAGAAAATGAGAGTGAACAAAAGAGAGCATGCAAATTTATACACAAGAAATTGAATAAAATATACCTAGGAAGGTACCCCAAGCACTTAGGTATGCTCCCAACAAGAAAGTTGTATGAAAAATCTGCAACTTTTAACGAATTTGAACGACAAAAACCTAATCTTGTCACATTTGAAGCAAACCTGAACCAACAAAATCATCAAATCAAATCAAATGTGTATGGATAAAGAAAGTAAGATGCTATTTCTTTTTGACTTCATGTGTTTAATGGAGACATGACTTAATTTGATACGCTATATAAGTGTTTCTTTTTTACTTAATGCAGAAAAATTGGCTTAATTTGGTAAGCTATATACAGGTGTTTCTTTTTTACTTAATCCGGAAAGAATGACTTAATTTGGTAAAAGTATATATGGGTGCTTTTTCCTTATTAAGTCCTAACTTCTTAAAAAGCTTCCCTCATTTACTTTTTCCTTCCATTTCCCAAGGTGGGCCCTCATTTTTCTCAAATATCTTTTTAACATCATTTATCCAGATAACACTTAATCAGAAAAGAAAAAAAAAATGGCTGACAAAATGTACTTACATTCCTTGGGTGTTTGAAACAATGCTTGAAGCATTACCACCAGGAACAGATCCTCTCAATTTATTTCTATCCAACCGAAGTTCTTGAAGGTTCTTAAGATTCCCAAGTTCTGAAGGCAATTGACCAGTCAACCCATTTGACTGCAGGTTTCTGAACCAATACATATAAGAAAACTTTGTATAAAATTCGAAAAAAAGAACTCTCGAAATTTAATTCAAATTGTTGAAGGCTTACATTATAACAATGCTAACCAAATTCCCAATCTCATGAGGGATCGGTCCAGATATTTGGTTCATCCCCAAATCCAAAATTTTCAAGTTCTTCAAGGATCCAATTTCTTTGGGTATTGAACCAATGAGTTTGTTGCCATGTAAAATCCTACAAATGTGAAAATTTCATGATAAAAGGTTATGATTTTTGTTATGTTCTTGAAGGTAAAGTATAAGATGTCAAAAAACTTACAATTCTTGTAAGTCGGAAAGCTGAAAAAGTTCACGAGCAATAAACCCCTTTATATGTGATCCAGAAATGTTCCTGGAGAATAACATTTTACAAGATTAGGGCATAATAATCTTTAATGTCATTATCAGACAGTCAAACAATTTCATAGACCAAGTCAAACTTCAATTTTGTTCGTGTGAATGGGTATCGAATGAGATAACTAATTCTTGTTTACGCTCATAAAATACTCATGTGAAGTGGACTTAAATTGTGAAATAATACAGAAAAAAGTCAACGAGAATTTCTTACAGTTTTGTGACTTGATTTCCGGAACAAGAAACGCCGACCCAGTTACAAGGATCTGAATCTAGAACATTCCAGCTTGATAAAGCCGATAATGGGTCATCAAATATGGCTTCTTTGAACATTGCGAGAGCATGAACTGCAACATTCAAGAAATCTTATGAGCCCTAATCGAATTATTGACTACATTGCTAAGATTATCGTCATTCAAGATTATAGAGGTTTCAAAGATCATGCTTTTAGACTTTTAGTGATTCTAGAGTTGAATCTGTTCAAGATCTGTGCGAAATTAGAAATGAAATGAGGTATTCGTACCTTCGATTCGTTGAGCAGCATCAGAAGTAGCTAGAAGCAGTCCGATAGTAATCAAGAAAAGTTTTATTGGAGTCGATCGTTCCATCTTTGCAACTTTCTCTCTCTAGAACACTAAGAACTCGTCAAGGCAGGAGTGTACAGATAATTACGCAAAAACCCATGAAAATAAGAAGATTCAGGAACGAGATAGAAAGAGAAAATCAGAAATTTGGAGAACAATGGTTGATAATGAATCTTTTTCAAGTAAATTCAAGAAGAATAGTAAGCAAACTCATGGGATTTCAAATCTACGAATCGTTTAACAAAATCAGTGGAAAAATCTTAGTAGGTGAAGTTACAAAGATTGAAGCAAACCCCAGTTAAAGAAAACTTGGATTCAAAGACAGGTTTGGTGGCAGACTGGCAGCACTGCTTCAAGAAATATTCTTTTTTTTAATTTTTATGTAAAAAAGATAGAAAGATCAAAGAATTGCAGAATCACAGAGTAGCGAAAATGAAAATTGAAAATCATGGAAATGCAGAAGAAAGAATTTTGTAAAGTGGGAATGTTTTCTTAGTGGTGTTTGATTGAAGGAAAAAGTGCTTTAAAGTTTAAAGTTGAATCATTTTCGGTGGAAATCTTTTTTGTTTTTAAGAGATTTTTTTTGGGGTTTGGAGTGCCGTAACAGGTTTTTATCCTTCACTTATCATTGCTTGTAAGATAATTATTTAATTACTAGTTAATATTAAAATATCACATAGCTTTGATTATTTTATATGTTATATTAAAAACGCATTCATATACAATTCGCGGAAATTGCATAGATTTAGTATTAAATCCCCTTATTAAAGGTTTCATCATTGCTACAGAGCTTGAACTTGTGAAGTATTCAATGATTACGATCAAATAGTCAAAGGATTGGTTTCAATAAATCCACGTGATTTTTTTATTCAACTTTCTTTAAGTTATAAAACTCGATTTTTCTTGACCAATAAAGTTATATAAATACAAGTAAACATGATGGTTAGTTATAGAAGAACTCGCCGTTCAAAAAAAAAGCTATATAAGAACTTATATTGAGGGCATATAGAGTTTGTTTAATGTTCAATAATAAGATTTTGGTTTAATTAGCAAGCTTGAAAATGAGAGGAATTCGGGCTAGTTTATGTCAAATGATTTTGTCCTATGGATCTGATGATGTGGGTCGCAAATGAATATGTTTTTTATAACAGCAAAGTACTTTAAGAATGACGATTACATGTAACCAACACCTATAGAAAAAGCACTTCTAAGAATGGCAATGTACTTTAGATCAACCCCATTAATAAACCTCTTGATAATGACATTGTAGCCTGAGAATTTGGTACAGTGCCTCTGAGACATATTCGACTTAGGTTTTAAGTTGATGATCAAGGGAAAATAGTCCTTGTTGCTATTTCCACAGAGAGAGAGACTCGTATACAAAACCCCACTGTGCAGTAGCAGAAATAGACCTAGGCATTTGCATTTATACAGGTGGTAAAGTAATTATTCGATCTTCGATAACTTGTACAAGGGCACTTTCATTCATACGGTTTCTCAAAATGCATCGTTAAATAGAAGAAATAGCAGCCCTAATCAGAAACAGATCAAATAACAAAAACAAACTCAAGAGAAAAGTAGTCCAAAATCAAATTCGTGATGAAAAAATGTAACATCCATATTTTGGACCTAGAATATTTGGGCTTAAATCGATAAAAATAAATAAATAATAATTTTTTTGAGAAATAAACATAAATAAATAAGAATAAATTAAAAATTATATATTATGACTAAAATTATAGTCTAAGATCCAAAATAAAGTTTTAACGAATGACTTGAAGATTTAAAATCAATTTTTACCAAAAATGAGAAAATTAAGACGTATGGACCAAAATTGTTAATTTGTCAAACTTATCATAATTAGCTTGGATTGGTCAATGAATTGGAAAATGGAGGAATTATAATAAAGGGTTAACATTGAAACCTAGATTAAGTTAATCATTCTCTTAAGTCAATATTAGAGACGAAATTGTAGAGATTGAAAATGACTCTTTTTGCCAAACTGTCGAACTATGGGTTAGGGTTGACATAGTCAATGACCTAGATGATAGAGATTATTATATTTGGGGGCAAAAGTGCAAATTTAGAGACTTATAATTAAGGGATTAACCTTTTGGGAGGTGTTTGTATGAATAACATACCCTAGGGACCATTTTTGTCATTTCTGAAAATTGGGATGTATAAAAAGGAGCGTTTTCCTCATTTTCAGCCTCTAGGAACGTTTTTGAGAGAGAGGAGAATAAAGGATGTTGATTTGATGGACTTCTAGTAGACATTTAAGCTTGTTTTTGAAGATTTATGCAAGTTCTTGAAGTTCCCTAACAGCCTAAGGTATAATTTCGTCATATTCTAACTTGTAAACCTGTTTTGGGTGGGGTTTGGTCTCAAATCCGAGAATCTGATTTGGAGGAGGGTTTCCCTATGATCCCAATTGATTATTTGATGTTTTATATCATTATATGATCATTATCCAATCCATGGATGACCTAGATCCAATTATTTGAGTAAAATGGGTGTTATAAACCCTGAAACTTGGTATTTTATGAGATCTTGAGTCATTTTGATGATTATATGGATTCATTGATGAGTTTTGGATTAATGGAAGCAATTCTAGTTGTTCCCTTATGATTCCAGTCAAATGATAATGAGGACTTAACTCCTGAATCACTAGAAAACATTACGAAATTGGTTGTTGAAGGGGTTTTTTTTCATTTTGGATAAATGGATATTTTGGTGTGTTGTGGATGAAAGGGTTCATCCCTAGATGATTTACAAATGATTCATACTTAATTGTTGTAGCAAAACCCTTAAGAATCACTTGAAACCATGATTGGAATTGGACATTCCATGAGTTTCACCATTTTGACCAATGATTGGATTGAGGATTCCATGAGGCTATCTTCTTTGGAATTGAAATTAGAGTGTGGGAATGACTCGCTTGAGGATGACCTGATGATTAAAAGCTTAATGGATTGCTCGCAAGTGTTGGATGTAGTGAATGGCTTAGGTTCAAGTGCTTAGTCAAAGCCTGATTGGAATTTTAATCCATTTGGATGTTTGGAACTTAATCCATTAAGCCATGAATGTCTTGATCATTTAGTGATGATATGTTGAAGTTTGGACTTGTTTTGAACCCCTATGGGTCCTAGATAGAGTTTAGATGAAAGGGGATTGACCAAATCGATGAAATAAGGAAGTTGGGATGAAAATATGCCCATATCCAGTTTTAGCGATGCTATAGTGAATGGTAGCGACGCTACCTCGGTCTTAGTCGCGATCTGGTGGGTTGCATGGGCTTAGAAATGCTATCTAGCATGGATAGCGGCGCTATCTGCTCCCATGTCGCGATCTAATTAAGTTTTTAGTCTTATGAGCTGGGTATATTGGGTATTGGTCATTGGACATTTCCTTGAGGTGTTTCATTACATTTTAGATGGATTAATGACCTTAGAAATCGTTTTTATTGATCATTAGTTTTGTCCCCTAGTGGATGAAATGGAAGTAACACTATTCCTTGTGAATTGTATATATGAAGTAGAGGTGTAGCATTGAAGATGAGGTTGAGGACTTGAGTTACCACTTAGCTAAGGTAAGTTTGCCTAAATCCATGACACTTTATTACCACCTTGGAACATAAAATGATAATTCCTTTTCTTTGTATATTATGAGAATAGGTGTTGCAACTTTGGGTGAAGTATTAAAGTCTAGCTACTTGTAGGAGGTGAGTTTACTGTGAGTACACATCCCTACTATTACCACTTGTTTGTGAATTGTAACTATTTTCATGCATTAAATATATGTGCAAGGTGTTTATATATGTATTAATTGTGCATAACATGAAAACGAGTTTTTAAAGATGTTTCTATTACAAAGGGCATAAAGTTAAAAAAAAAGAGTTTTGGCATCCTATTTGTGCATATCATGTAGGATGGGTTTTGACCATGTGTGTCTGGGTACCCGCAAAGGAACCAATTACTTTTGAGATGAAACTAAGATGAACTAAGATGACTCCCCTAAAAAGCGAAATTGCAGCTTCAATAGCCGCACTTTGAGATGAAACTAAGATGACGTTCCCTAGAGGAGTGGGAATTTCCACACTTCTTACAATATCTAGCCCCTCTTTGCTTTGATTTATTAGAAAAGAATTTTCCCTTCTTGTTAGACCCCAAGTTACTGCTAAATTTTTGTTTATCTCCTACTTAATGTGTAACACCCGGCTTTTAAAACAAAACACCCTTGAAAAATTTTTCATTTAAAACTAAGGTTTTAATACATAAAACCATAACAAAGGGGTATATTTTAATAAACACGGGTACAAGTGTATCAAGGAGAGTATAAAATACCATAGTCTCCTTTGAAGCCGGGCTGCTACTGACAACATCTACAAGTCCACTTCTCGAGTCACGGACTTTATCCTTACCCTTACCAGGGTTATGCTAACCTGCAGGGACATTTAATAAACGGTATGAGCTACAAAGCTCAGTGAGTAATCGTATCTGCAAATAACACGTATAATAATACATTCATATATAATTTCATATATATGATAAATCTATTAATCGTATATCTCTGTCTGGATATCGGTTCCAAACTCCTAGCCTTACTGGCTGACCAAATCTCTTAGGATTTCACATCCTAATTTACAGCCTTACATGCTAAAACATGATAACCTGCAATTATCAAGCCACGTCAGTTATTTGCACATATAATCATATATAACCATTTATGTCCCATATTTCTTAGTCACATCGGACCGCACCGTATATCTTGGCTATTTAAGCCGCACCCTGTGTCATAGCTATATCAGCTGCACCAAAACATTATCAATATATAAATCATAGCCCGCAGGCCGCACCAGTTGGATATAGCATCCAATATCATAGCCCGAAGGCCGCACCAGAATATCATAGCCCAAAGGCCGCACCAGAATATCATAGCCCGAAGGCCGCACCAGAATATCATAGCCCGAAGGCCGCACCAGAATATCATAGCCCGAAGGCCGCACCAGTTGGATATAGCATCCAGAATCATAGCCGTATAGGCCGCACCGTTTGGATATAACATCCAATTATGGCTCACGGGTTGGCCCGCTGTTGCCTAGACTCACGGCTCCGTTCTTGTCATCGTAATGACTCACGGCTTATCCGGTCTTGTCTATATAGGTTTGACTCACAGCTCCGTTCTTGTCTATTATAGACTCACGGCTTATCTTGTATTGTCGCACCATTAATATTGACTAACTCACAGCTCCGTTCTTGTCTATAATAGACTCACGGCTTATCTGGTATTGTCATGTCATTATTGTTGACTCACAGCTCCGTTCTTGTCTTTATCAGACTCACGGCTTATCTGGTATTGTCTCTTCAAATGTATCTTTGAACCATCAATTTCGTCCCACAATCAGTTTCAACCTGTAACAATTCAATCATCATATATCATATATGATATCAGTGAGATTACTCACCTGGATGCTAGCTGCATTTAATTCCCGGTTGTTTCTTGCCTTTGCGTGCACCACAACCATTTTGTCCCATACCTATATATTCATTTATATACCAAATGATAATAGGTTAATAATCATCTAAATTGACTCTAATACACAAGAGTCCTATACAATACAATTGGGGACCATTTCCAATCAATAACCATCGTTATAAAATTTAATACACTTCCCGAAATACGCGTATTCTACTACAGTACTTTCGGGAGGTCGTATTCGTATTCCGATAATTTTCCATGAAGTTTTACAACATATTGGACCTATGTTTAAAATTTCAGGTCAATCGGATAAGCCTAGCACAAGAATTAAACTTGGAAAATTCACAGAAGACAATTTGGTTTCTGCCCAGGGCTCGAGTCGCGACGGACCCTATGGTCGAGTCGCGAAGACCATGCTCTTCGAGTCGCGAGGGCCATGCTGGTCGAGGCGCGAAGGTCATGCCCTTCGAGTCGCGAGGACCATGCTGGTCGCGTCGCGAGAGCTGATCAGCAGACCAGGAACTCCGATTTTCAAGCTACAAAATCCCATTTTCTCATTTTAAGCCCTTAATTCTCGACTTAATGATCAGGGATTGTTCTAGGACTAAAAACCTTTGTCTAATAACAAGTTTTAAGCCATTAGAAACACCTTAATCACACCAATTCATGATTTAGGGTTCTTGGCAAAATTCCCAATTTATCAATAATAACAACATACTTTGCATTTAATGTGTGTTCTTACAACACAAACATGTTTAAGACTTATCAATCACATAAACATCTCCAATCATAACTAGAATTCCAGTTTCTATTTCTCCCGTGAAGAAACATTCAAGAATTTTGGTTAGAACTCGAATTACTAACCTTGATTACTTGGAAACTTCCAATTTCTAGCCAATAATCCGATTTCATACTTCAATCTTCAAGAACTTGCCAAGGATTTCAGCCAAAAACCCTCTCCCGTGAGTTCTCCAAATTCTGTACATGTGGAAGAGTTCTTGAACTATTTATACTTCCAGATTTTGCAATTTAGCCCCTGAAGTTCCATCTTTTGAACTTTAGCCACAATAATCAAGTTTTATTACAATAAAACTTTCTTTTCTTATACTTTTGCCACAACTAACAAAGTTTATGACAAAAATCAGATTTTTTAACATTTTAAGTCCAAGACTCAAAATATTATTACAAAACAAGTCCTTTTCTGTCCAAAAGACCAAATTACCCTTCTAAGGTAAAATGACCAATTTACCCTTTTTATTATATTTACATAAAAAGAGTGTCTTGGCGTTACATAATGCCTTTCGATTATCTGCCTTTGTCTAATGTCTTCAACATTTTGTGCCGCTATCATTGCATCATCAAGAGTGGTTGCACATTTTACTTCCAATTCGTACTCGTATGGTAATCCCTTAGCATAGCGATTAATCATTGAGTGTTCAGTAGGGTAGGCGTTCACAACAAAAGGGAGCATTTTCATGAATTTCTATGTGTATTCATCCACAATGTTATTTCCTTTCTTCAATGCAATGAAATCCTCTTGGAGCTTTTCTATGTCTCTTATCCGACAAATTTTTTGTTTTAATTTATCTACAGATTCCTCCCATGACCATTTGTAAACAATTTTATGTCCCAGGATTTTGTACATGGTATCCCACCATGTGAGTGCGTCGTTCTTCAGTAGTTGAGAGGAATATACTATCATTTGGTTCTTACTACCTCCACTACTTTCGAGTACATGTTCTGTCTCACGAATCCATTTCATTGATACCTTCGGTTCGTAGCTCCCAAGGTAGTCCCTAGTTTACAAGCAATGAAAGACTTGAATGAGCACCCATTCTTTTCGTTCAATTCATCCTCACTATCAAGGTGATAAGTCCAGTCCCTAGTGGAATTCCCACCACCAGAGGGTTTGGATCCAGATGATTTTTTGGGAAAGTTCTCCCATTCGTTTACTAATGATTTTGTGCATCTTGTGTTTGGTATTTTCTTGCAATTCACTAATGAGCTTTTGAATGTCTTGTAAAGTGGCCGGTTGGGGAGCTTCATTATCCCCAATATTGCCTTCGTTGTCGTCCGATGATGACCGACTTCTTTGAGAAGGTGTCCGTTTGGATCCTCGGTCATCATTCGAGTTTACAAACCCACTTCTCGTTCGCACCATTTTGTTATATAATTTTTAATACTTTAATATTCTTACTATTTTCATGGCAGGTAGCAATTATAGAAAGATCGTAGCATGGCAAGTGTAACATCCTATAATAGTGTAAATCCTTACTCCACCTTCCTAATAGACTCCTAAAGTAGCACCTATGAAGGTCCTACGGTATCTAATATGTAACACCCCATCTTTCAATACACCTTAAATGGAGAAAATTGTTTATAAAACATGTTGAATTAAAAATTCCGTTCTTTCAAAAACTTTTCTTTTCTTCCTTAAGTCAATATTTAAAACATTTGGTCCCAATAAAAACAAATAAATATTAAAAGTATTTAGATAACGTTGGGGGTTACAAACTCATATCAAAACAACCATAGTAAAGTCTTTAAACGTGTCAATGTTATGTCCCGTATTAATCTAATATTTCTACCGAAAATTTGGCATGACCATTGGGCAATATGGACAAATCCATACTGACCCAACTCAATAAAACAACTCAAAATAATACGGGACATAACACCACTTTACTGTACCACTACAAGGGAATTCTAACCATGAGCATAATATCTCTCATTTACATGTACAACTATACCGCACTTGGGATAACTCTTATTTTCTGGACATCCTTTCTATCTATGTTCCTCATATCAGCTTCTAAGTCTTTTCCTTCTATCGTCTGCTAACAAGCTTCCTGTTCCTGAGTACATAGTCTTTTAAAACAAAGAATACGTAACACATAAATGCCTCGTGAGATACATGGGTTTTAGACTCGATGAGTTTAAATCCATTTGAATATCATTTGCTATTAGCAAATAAAGAAAACTTTTCCCTTCTTTTCAAAACCTGCAAAATCCACTGTTATGCCAAAACAATAAAACAAAAGTCCATTGTTATAATCATTAAAACAGGAATTATTCTTATCATCCAAACAAAAGCTCATTGTTAAAACTTCAAGTACTTTAGCTTAAAATGTCAAGAATTCAAATTCCTCATAAGCAAACAAAATTCAGATACTTTCTTAACAACATAGAACAACTGTAATTCATTATTAACTTATAATCATTTGGCTTTATACGGGTTTTCCCGTATCCCTTTCCCTCCCAGGAATAGAACCAATCTAGCCGTGAGGGTGTGCTAGTTCCCTTTCCCTTCATGGAGTAGAAGAAATCTATCCATAAGGGCGTGTTGAGACAACTACTTCGCGACGGGAGGTACCTTCCCAGTAGTGTCTTTTGACCTCCCCTCATTAGGGTGAGATCCTTGTCCGGACGTCTTTCTCATTTCTTTCATTTAGCTCATATTTCAAGTTTTACCATTATCATCTCATCACAAGTTGGTCTCTAGATAAACATCATTCAAAGCATGTAACTCATTTTCAATTCTTTAACATAAAACCGTACTTCTAATTCAACATAAATCAATACTTTCTATTTCAAGTTTTAAAAACCACTTCGGAAACCATTACTCATGAAACATTATCATAACTTTTGAAAATCATTTGTCAAACTATTAATCATAAAACATATAACATAAAAGCACAACTTGTTGATATGTACCCAGAAAAGTCCTCATGTACTCACCTTGGCTAGTTAGAGAAGTCTAACTAGGGTTACTCCATTCGATTGTCCCTTCCATTGCATGAACTTTACTCCTTAATTACCTAAGGAGTTCATTAACATTTTATTAAAACATTTAGGTTTTAACAACATGTAAAAACCACTTAACCCATGTCCTACTATACTCATTTTTATGTTTTCACACTATATTAAACATATACTAAAGGTTAGGGGATCAAACTACTCAATTAGGGTCATAATGGAAGTGAATTATAAGAGTCCAGGTCACATGGGGTCGTGTGAGGCTTCCAGGATATCCAAACTTTCTGCCCAATATCACACGGGTCGTGTCAGGATCACACGGGGTCGTGTGATCCTGCAGACCCCATTTTTTAGCTCCAAGTTTTTGTTCGTTTTTTGTAGTTTTAGTCCATTTCTTGGTTCCGTTTGTTTCCAAACTTAACAAAACTTTACCAATAGGTTCTATTAACATTCTAACATGTTAAGAACATATTTTTAATCCCATTAAGTCTTATTTAGTTCATGACTTAATGGTTAAGACCACATGATGTCACAAGAGCTCTAAGGAAGCTCATGTGCCATAAATTCTAATACAAGGGTCCATTTCTTTCTAACTTTTATATATACTTCTATATGGTCAAGGGAGATAAATTAGAGGTTTTACAACCCAAAACATACTTCATTAATTACCAATTCATGACTCTCATTATCCATTTCTATGGGTTTCATTCATGGAATGACCAATTCCATTCCACCCTTCCAATTACCATTTAGTTCAAACTTATTTTTGATTGCTTGGAATCCTTAGGAAACCACTTGTAAGGGTTTCTTTCATCCATAAACATCATTATCACTACTTAATTACATCCAATTAACACTATGACCATAAACCCCCAATTTCTAGGGTTCTTGAGCTAAGAGTCAAAACCATGATTCAACATCATCCATGGGTTGGATTGTGCATCATAGTTGATTAAAACATGAAATAAATGATGGAATCATAGGATTAGCCTCATCCAACAATTAAATTTCGGATTCCAACATCTAGCCAACGAAAAATAGGTTACGTAGCTTGAAAAAGATGATTTCTTACCTTGGAATGCTTGGAAATCACTACTAGTAAACTTAATTCTTCAAATTCCACTTAAAATCTTCAAGAACTTCAAGAATCGCCTTCTCTCCCTCTCTTCCCGCTGCATTCACATTCCAGTGAATGAAATGGGAGTGTTCCCATCTTTTTATACTCCCTTAGTTTCAAGAAATGGCACTTTGGTCCCTCTATTTTAATATTTTTCACCTAAGATACAAAACTTACTTAAATTCTTAAAACTTCTAAGTTTTATAGTTTTGCCCCACTTATAAACTTGTTTTACACATTAAGAACATTCTAACACATAAAAATCTCGTTATGAGGTTAAATATTTCAAAATGACGAAAATGCCCTTTTTGGTCATTTTGCACTTTTCACTCACTTTTACCTTTTCAGTATTCATACTTCATACTTATAACTATAATATAGTTCATATACTTCATCCTTAATGAAAATATGATTATTTTCATTTTATAATAGTAATTGAAAATTACCAAAATACCCTTTTGCTCAAACTATGAATAATTACTTATTAATTATTCCTTTACTTCTTACTTTCCATTTGGACATATCTTTGGGTCGAATTTCCATATACTAAAATTTAGGTTGTTACATAATATTTCTCCTACTGTTCACAGTTTAAGCGTAGGAGTGGAAAATCCAATCCTAATTCGCTTAAACTATGGCTCTGATACCAACTTGTAATACCCCAAAAATTTTTGTTTCAAAAGCACCATGGTTTCCTAAACATTCATACATAGTTATAGGAAAAAATTTTCCTTACTCAGAATCATGTCTAATTTCAACATTTGGGTGTTATAAATCCATATCAAACGAACCATAGTGCAACCAGAGTCATATTATTTCTTCTATCCCAAAAGTCCCATCTTGTAGCATATCACAGCCTACTGTTAGTACTTGAACCTACAATATATGACATTAAAGAAACAAATACATAAGACTTATTGTCTCATGAGTCTACATGGTTTTGGATACAAAATATTTCTTTATATTTCTACAAAATCATTTCATACAAATCATTCAGGTGATACAATGCAAATGCATGATGTCACACTCGTTGCAATTCCTCATGGGTCCATTCCAGTGTCTCAGTCCTTGAGGACCGTGTCACGACATGTGACGATTAGTTTACGGTTTTACCGTATCTCAGCTCTCTCTCTGAAACCTTCTCGGGCCTCTTTTTTGAAACCAGCTTGCAGCCATTGTAGATAGATCAGATAAGTCTACAACATAGTGTGGCATTTACATTCACGACAGAAGGTACCATCCCGTGTAGAATAAGCCTAATCTCGCTGTTGGGATTTCGTAATCCTAGTTTAGGGATTTGACTTGTTTAGACCATTTTTGACTCTTATGCAATTCGCATTTCATGTATGCATGTCGCACCATTTTTCTTTTTGTCAACAATCACACATAAATAAGATGCTAATATATGCATACATATTAGAGACTTCCATATGTCATAAGGTTTCAAAATTGTCATTAGCACATTCGTTATTTCATACCATATTTCAAAAGAATATCATTAGCACATTCGTTATTTCATGCCATATATCCCATACTAAAATTCCTCATATAACTCACCTCGATTCAACGAATTGCCACTAGGCTCCTAGGAATTCCTTAACGAGTTCCCCAATGGCGGCTAGGAAGTCCCCAATGCTGACTAGGAATTCCCGGATGAGTTCCCCGGTGGCGACTAGGAATTCCCCGATGAGTTTCTTAATGGCGACTAGGAATTCCCCGATGAGTTCGCCGAGCAAGCGGGGTCGCGACCGATCGCATCGTGATCATTCTTTCGTCTCGCTACGGCTGTTGTCTTTTATACTATGTTTAAATATTCAAGATTTATATTTCTACTTATGCCCAATCTTTACTAGCAAATTTTCAACAGACATACAAGTCTTGACAATGCCATTAAATTTAAATAATACATTATTTCATAGTCCAAACATTCATTAGCATAAACTCCTAGGATCAAATTACATAACATTCTTGGTAAACCTTACAATAGTTCGGATGTTACAAAGAAGGCTTTAGATTCATCCAAAAGGTGCGCATCATCCTTGTAACCTCCCCCAAAGGCACGTACCACAATATTTTCGAGCTTATCTGGTTCTAAAAAATCCTCACACACACACACACAAACATATATATATATATATATATATATATATATATATATATATATATATATATATATATATACCTAAAATTTTCTAATTGTGCGATTTAGATATTAGAAAAATTCAAAAAAAAATTATTTTTTTGCATATGCATAAGACTATCCATATATGCATATGCAAAATATTATTTTTTATATTTTTTTCAAATCTCTAAAACGCAGCTGACAACGCCTAGTGATATCAAGTATTTTAGGCGTTGTTGAGCCCTGTTCTTGATAAAATTATATCAAATATGTCTTGGTATTCTCACTTTTCGTGCCAGGACTTGTTTGGAGAAAAAGAATAGAAACAGGGACTAAAAGCGTGCAAAAGGAAGAAGTTGGGAAGGAATGAAAAATCAAGAGAACTCGTACGCGCGCCGCGGGAATCAACCATGCGCGACGCGGGCTTAAGGCGGTGGAACACATTCAAATGCTGAAGAAACGGGGAAAAGATAAGTACGCGCGCCGCGGATTTCACTTCTGCGCGGCGCGGTTGCGGGAAATTTGTAAGTATAAATAGATGCATTTCCAGCCGAAAACCCTAGCAAAGACCGGGTGTAAAATCGAGCTTGAAGCTCTTTGACTCCAGGATTTCATTTCAGCAAGCTCACAATTGGTATTTTATGTTTTTGGATTCAATTTCCTTTTAGTAGTAAGTAGTTTTGTAGCTAAAGTCTTTGGGAGTGACAACCACTGACTTTGAGCCCTTAGGTTTCTGTTTTAGAAACATTTGGTTACTGTTTGTGTGATTAGAATTCAGTTTTGGTGAATGAAATCATTTGGTTACATGTAATGTTAGTATTTCGGTGTTTTTGGATGTTTGTGCTTGGTTTTGATTATTGAATTGTGTTTGGACCTTGTTAGGACTGTTTTTCTTAGCTGAAATCAGTAGCTAATTAGGTTATTTGGTAAGCATTAAACCTTGGCTAGTAACTGTTAAGTAGGACTTTAACTAGTGGTTAGTTTATGCTTTGCTTGGTTTTGTTAGTTTGAATGCCTTTGATTGCTTCTGATTCAGAGATGTACTTCTGATTTCAGAAAGTGACTAGGTCATTTGGACATAGCTTAGCTTGGCTTGAGTGTTTGATCATTGTCTCATTTGCTAGTGATTAGGAAAATAGAAACCAGATCCTCCGACTATAGCTGTGACACTATTAGTTGGTAATCTCTCATATAGTCTAACCACGAAGCTCCTGTGGATCGACCCTGACTACCGCTATACTAGTGTGTGTGTTAGGTTTTCTCTTATTTTTGACCGCACGACGACCTCTGCGCGTGTCAGCAGCCTTTGTGATATGTATAAATGAAAAATAGCTTATATGCATATATATACATAGGCATTTGAATATACATGTGCATATAAATATAAAAGAAGTTGTTTTTTTGTTTAAAGGCATTAGTCACATATAATAAAAAATTTGGGTATAACTCTTTTTGATAAATATTGTGTAGAAAAAAAGTTCATAGATTTTCTTGTTTATTTAAATTCTCTCTATAACTCTCTTCCTCTCTCTCTCTCTCTCTTTATATATATATATATATATATATATATATATATATATATATATATATATATATATATATATATATGAGAAAGGATTCAAATGAGAACCACTAAAATATTAGGAACCGTGAGAACTGATATTCACACATTAAGAATCATTTTTTTGGGCTTTTTATTTTTATACACTTGTTTATTATCTTAAAATATATCAAACTTAAAAACTTTTCTTGTTTTTTAACACTTTAGTATATTCACAATTTAAAAAAAATCTAATTATTAAAATGTGAATAGTATAACGTAATTTGTTTTTTTTTTTGAAATGAATCAATATCGATGTATAATAGCAAACGAATGATAATTTTCAATTTTTATATGTTTGATAATTTTTTTGTGATAAAAAATAAGTTTTAAAAAGTAAAAATATGATATTATTAAACTGTGAATGAATGGTTCCACGGTTGTTAATCTTTTAGTGGTTCTTATTTGAAGTTTTGAAATATATATATATATATATATATATATATATATATATATATATATATATATATATATATATATATATATATATATATATATATATATATATATATATATATATATATATTGTGTGTGTTATAACTTATAATTTAAAATAAATAGTAAATGAAATTATCATTTTGACACGATTATATTAATTTTATATCATCCATCCCATACAATAAAGGAGACTCTTAGAATAAAAGATAGACAACAAAGTCCTCTATTCCATCATGCAACCAAGTTGCTTTACCATGTCCCCTACTTGTCATACGCTTCATCTCAAAGTCATGAATGCTCATGGTATGGATCTTGTGTTTTAATTCTTACATGTTCCGATATTTAATTATATAACAATTCTACTTCATAAAAAACTATAAAATGGATTATTATAGTTGGTCATTGTCGGTTTTCGTGTATGGTTATTATTCGACATGACCTGAAACAAATGAATATCAGAGAAATGATTTTTACAATCTATTTTAAATGAAATAAATGATATCAATTAAAGTATATTGGAAAAACGATAAAGTACATTAAAGATGTATGAATAAGGGGTATGCACGGTTGCCGGTTGGGTATAAACCGAAGTAATTCGGATTGTTTGATGATATTACGCGATGTTTATATGTGTAAGTTATACCAGTTATTTTATTTTAATTTTTAGAATGGTTTTACTTGTTAGAAATTTGGGGTAGACAACCAATTATTTCTTTTTATATATGGGTTAACAAAGATTTAATAAGGATAATCCATGAAGAGCAATCAAAGTTTTAGGTACAAAACAATTATTTTGTTTCTCGATAGTATATGGACTGTTAATTTCCGTAAGAATGTGCAAATGTAGCAAAAAATAATATATATATATATATATATATATATATATATATATATATATATATATATATATATATATATATATATATATATATATATATATATATATATATATATATATATATATATATATATATATATGTGTGTGTGTATGTGTGTTGGGGGGCCCCGGGGGGGGGGGGGGGGTTGGATAAGTTCAAATAAGAACCTAAAAATGTGAGAGAACTTAAGAACCCGTTTTATGATTTTTTTTTCAACACAATATTTTTTCAAAAAAAAAATATTCCTAAATTTTCTTAATGTGCAATTAAGAGATTAAAAATAATTAAAAAAAAATCATTTTTTTCATATGCATAGTATATGCATATGAAAAAAAAAAAATATGATTTTTAGTTTTTTTAATCTCTTAGACGCAGCCTTTATGCTACTTAGAAATGCTTGTTTTGAAAAAAAAAAAAGAAGCTTATATCTTATCCTAATAAATAAGTAACTCAAAGCCACATGTCATCACCACATTCATTTTGCCACATGTCATTTTCTCATAATTTTAAATTTCTTAAAAAACTAATTGGTTTGAAACGTTTCTAACTCATTAATGATCAGTTTAATTATCATTCAATTTCAAAATTAATTGTTATCATTCAATTTCAAAATTAATTGTTTTTTAATATCATATTATTTTTTAATATGAAGAATGATTTGGGAGACAATTGACGTCATAATATTTTGAAGAACAATTCCAATCATAATAGTGAATTTGATTTTAGTACCGGTGACATTCTCATAATCATTATATTTATCAAAATACAAAGTCGTAATAGTAAAAATCAAAAGAAAGATGTCACGATCACAAACAAATTTTTATGTAAAATTTTTGATGTTTAGATATTCTTAATTAATAATTTTTTGTATCATCCCGTGTAATACACGGGTTTTACAACTAGTATATGTATATATGCGTAGACATTTGAATTTTTATATGCAATATACATGTTGGCTCTATTATTGATTCTCGGTCTCTCTAAAAACCGTTGACCCCCTCCCCCCCCCCCCTCTCTCTCTCTCTCTCTCTCTCTCTCTCTCTCTCTCTAAGTCAGCATGTACGTTTTTCAGGTATGTGTTGAGGGAACTTGTATAGGGCACCAATCGCTAGCCATAATTGGGAAAATATAGACCAATGTTACTAGGGAGTAAAATTTGGCAAATCTGGTTATCAAATGATAATCAATTATACACTTTTGATTAATTTGTGGCTGCCATCAACGACCACAACACGATCATTGTCTTATCCATCAGCCACAACTATTGAAAAAGAAGAAACCCTAACTTCTCAAACTCCTGCTCCTACTAAGACCTTGAAACCGATATATCCTCTAGCGAAGACCACCTCATTAGGTGAGATGAGTGTTGTTGGAAAGGTTTTGCAACATTCTGCAGGAGTAAGCTTCGAAAGCGACATACTACAGTTTTTTGGTAAAAAATTTCCATGATTTCATATTTCACATTTTTTTGCTTATATACTATATATAATTTAATTTTAGAGAATAGTGAAAACGATTTGTGTTGCTAAAAGTGGAACCATCCAATGTGCCATTTTTTATACTTGCAATTCGATCTTTTTCCCTGTGATAATCACATATTGAATTTTTTTCATATATATATATATATATATATATATATATATATATATATATATATATATATATATATATATATATATATATATATATATATATATATATATATATATATATATATATATATATATATATATAGAGTGTAGATACTCAAAATAACCATTCTTTTCTTATTTACCCACCTGGACTTAAAGGAAGTTTATATCACAAACGACCATCCTTGTAATAACGGTTCTCAGCTGTAGGGATCTTGGAGGTGTTGACTTCAATGATGTTATTTTTGAGCTTACCCAAAAACACTGCTAAAATTGTAAAATGACTTTGATTAAGTGACTGACGTGTGTGTCTTTTGTGTCGGATAAGTATCTGCTTCGGTATTTGTTTTTATGGTGAAGTAGTTTATTTGGTTCTGTGTTACATCTATCTAATTTTTCAAATATAGCAAAATTTGGTTCATTGAAGGGGTTAAATGGGTTACATCTTTGGGTGTGGGTACTATTATAGGAATAGTGATTGTTTAATTAGTGGGTGTACATTCCCTATTATGTTTAATTATCGGTGTTTGTATGATGAGGCAAGTAATTTGACTAAATTATTATTAGTATTTACAAATGTTTCTTATAATTCTTAACATTTGTCATCTCTAGGAAGCATAGTTATAAATGAAGAAGCTTACAGATGAAGTCACATCTATTTATGAGATGATGTATATCCGACAAGGGTAATGAACAATTATATGTGATTCCATATTTGCAATTATTATGGGTCAGTTGGGAGTAATATGAAGTGAATTATTATGTGTTTATTACAAAAGACTTTAAAAATTAATGAAAAGGCATTGTTATGTGGTTGTTCTTTTTTATATTTTATGTTTTATTTTGTTCAACGATATTTAGGTTTGGAGAGAGAAACTGATGTATTAGCTAAAGGGTTTTAAGCAAACACACTGAGGTACTTTCATTGGTTTGTTTATTAGAGAACTAGGTTAAAGACCCGTGTGTTACACGGCTTGGTTTATAAATTCGTGTGTTAAACGATTTGATTTAAAAATCATCAAAAAAATTCAACTTTATGGTTTAACCACTTATAATTTATTTATTTAATAATTCATAACAACCTAAGTATAAACAAATGTTATATTAATATATATAACCTTTTACATAATAAATGGCATTGATCGTAACTCTGCAAAATTAACCCTTTCCTGTTTAGAAATAAAAACTATTTCTTCTTCATTTGAATTTTAATCATGTTTCTAGACCGTTGACAGAAAAAAGACATCAAAAACTAATGTTCCTGAACTCATCAATCTAATTTTTAGCTATCAAAATAGATTATGTTTTTATGGAGAAGAAACGACAAAATAGTCATATTTATAAAGATGGTAAAATAAAACAAATATGCGTAAATTGGGGATACATTAGAGTATGGCATACAGAATTGAAAGATGCTATTGATTTTTTGTAGCTCATTGAAGTTGAGATCAGTGAAAAGAGTTGCAATATTTATAAGCAAGAAAAAACACCACAATAAATTAGACATGCCTTCTTTCCTGGTTCTTCTTGCCAACTCATGTTTATTTCTATAAAAGTTTCTAATTTTTTGAAAACACACCTTTTTGGTCAAAATGGTGTAAAATTAACCCTTCTTTTGACCATTTTACCCCTAAGGGTACACGGAGTAGTACATCGGGCTCGATGCGGGATCGGAAATGTTGGGTGCGGTACCGCCGGTACCGCCGGTACCTCCGGTACCGCTGCCCCGTGTCCATCGGGTTCGGCGGTTTCGGGCTCGGATGGGTGAGGCGTGGGATGGTGAAGCCGATGATCCCATCTTTAATTTAAAAAAAAAAAAAAATTTTAATCTTCCAAATATTATCCTTCCTCAACTCTATAAATACCACATCTTCACTCCTTCAAAACTCACACCTTTACCCTTCTTTCTTCCTCTCAACATTAACTCTATTTTCCCCTTTCAAAAAAAAAACCCTCATTTCAAATTTATTTTAAATTGAAATGAGTTCTTCCGATTCTTCTGATTCTTCCAGTTCTTCCGGTTCGTATGTTCACAGCAAACTGCTGGATGAACCTATGCCGTTGGTATCGTCATCGTCTGATGACGATACCGATGTGAATACGATCGCGGTTATTGCTGAAGCTGCACATTTCATGTTCCAAAATACTGCAAGTTCTAGCGTTCCTCGTCATAGAACTTTTCTCCACAGAGATCGAGAAACTGCTGAGCAGCAGCTTATGGCAGATTACTTTGTCCCCAATTCAAAGTTTGGGGATGTTAATTTCAGAAATAGGTTCCGAATGAGTAGACGACTGTTTTTGCGGATTGCTCAAGACTTGGAAATGAATTATCCAATTTTCCAGACAACTTATAATGCCGGTGGAGTTAAAGGGTTCACTGGATTGCAGAAATGCACATCAGCTATCCGCCAATTGGGGGGGCGGTAGCACCCCCGATTCACTTGATGAATACCTGAATATGTCAGAACGAACTTCCCGTGAAAGCCTCTACAACTATTGCTCTGGTGTTGTTCAGTTATATGGTGCAGAATACATGCGTAGACCAACAACCAGTGACATTCAACTGTTGTATGCTGCACACGAAGCCAAACATGGCTTTCCTGGTATGTTGGGTAGCATTGACTGTACACATTGGGATTGGCGGAGTTGTCCAACGTATCTACGAGGCCAGTACATGAGAGGTGATCACAGGTATCCTACAATTATACTTGAAGCAGTAGCATCATACGATTTGTGGATATGGCATTCATATTTTGGTGTTGCCGGGGGCAACAACGATCTAAATGTGTTGTACCAATCACCGCTATTCAATGATACCATTCTTGGTACAGCACCATCATGTTCATTTGTTTTGGAGGGGGAAGAATACAAGCATGGGTACTATCTTGCTGATGGGATATACCCTAACTGGGCAACATTTGTGAAATCATTTTCACACCCTATTACCCCCAAAAAGAAGCGTTTCAAGGCGGCCCAAGAAGCGGCAAGAAAGGACGTTGAACGAGCCTTTGGCGTTCTAAAAGCAAAATGGGCTATTATCAGACAGCCTGCACGGTCCGTCGATGTCGATCGATGTAAAGATATCATGTACGCTTGCCTAATTTTACACAACATGATCATCCAGGATGAAGGTAGGGCTATATGTCCAGTACATGTTCCAGATTCCCCAAACGAACAAGAAGTTAGCCCTGACTTGATTCTCGAAATACGCAATCAAGGAATTCACCAAAAACTTCTTGCGGATCTTGTAGACCACATCGAGCATACATACATAGCTACTTTGGATCACTAGGTGTTTTAACGTTTTTAGTATTTCATTTCCGTTATTTAGGTTTTATTATTCCGTATTTAGGATTTCATTTCCGTTATTTAGGTTTTAATTTTCTTTTTAATTTATGTAATGGTGTGGTTTTTTAATTTTATGTTATTTGTGATTTTTATTTTATTAATTGCATATTATCATTATTTATAATATTAAATTAA
This sequence comes from Cichorium intybus, assembly GCA_023525715.1. Lineage (NCBI taxonomy): Eukaryota > Viridiplantae > Streptophyta > Magnoliopsida > Asterales > Asteraceae > Cichorium > Cichorium intybus. Next base: position 556,006 of record JAKNSD010000023.1, on the reverse strand, counting down.
ATATTAAAAATCATTTATTAAATTAATAAATGAATTTAAATATCAAATATATGATGTGGCATTGTGGGTTCAGTGGGTTCAGTGGGTACTGGTTCCATGGGTGAAAGATTGGTGAAAGATTGGTGAAAGATGGGGAAAATGGAAGTGAGAGGAGAGAGAAAAGCTGACGTGGCGCGTGGGTTCAGTGGGATGGGAGGGATCTACTCCCCCCACCCTAATGCTAGAAGAGTCAACTTCTATCTATCATTTTATTTCTACAATAATTTATAATTTTCCGCAAACACGCACCTTTTTGGTCAAAGGTGTGTAAAACCAACCCTTTCTTTTGACCATTTTACCCCACATGCTAGAGGAGTCAACTTTGATCTATCAAAAGTTGTATATGATCAGTATGATGATTTAAAGACATAAATATACTTGATAAAGAAGGTAAATGGACTTAATTTTACAACATACGCATGATTTAAAGACATAAATATACTTGATAAAGAAGGTAAATGGACTTAATTTTACAACATACGCATGGCGCTAGTTTGAAGCAAAAAATATAAGAACAATTAAAAACGTCCGTTCACATATACAATGTTGATTATAACTTCTTCATCGAAATTATTATTAGTTTGAAATGTTACCAAATTGAAAGGATCGAAGAGATCACCGTTAAAAAGCTCATAATTATATGCCTAAAATATCAGTTAAATGGGACAAAATAGATAGAAATAAAAATTTGTTGTTTATTTACTTACTATTGAATATTGAAGTCTATTCATGGCACATAAAGTTTTTGTGGTTAAACGCTAGATTGCACTCTCACAAAAGCCTCCATTATGTGCAACGTAGTTGCTGCTTGTTTTCTCGCCATATATCCTCTCACTAATGCTTGAAGCTTCACTAATCCCTATAATTCCCTTAATGCTTTTCTACACTGTTTCGATTCCATTCATCTTTGCATGCACAAATAGCAAAAACTTATTATGATAATCAAGATTACAAAACTCACTCAAGCAAATGATCGAACACTTGGTGGGCAAACGAAAATCCAAGATCAACTGCAAAAGTTGATGTCAATAACACTAAAACAGATAGATAGCTAAAAGACAATAGAAGAAAATGATTAAGAGGAAACTGTATGTGGGATATTAGAAGAGCTATACGAAGAATTCAAATTTGATGGCACAATTCACGGTACCTGATAATGAATGATGGGGCAAACATGATTCAACAAAAGAACTAACATTTGCTACAAGCATTAAATTTGTTCTAATTGTAGATTGTAGATGAATAACTTCTGGAAGGTCTCCAAACATAAATGATCCCTACAGTAGCTTAAAACTTGTTTAAAAATCGGTAACTCAAAAACACGATGGGGCATCTTTGCTTGATCTGTGTGTTGGGTTTACACTTCAACAACATAAAAGTGAGGGAAAGAAGTTCAGGACACTCTTTTTCATGGTAAAGATAGGATGAAGCAGGGAAACCTGATACCAAGTTGGATCTGTGGCGTTAAAGGGAGGAGATTTTGAGAGAAAGAATGAACCGGCTTCGCTTCAGCCTCTAATAACTTAATCTACCCCTTTTCCCTCTATAGATTCGATGGAAACCCCAAGCGACTATAAAAAACCTAAAAACCTCGAAATAAAAAAAATACCTGAGGATTTACATAAACGAAAATGAAAACAAAACCATTTCGAAATTAGGGTATTGTATCTCTAGGCACTCAATAAATTTATCAGGAGATGATCCAAATTATGATATGCAGTGGATGATTCTTATTGAATGATGAGAATAGAGGAGCGATGGTGGCTAGCTAGAAGTATTGAAGTGGGAGAACGATGGTATAACATCGTATTTCCAAACCTTGAAACGGAATTGGGGGGTAGAGCGTGATTGGGGATGGACGATATAATTTCAAAAACTGATGTCGTGATTTAAGCCTATATATATTTTTGGAAATCAAATCATGATCCAGAGAAATATTAAATTTTAGGCGGGAAATCAAAGTAAAGCAGGTCTTAAAGAACGACATGTGGCAAAGAAAGGGATTAGAAAATAGCCATGTGGCATTTAAGCTTTCTTTTATTATAAGAGATAGATCCTACTTCCAATTCTTTCGATTACAATCTCATACTTTAAACAAATTAAAGTACAATGCTAAAATTCAGAAGATCTATGAATCTACAATGCATTATTAAGAAAATATTGTAAGTACAATGTTGTAATGGTAGGAAATTATAAGAGGATGTTATAAAAAAAAGAAATCAATGCACATTGCTATATCTTACATTCATCCCTACGCCAATCACATCTCATAATTGCAATGTCACCTACCAAAAGATGGGATTTTACTTGTGTTGGCCACAGGGACCCTAGATAACCCAACTTCTATCAATTTATATATTTGCTTTTTGTGCAAGATTAACCAAAGACAAACAGATTTACTTGAAAATCAGAGGGTGGCAGTATCTTTTGTGAAGGCCAAAGATAACAGAAAAATATAATTTGGGGTTAGAAGGATTAGTAAATTAAGTAATTATATCATATAAAAACCCACCCTCCCCCTGCCCCTGCATATGAGTTAACTTAAAAGGTCATGGATTAGTTACATGTAAGCATATGCTTGTAATTTTACTTTAAGATCTAGAAAGTTCATGATGCTCTTTGCAATTTGTGGCAAAAATGTATTGAGTTTTTAATTTTGTCATCTTTCCGTAACAATTTGTAGCAAAGCGATCCCACAATTCTTGATGAAATCCTAGATGTGCATGTGAGGCTAAGTGTTTACTCTTTTTACAATGTTGACAACTCCAGTGGTAAAATTTATCATTCTTTTGTATGTTTTGCAGCTAGGTTTTCTATGCATATCTGCATTACTTGTAGATACTCTCTATTAATACATTTTTATTTTAAAATTTTGGTGGTGTTTAGCTATCACAGATCTGCACTATTTGTAGATACTTTATTAATTCATTTTTCTTTTAAAATCTTGACAACTCCAATGGTCTTGTTTTGTTTATGACATTAAATATCCAATTTATTGGGCAAAATCTTTATAAGACGACGACCCTTATGTTATGTCATATGTTGTAGCTTGGTTTAAAAATAGAAGACGTGAACCTGTGCAGTTTCTTCCAGGTGCAGTGGCTAGAGTCTCTGGTCCTATTTGTTGCTCAAGGACCAAATTTTCGGTCAACCAATGTAAGAGACGACCATGTATTTTGTTTTTTAGCTTAAACTTCAAAACTACATTTTGTTAAAATTTGAGCATTCTGTGTTTTACAAACATCTGAACACAAAGATTTTCAATTTTGAGCAAATATGTTGCGTGTTAGCTATGGTATTGTATTTAATTGGAAAATTGAAAATTTCATTTTGGTTCGAACCGTCTCATAAGATGTACATGATTGCAAATAGTTTAATTGCAAATTTCATTTTTGAAAATTGCAAATTTCATTTCTATGATTTATAAAAATATGTGCTTAAATTAAAACTAAATAATAAATACATGAGACAATTTGTTTAATAATTCATATTCATGAACAAACATTTTAAAAAAACTTGAATCTAAACTTAATAACTAGTTTAGATATAAATTGGTAAATGATGTTTATATTTTGAATACAAAATTCAAACTAATTTTTTTTTGTTGATAATACTAATAGTTAACCCAATAAAAAATCTAGTAAATTCTAACCATTCTTGAAATAAATACATCAAAATAGAATCAAGAATCTACTAAATTCTAACCATTCTTAAATGATAACATTTCATTCTTGACATAATACATTGCGATTTGTAGATTTTTATGAAGATATTGTTGTTATTCATGAAATAGTATGTTATTACCACTCAATTCTTCTATTATATGTGAAACATAGTCATTAATACCTCTTATGATGACATTTCATTCTTGGCAGAATACAATGTCATTCTGACATAATATACTTACCTAGAAGCTGCAGTAATCAGTACCCATATGTCCATTAAATCGATTTCCAGGTGTGTGATTCAACCCCAGGAAGAAATATAGGAATATTGTTGATCTTCTTGAAAGAATATGCTATTACCATCCAATTATTCTATTGTATGTGAAATATAGCCATTGATACCTTTTTTGATGACATTTCATTCTTGGTAGAATATAATGTCATTCTGACATTATACAATTCTGACATAATACAATCATGATAATCCAAATGTCATTATGACATAATACAATTACCCATAAGCTGTAAGAATCAAAATCTTATTAAGTTGCAATAGAGATGTATTCCAATAGAATCAGAATTTGAATAAGCTGTAGGAATCGGTACCCATACTTGTAATGTATCCAAATCAAAATTCTAAAGAGATGTATTTTAATAGAACCAAACTAACTAGATTTCAATAATAATCCAAAACAATCGCTAACTCTTAGTCAGAATCACTAAGTTTCAAACTGGTATCGGGAAAAGTTGTATTCCATCTTTAAATCTCAATAAGTTGCAAAACATGAAAGAATTTTGGGTTTTATCGTGAATCAGAATAAGCTTCTAGTAGCATGAAATCGATGATACCTCAATGTAATTGGTCGGAAATCTCGAATATTTAAATGTAATAAGTAGGAAATCTCGACCGTATTAGAGGCTGTTACCTAGGCTGTCCGAGGTGATGATGATGGCGGTGGTTGGTTGTACTAGTGAACCAGTGGTGGTTGCAGGCAATGCCAAAGGTTTTGTGGTGGTTGGAGGCTATGGTTGTCGGCAGGATCAATAGGTGGTAGCGGGGTGGTGGCTGTATGGTGGCGATCGTGATCGTAATCGATGGTGGTAAGGGATAAGTCAACTAGGGTTTCTAATAATAAGGAGGACAGAGTTAATTGCCAAGTGGTAAAGGCGTCGCCCTCCCTCTTTGAGGTTGATGGTTCAAGTCTCGCAAGAGACATAGGTGATTTCAGGAGTAGTTAGGAGTAGGAGTAGGATAGATTTGCCGTTCAAAATATTTTTTGTAGGTTTTAATTTAAAATTTAATTAAATTCTTTATAAATTAAATTGCCAAATTTCCCATAGCTGATTTTAGGCTGTGATTGATCATTACGACCACACAATAATTATGGTTATTGAATATATATATATATATATATATATATATATATATATATATATATATATATATATATATATATATGTATATATATATATATATATATATATATATATATATATATATATATATATATATAGATATATATAGATATATATATATATATATATATATATATATATAGATATATGTATATATATATATATATATATATATATATATATATATATATATATATATATATATATATATATATACATATATATATATACATAATATATATATATATATATATATATATATATATATATATATATATATATATCTATATATATATATATATATATATATATATATATATATATACATATATATATATATATATATGTATATATATATATATATATATATATATATATATATATATATATATATATATATATATATATATATATATATATATCTCTATATATATATATATACATATATATATATATATATATATATATATATATATATATATATATATATATATACATATATATATATATATATATATATATATATAATATCTATATATATACATATATATATATATATATATATATATATATATATATATATATATATATATATTTATATATATATATATATATATATATATACATATATATATATATGTATATATATATATATATATATATATATATATATATATATATATATATATATATATATATATATATATATATATATATATATATATATATATATGTATATATATATATATATATATATATATATATATATATATATATATATATCAATATACATATATATATCAATATATATATATATATATATATATATATATATATATATATATATATATATATATATATATATATATATATATATATATATATATATATATATATATATATAGAACTAAATAAATGAGAGAACCTATGAACTTTTTTTCTAAACAATATTTTTCAAAAAAAAAGTTACACCGAAATTTTTATATATATGCTATTAAGGATTTTAAAAAAATCAACTTTTTTTATATCTAAATGAATATGCATATGTATATTCAAATGACTATGCATATAATATACATATAAGTTTTTTTTAAACAAAACATTTATCTATATCATAAAGGCTGCGATTTAGAGATTTAAAAAAATTAAAAAAAAGCATTTTTTGCATATAGATAAGACTATGCTTTATACATAGTCCTATGCATATGTAAATTTTTTTTTTTTGAATATTCTTTTAATATTTAAATCGCACAATTAGAAAACTTTAGATTTATTTTTTTTAAATATTGTGTAAGAAAAAATTTAATAATGAAAATTTTTGGTTCTCGTCATATATATATATATATATATATATATATATATATATATATATATATATATATATATATATATATATATATATATATATATATATATATATATATATATATATATATATATATATATATATATATATATATATATATATATATATATACACATTCAATGGAACCGAGGACCGACCAAACTATGGGACCTGGTCTTGGGTTCGGGTTAGGGTTTGGTTGGGTTTTACCCTAGCAGGAGCAAGCGTAAAAGTTTCAAAGGTTACATTCAAAAGATTACATAATCTTAATGTCTTTTAAACTTTCAGTGAGTTTCGTACCCGATAACACGACAATACCGAAGGACCAAAACCGAAAGCTACATATATGAATCGAGTACCAACCGAGTAACACGGTCGGTTCCTTATCTCGGGTCTGGTTCCTCGGTTCGTGGGCTTGGCTCGGTTCCGAAGACCATTTGCACATCCCCATATATTTTTGGTAGGAAGGTAAGAAGTTTTCTATTTACATGCTTTTTTGGCAAACCAACAAAATGAAACAATAGATGATGCAACAATAACATGATTTACAAAAAAAGTTCTCGAAAAAACAACTCGATGATTCATTTTTACGATAATTTTGTTGTTATTCACTAAAATTGTCCGTAACGTGAAAAAAACTTGATTTACTAAAAAATGATTCATCAATGTCTTTTCAGGAATTTTTTTTGTATGAATCATGTTATTTTTTATTCATCCAGTGATTCATTTTGATGGTTCGTCAAAAAACCAAGTAAAGAAAATTTTTACCTTCTACCATAATATACTTCTTATTTGATCCTTCTTTATATATATATATATATATATATATATATATATATATATATATATATATATATATATATATATATATATATATATATATATATATATATATATATATATATATATATATATATATAGGGGAAGGTTCCATTGAAAATGAAAAAAAGTTGAGAATGCGAGAATGAATCTGAGCCACTAGATGCGCCAGCGCTGACGCGCCGTTCCACGACGACGAGATGTGTTCTTGTTATTCGTATATGATTTATTCATATATGATTATTCATATAATCATATTTGAATAGACATATGAATAAACATATATGGTTGTGCGGGTCGGAATGGTGGTAGAGGGTGGCGATGATGACGGTGACGGTGATAGAGGGTGGCAATGATGGTGGTGATGGTGGCGGCGGTGTTAGTGAGGTGGTGGTAGCGGCGGTAGAGGTGGTGCTAAAGGTAGTAGCGGCGGTGGTGGTCGAGGTGGTTGTGATGGTGATAGAAGTGTTGGAGTTGACACTTTTTTTCATGTTTTTTAATGGATGTCTTTCTAACATATATTTAAGGCGTTCTGTAAAAAAAAATTTGAAAAAAAGTGTACGTATAAAAAAGTTTGCACATGTGCAAATTTTTTTTTCCCATGTGCAAATTTTTTTCAAAAAAAAAGTCGTTTTTTCAGAATTTTTTTTTCCGAAAATGCTTAAATATGTGCGTTTTAGGCCCCTATATTTTTGGTTTTTCGAAAATTTTGACCATTTGGGAGTTCTCGGGGCATAGTTGGTGGAATAAAAAAAACCCAACAAACGAGATTGTAACAAGTGTTGCAATAGGGGTGGGGTATTCGACCAGATTACTATATTACCCTTCTTAATTTGTCTTATCTTAGTTTTACTTTTTAGACAACTAGCTCCCAACATTTTAAGATGTGTCAATTTTTTCACAATTAATCTTAGCCACTAATTTTTCAAGATTAGATGTCTAAATTTGTCCTCATAGTCTTCACCGAAATTGGAGTCCTCACCCGATCCTAATTATATATATATATATATGTGGCTGTTATATACATAAGCCTAGGTGTAGAACCACTCAAACAACCCATTTTTAACAAAAATAAAAACTCAAACAACTTAATTTCTTCTAAATCGTTGTACACAATTTGTTGTTCCATTCAATTGAACTTGTTTACGTGCTATTTTAGTGACGTTTCTTTTTACCGCCAACTTTTATGTCATCGCCACATGCATGTGTAATACTTTTAATCACTATATTGTATGATTCATATCATACTTTTTCATCTTTTTATAATCAATCACATGGATTACGTATATTAAAAAAATAAAAATGCATGTTTTTCATAAAAACTAATAAATTTTGATGGTTCCACACCTAAGCTTAGGTGTATTATAGCCACATATACACTTTTTCCATATATATATATATATATATATATATATATATATATATATATATATATATATATATATATATATATATATATATATATATATATATATATATATATATATATATATATATATATATATATATATATAATAAAAGAAAGCTATAAGTGCCACATGGCAGGATTCTACAGCTACATTTTGCCAAGTGTCACCTTATTAGAAGTTCACTGATTTAATTCCCGCCTAAAATCCTTTTTTCCTATTTTCTACGTTTCTTCCTTTTTACCCTCGAATCAAATTCAAATTTCCCCATATTTTGTCTCAAATTTCGGTCCACTCAATTAAACTTCCCCTATTATTTTGCCTCAAATATCAGTCACTTTGGAGATGTGTTTCCCGCTTATATGATTCTTTCTCTGTAAGCTTATCGTTATAAGGGATGATTGCTGATATTTTGCAATTCAAATCAATTCCAATATCTTATTTTAGGCGACCACTCAATCATACCCATTGCAATGTTTAATGTATTCCTGCATATATGTATCAACGTCTTCATATATTCCGATTGACTCCCCTTTTACATCCTCGCACTTTGCAACAATCGTCTCTATAGCTCTCTTTCTAGACCATAAAGAACCACCGCCGCTCAGCCCTTTGTAGAAACCCTAGACACCACCACTTACCACCGACTCTACCTTCATGAACTCCCATATACACACACGCACCACCATGATCTTTTTTGGCACTCTCGGTTCTCTTCCTCTCTCTCATTCTGCTTTCAAATCACAGATTAGCGTTTTGATTTTTTACTATTAACTCGGTTTTCATGGTCTTGTGCGGGTCAAATGAATCAAAAAGATTATCAGAGGAACAAGAAAACAAAAGAAAATGTTATACTAGATTAACAGTGGAACAAAAAATCAAACGAACATGAACTCCTTTGGTAATCTTGGTCCTTCCCCTCTCTATATCTGGTTTCATTTTTGTTTTTTGGGGGGTTTTCTAGATATGCATTTTTTCTTGTTTTTAAAAAAAGACACTTTTTTTGTCAATTTCGTTTAATCCTAATTCTTTACGTAGGATTATTGCATGATACGGGTCATGGTCCATTCAGCCATTTGCTTGAGTGAGAGTCCCTACCGTAGGTTATCAAATGCTCCAAATGGTAACTCTTACATTTGGTCTAAATAATTTTAAGGGCATGTTTGGTTAATTGGTTTGCAGATTCTGACGGAATTGGAATTTCAGATTCCATTACATAGCATATTTTATTGTCATATGGACAGATTCAGATCTGTCAGAACCCTTTAAATTCCATGATAGTCTTTACGAAACCTAGGGGAGGTGCTTGAAATTCAACTCTATTCTTCCATTTTTTAATTAAAAAGACTAAAATACCCACATTATTTAGTCATTGAAATAAATCAAAATAAAAAAGTTAGTTATACATGTTTACCCTTTATTTGTTCTCTAAGGTATAAAAAAATATTGAATCTTCATAATTTGTATGTATTTTAATTTACATGAGAACGTTATTGCTTCTTATGGAAATGCCCTATAAATGCAAGTAACTTATAGTTCATGTGGTCCTTATTTAAGGTTCTGATCCTCCCCTGCCACTTTTTTACCTACACAGACTTCAAAAGAAAAGCCTTTTTATATGACATTGTTGCAAATGGTCAAAACATTATAGATGTTAATACGTGTTTCATTACCTAAAACTTTAACTTCATCCTGATAATTTAGTGAATAAATATTAATTTTCTTTTTATGTTTTGCAGATTGATGACATTGTAAGTAAACGTAGGACGCCAATACACACGGTATGCTAGAAATAACAATGTACTTTTGTTTATATATTTATTATGGTATCCTAATTTCGTTAAACTTGTAATATTTTGCAGGTAGAGATCTAACTTTTTCTGATAATATTTTCTAGGGGGTATTATGGTTTCTTCATTCTTGATTCAATGATATTAAAATATTACAATTTTTTTCTTTTGCTTTCACACAGATGACCAGAAGAAGGATACAAACCAGATAACAAGAGGTAGCAAATCAAGACTTCATTCAAAGATGTATATTTTAATCACAAACCTTATATGGTCACATTGTTCTTGTCTGTCTGTTTAGACAAACAATTTATCTGATCCCTTTCAATTTAATTACACAAACTAATAGAATGTATTAAATATATAGACGTTGTTGGGATGGTTAAATGCTCATTTCTTTTCATTTACACTGTTTATATAGTTTAAGGAACATACAATTTTTGTTTATTTTGGTACTTACCACAAACAAGTATCCTTTATCTATAAAGGACTTCATACATACAATACATAAACAGAAAAATAACAGGCCTAAGTCCTCTAATATTAAGAGCTATGCAGTTATCGCGGTGAAAACTATAATCGCGGTAACCGAGCGATATTTAATTTTGCGGTTCTCGCGGTGGTATAGCGGTGATATAGCGGCTTTTAGTAATATGTATAAATTATGTAGAATTTATATATTATACTATTAGTAGTAGAATTAATATGTAATCGCGGTGGTATAGCGGTGGTATATCGGTGGTATTGCGGTTCTCGCGGTGGTATTGCGGTTCTCGCGGTGGTATATCGGTGGTATTGCGGTTCTCGCGCTAAATAGCGGCGCAAATAGCGGAACCGCGATAACTAACCACTAAAATAAACCGCTATTATAAAAATCAGCGAGAACCGCGATACCGGCGCTATACCGGCGCTATACCGGCGCGATTAACTGCCCAGATTAAGAGTTGTATGCGTATAAATTTGAGACATTGAAACCACTCTGTTCGAACATTACATAGAGCCTAGAATTTAATCTGATCTGCATCAAACGTCGACTTTTCAAAATTTTCATTATATTGGTAATTTAATTTGCTAAAAATCACGGGCAACATCATGTCCATTTACAAAGTTTTAGTTCCTCTTTCAATATTTTATCTTACTTTTTGTTTTTGTGATGCGTCAGAATTATGCAAGTGACGGTCTTTTACCATACAGCAAGGATTAAACTAAACTAAATATGAATTTAACAGTTTTTAAATTAAAGTTTCAAAATGATATTTATAATTTTCCAATTGAATATAATGGGATTTTTTAATTATTTTTTTCTAAAAATAATTTGGATTTTTATAGATTTCTTGAAAAATTTCATAAGATATTTGCTCTTATAATAAAATGTGTATGTAAGTAACTAACTATGGTTCACCGTTTAATAAATTTAGTGTATGCATTGTCAGTATTAGATAAATTTTCTGTAATGATACTTAAACAAATGTTAATATAGGGATTTTTTTTTTACTTTCTCTATAATTGTATTTTAACAAATGTTAAGTATTGTCGTTTATTTTTGTTATTTTTATTTGACAATCCGTGTAGTACACGGGTTTTAAACTAGTATATATATATATATATATATATATATATATATATATATATATATATATATATATATATATATATATATAATGATTTTTTAATGATATACCGACACCGTTGCCGTGAAATAGGTTTGCTAGTACAGGTAGAGGTGCCCATCGTGACCGGTTTTTAAAAAAACCGAAAAAATAAACCGGACCGGTTTTTTCAATAACCGGTTAGCCTAGAACCGGTTCCGGTTTAACCGAACCGCCGGTTAGGAGCCGGTTTCCATTCCTTTGCGCAGACCGGTTTTTTGAGCCGGTTTTTTAACCGGTTTTTTTTTAACCGGTTTTTTAACCGGAAAATAACCGGTTTTTTCCGGTTTTTTTTTATATAGCCGTTAAAAAACGGGAATTTTTAGATTTTGGCTTCTTTTGCTCGTTTTTTAGCCGTTTCTAGCCGTTTAAAACCCCTAAATTCCCATTTTACCCCTCATTTGTTAGTATAAATAGATGTTGGTTCATTTGGTTTCAACACCCCGCAAAAAACGCTCACAATTCTCGACGTTTTTCGCATTCCCGACCTATTTTCTAACAATTTCAAGATGGCTTCGTCATGTTCCGCTACCGGTTCCGCTTCCGTTGGTACTTCGGGAATAACACGAAACTATACCAACGATGATGTAGCGGAAATCAAAACCACAACGCGATCCGCCGATGTATGGTCGAATTTCGATTATTGTGTTATGAGAGATGGTGCGAAAAAAGCTCGGTGCAAGAAATGTGGGAGGTTTTATTCGTCAACGAGCAACTCAACGTTGAGGGCACATATAAGTAGTGGTTGCAAAGCGCTCCAACAAAATCAAGTGAACCCGACTATAAATGTGGGTGGTGTAAACGTTTTAATGGGGCAAATTTACGAAAACTTGGGATTAAGTGAACTCGAACCAAATTTCGTTCAAAATCAAGTTTTTAAATTCAATGACTCTTTCAACGGCCGAATCGATGGAAGTATGCGTTTGCTTGAAGGACTACTTGGATGGCGTCGAAAGGATACAAAATTGTGTTTCGCTCGAAGGGCCGCTTTTACCACCGGTGGAAGAGTATATCCACGAAGAAGAAGTTGCAATGGGGATATCACCTCCAACGACCGAAGTTGATGAGGGTGAGATTGAAGAATTTTCGGATTAAAGGCTTGAAGATTTGAAGACGACAAAGTTGAAGACTATAATTCCTACTATTATTATTATTGACGTTTATGTAATTTGAATTTTAAAACTTTGGTATTTCTAGATGAAGACTATCATTCCTAGTTTATGTAATGTGTTGGAGATTGACCTAAGTTTTTCGATGTTGAACCTCGGTTATTCGAAATCTATAATTCCAAGTTTTTTATAATACGCAATTGGTCGTTCACGTTTGTTTTTTTCATTTCAATTTCAATCAATGTTATTCAAGTTCAAACAATGTTGTTTCTTATTGTATATCATAACCAAAGACAATATATATTTTTAGGTATTTTTATAGTATTTTTTTAGTATTTTTTTGGATTTTTAAAGATTTAATACTTTGAAATCGGTTTTTGGACCGGTTTAACCGGAACCGGTTATATAAAAACCGGTTTTAACCGGAACCGGAACCGGTTCTACCGGTTATACATTTCTCACCCAAAAAACCGGCCTAAACCGGTCCGGTTTTAACCGAAACCGGTCAAGCCAAAACCGGTTAAACGAAAAACCGGTTCTACGAAAAACCGAAACCGGTTTTAACCGGCAAATGTGCACCTCTAAGTACAGGTGGGTCAAAAACGGACTGAGGATGTGGCAAGAATATGGCCAATTTTCTAAAAGGAAAAGATTCGATTCATTGAACATAAATATATTAATAAATGTTGATTTAGCCCATCTGCTTGTTTAACCTGGCCTACTACAATATGGGCTTAGTTGCTCCAATTTGTAGCTCCAAAAAGAGTGTTTCGCCATGTCTTATCAAGTTATCATTATTATTTTGTTAAAATCTAGTGCATGGTGTGGTATCCTATCCTAATAAATAAGTAACTTAAAGCCACATGTTATTACCATATTCATTTTGCCACATGTCATTTTCTCATAATTTTAAATTTCTTAAAAAAAAACTAATTTGTTTGAAACGTTTCTAACTCTTTAATGATCGGTTTAATTATCATTCAATTTCAAAATTAATTGTTATCATTTAATTTCAAAATTAATTGTTTTTTAATATCATATTATTTTTTAATGTGTAGAATGATTTGGGAGACAATAGAAAGACAATTGACATCATAATATTTTGAAGAACGATTCTAATCATAATAGTGAATTTGATTTTAGTACCAGTGACATTCTCATAATCAATTATATTTATCAAAATACAAAGTCGTAATAGTAAAAATCAAAAGCAAGATGTCACGATACACGAAAAAATTTCTTAAAATTATTAATGTTTATATATTCTTAATTAATAATTTTTTTTTGTATCATCCAGTGTAATACACGGGTTTTACAACTAGTGTAGTAATAAAAAAAAGAATATGATACAAAATATTAAAATCGTGTTTGATTCTTTGAATAAATCAAATAAAATTTTTTTGGACTGAATTTTATTTCATAGGAAAATTGTGTTTCTTTTTTATTGCCCTAAGAAATTGAATGATATGTAATAAGATTAAATTGCTTTTGTTCTTATAATCTATTACTACTTATAAATCAAACTTGTTGAATTTTTAAAAGGTACAATTTTTTATGCACAAAATACATATATAAAACACATATTTACAACTTTTCCTCCATACTTTACAAACATCTAATGCTATCTATGTTCTTAATTTTTAAGACGTACCAAATGAGATGCATAAAATACAAACATTTGATACATAACTTACCTAGGAAATATTGAATTGTTCAAATATATCGGAGTTGAAATCTTGAATTCCCCCTATCTCGCTTTCAGTTGAATTTCGAACACTCAAATACACCATTCACGAAACCCCCTATCAGAAAACCTTCGATTTTGTATATATAAATGAAGACGATTTTGTATATATAAATGAAGACGAAGGATTGAACGGTAAGCATCTTCAATTGATTTTTTTTCTTTTAATTTCCCATTTATTTTTGTTTTCCGATTCCGAATTTCAGTTTATTTTTTCCCAATTTATTTTTTCCTACAGTGGTGTGTGTTGTGGCATGTGTGTTTAACTATGATTGTTGTTTGTTCTTCATTAACCCTTTAATTCTTGGAATTACAATGAAATAATAGCTCATATTTAACAAATTCATGGTAAACGTCGGTCTTTTGCCACATTGTTTCTAAAACTCATGAAATATGTTATTATATGGTAGGTTGAACCGATGATTTTTTGGGCTATGGACCATGGATTTCTATCAAGTATATTAGTTTCATTACTCCTATATTTTCATTGTATTTCTTCTTCTCGTATCTGATCCCAGCCCATTTGCCAACGATTTTAGAGTAATCCATCTCTAATTGACATGCATATCTCCTTGATTTACTCATCGATCCCAAATGCTTCTGTTTCTCTTCTCTACAGGTAAATTTCAGGTTAAATGGGTTTTTTTTTTTTTTTTTTTTTTTTTTTTTTTTTTTTTTTGCAGATGGAACTTGAATTCCCCACATTAGCACCATATCTGGTATGTTATATAGTATTGTAATAAGAAGAAATGAAAGTACGATGCTAT
Source organism: Cichorium intybus (assembly GCA_023525715.1). NCBI lineage: Eukaryota > Viridiplantae > Streptophyta > Magnoliopsida > Asterales > Asteraceae > Cichorium > Cichorium intybus. Next base: position 540,257 of record JAKNSD010000023.1, on the reverse strand, counting down.
ACTAACAAATAAACAACACTGCATTTTTGTTTCCTTTTATAATATGTAGGTTTCCTCTGTTTGTCAATATTTAATTAAACTAGGATTCAATATTTTTTTTGTTGCATTTGTTTGTTTTCATTATTACATTTCATGTTACTGATAATTTTACTTCATCCTCTATCCTGGTAAAGTCAATTTATCATTGTAAGCTATTAAAAGACCAAATTACCCTTGCTCATATAATTTAGAACATTGGTTTGTATAAAACGATTTACTTTAACTTTCTTTGGTTTTGTGATTAAAATATTTTTCAGGTGTAGTAACATCAAGTGGATGGAGAGAGGTTAGATTTGTCATTTTTATTCTACAAATATGTTCCCCATCGCATTTGTTAACTGACGGGCTACTATAACATTAAAGGTTGCAACTTTGTACGTTGAAGATGGAACAATTTTGTCCCATGGATACCTTAAACTATTGAAGACATTAACAGTGGAGGCTTATTGAACATGTAAAATTACTTGGTGGAAGTTGGTGAAATAAGGGAAAATTAGGAAGGTAGGTTCTGTAGTTAATTGGTGTCACAAAATTTGTGAAAGTCCACGAAACTATGGTAAATATCTATTATGCTATTAATGGCTTAAATATGTATACATATATGGATCTCGATTTTGAATTGATTATGGTACTGGATCACAGTTTCAAAACTAATAACAAATTAATTATGAATTAAGGGTAGCTTATAATTAAAGATTAAAGATTTGATTAGTTTTTATTAGTTAAAATTGTGGCATCTTTTGCAATAGTAGCTTATAATCAAATATTTAATTATGCAAAAATGGTATCTCATAATTAGATGTAAATATACAAATCCATATAATTTAGAACCAATTAAATTTCTAATTTTTTTTTCTGTATTTACATGTTTAGATGGATGGAAGAACAATACACCTTGTTCTCATGAAGACGAACTACATCTCGAATTCATCAACTTGTAATCCTACAAGCTCAACCAAATGAGATCTTTTGGATCTTCTATTTTGTCCTATCCAATTATTTACTAAAACTAAAATAGTAACATATCAAAAATAACTTCTAAACTTGAAAATTAAAAAATAAAATACCTATAAACCAAGATATAATAGATTAGAAATTTGATCTATGTAAAATCTTAAAGCTTAAATAAACTGAGAGTCAAAGCTTAAATGAAACTGAGAGTTTGTCATATTACATATTCAATGAAAAAAACATTGGTTTCTTAATTGTAGATTTTACTAATAAAAGGTTACGTCTGACTCAGTCCGAATCAGACTGTTTGATAACCCTAAAATTTATATCTGACTCGTTCAAAGCCCTAAAATTTACCTCTTACTTGGTCAGCCTCAGAATAAGTCTGACTGGATCAGACTCTGATTCAGTTAACCATTACTCAATCAGCAAGTATTAAACAACCCATTGGTAAACGATGAAAAAAAATCTATAAGACCGATTTGGTCACTTAAAAATGGTAGGTACTACGAAAGAAATTCTTCAATGCACTCACACCCCGATGCATTTTTTCAGATAGTACATTATGAGAATCAGACAACACAGACCTGATTTTTCACAATAGTATACTATATCCAGCTAAATTGCGTCTATCGCGTATTTCCATGGAAAGAAACATGATTGCTGAATCTTACTACCAAACTCACCTAATTGAAACATTCCCTTCCTCCCCCCTTCGTAATAGTTTCCGCCGCATTGCGCGGGTACACCACTAGTATTTAATAAACATTGAACTTTTTAACAATTTCAAAACTTTATTTAAATAATTTTTTATTTTTAAAAATAAATAAATTTTGAATCTTATTTATATATTAAGATATTATGGTATAAAGTTCTTTTTAGACAAAACTTCATAAATGGTCCCTGTGGTTTCAGAAAATATCGAGTTTGGTCCCTACCTTTTAAAAACCTCAAGGGTAGTCCCTGTGGTTTGAAAACTTTTGTTAAATCGTCCCTGAGCCATACAAAATGACTAATGTACCCTTTTTAATTTCTTTTACATTTTCTTTAACTACAATTTATTTTTAAGGGTAAAAAAGAAAAAGAAAAAGAAAAGAAAACACACCCTTTTCAAACCGTTGTTGTGAAGCCATGAGCTCTGCACTTCTCTTTCTCACCTTCATTTCAGCAACTTTTTTAAGCATACTTGTTTTTACTTTCGTTTCCATTATCAAACTTGACATTTTCCTGTCTTCCAAGTGAGAACGAAGCCACGAGACATTAATATTGGCCGTCTCTGCATCTGAGACTTTGCTTTCTATTTCCTCCATTTTAGAAATTATAGTTGTATCATCATTGTTTTGAAGCTGCTATGTCACCATGCTTCACGAAAATGGCTTCAAGAATCGGTGCAATACTGTTCTTCACATTGTAGCCTTGAACACAACTTGTGCACGATTCAGGTGACCAAACCTTTTCCGACTTCTTGAGATTTAGGGTTTCACTTTCTTCACCCGATGGTGAACGTGAACCTCCTCTCTCAATCTTCGGACTTCTGTGAGGGTATTCTGAAACCTGTTCTTGCACCCGATTTCTCAGCTCCTCTCTTCTTCTAACTCTCTCGGCTTTTTCTCTCTCCACTATCTCTCTCTCTTCCAGTTCAAAATCTGCCACGAATGTTTAGTTTTCCCAGTCCACGATGTGAAACAGGGGTTCAAACGAAAACTCGAGATGAGGAATATCCTGCAGTGTTAAGATCCGGTTTTGTATTTTTATCCACCGGGGCTCCATATCGGTAGTAATAGCACCTTCATGATCTAGAAATCTACACAAGAGGTAACCGTGAGGGATACTTGACCTATATTCGATCTTGTTATAAGTAGCCCATAAATTCAACATCACCAAGTGCGCATACGATAGAGCCACCCGGCCTGAAATCAGCCCATACAGAATCGAGATATCGCGAACCAAAATTTCTTTCTGATACCCGTCTCTAAGAAAAATATTCCAAACACCCACTCGCCATAAAAGCTTAGCTTGTGGCTTTAAATTTGCTATCCCCAATGACGTATATTTGACTGTGTGAATCTCAGACGGAAGGAAGAACAACTCTTGCAACCGATCAATCCAATTTTGAGTTTCAAGATTTGAGGGTTGCAGATAACTTTCGTCGGGATATTCATATACCCGGCCCGGTTCTCCAATTTTGAGTTTCGAGATTTGAGGGTTGCAGAATCGTGATGGTGGTGATATGGTAAGAAATGACTGGAGGGGGAGGGGTGAGGATGATGGTGTGTTTTATTTTCTTTTTCTTTTTCTTTTTTATTTTTAAAAATAAATTGTAGTTAAAGAAAATGTAAAAGAAATTAAAAAGGGTACATTAGTCATTTTGTATGGCTCAGGGACGGTTTAACAAAAGTTTTCAAACCACAGGGACTACCCTTGAGGTTTTTGAAAGTTAGGGATCAAACTCGATATTTTCTGAAACCACAGGGACCATTTATGAAGTTTTGTCTTCTTTTTATTTTATATTTTTTTAAAATTATAGTTAATTCTTTTTTAATTATTTACAGAGCATATAATATGTATTTCGAATGAAATAAAATATGTTTGTATGAAGTTTACTTAATGATATATCTTTATCAAATAGAAAATTATTTTATAAAATAACATTTATTTCTTTATTTATCAAATTTATTTTATTTAATTTTCTATATATTAATAACAAATAATATGTTTGAAATCTCATTCTTTCGAGTCAACAAACGTGACAATGAAATGTAATAATTCATTCAATTACATTGTTTATTTGATTAGGTTCTCAATTACATTCATTTATTGTTCCATTCTATCATACCAATTATTTTCACTCCAAAGCAAAGATCCCTTAAATTTCCAATAAGTTATATACGTTTTTGCTAGTTTAAATTGAATGTTAATGGCTATTTAAACAATTTGACTTTTAAGGAAGCCCATTGTCTCAAGAGAAAACAATCAGTTAGGTCAACATAAATATTATTTTAACTCTTATGTTAATTTACATACAAGTTATTGCCATTTAACTAAAATTCCTCCGGGTCACTACGAAATGAACATATAGAAAGTTTGTTCAAGCTCAAATTTAATAAATACTTTAAGGGAGTTTCTAACTTGTGCCCTAAGACACACATAAGAATCATTAATTATGTTGAATATTCTTATTGGAACTAACATTTATTATTAATAATGAAATATTAGGAGACAATAATCAAAGGATAAATCAAGAAAAAAATAAAAAACATAAGCTAATTAATATGAAATGTTAGTTCCAATATGAATATTCAACATAATTAATGACTCTTATGTGTGCTCTTAGGGCACAAGTTAGAAAATCTCATACTTTAAACTTGTGGTGGTTTGCTATTCTAAAAAGATTGATAATGAGTCTTTATACTTTAATCGTTGTATTAGACAATGTTTTAATGGTCAATTAATTGTAACACATTCGTCACATAGACTGACCTAAGTTAAATGATAATTAAACATACAAAGGATATTACTTAAAATAATAATAATAATAATAATAATAGTTATTATTATTATTGTTATTATTACTATTATTATTATTATTATTATTATTATTATTATTATTATTATTTTACATTTAGGTATTAACACACTTCCACCTCACATATTCCTCTAACATGTAATAGCGTTTTTTAAATTATTTGGTAGGGATGTGTGTGATTCAGTAATCGGATTGGAAAAGACTGAAAACGGATCAGATTAGTCTTTTTGCTTCGTTCTTGTATGGGCATTGCTAAACTTTTCTTTGGTTTAAGAACTTGCCAACCGGTGCACATGGAGGAGGCAGCTTTGTTTTTCGATAAAGGATTGCGTGGGTCAATTGAGGACATTGTGGTTTGTGGAGGCCCTTTATTTGGAGACTTCCAGTGGTGGTTGGTTTCCTTACCAATACGGTTTGGTGGTTTGGGTTTGTACTCGGCTATTGAGGCTTCCTCGTACGCTTTTGTAGCCTCGAGGGCCCAACCTTGGGCTTTGCAAGACCACATCTTGTGTAACAGTGGCATATGTGGTATGGACACTGATTATTATTCTGCTTTGGATCGTCTTCGTGACACAATTCCAGATTTTGACTGTAGCGGTTTCACTAATAAGGAAACCGCCCCCCCCTAAATCCCAAAAAACATTGACGAGTGCTCTTTTTAGTAAAATCGTCAAGAATATGGAAGTCGATTTTGACATGACGCTCAGGCAAAAAGCAGTATTTGAGTGTCTTCGAGCACCACATGCTCATGATTTTTTGCTAGCTATTCTCATTGACGGGCTCGGTCAACATATGTCCCCTGTGGAATATTGCACTATCCTCCGGTACCACCTTATGATTCCTCTTTTTCCGGTTGACGAGATATGCCCGGTTTGTCGCAAGGCGTGTTTGGACTCATTTGGGGAACATGCAGTTCATTGTCGAGAGCTCACAGGTTTCAAATACCGACATGATATGGTTAGGGATGTTCTCTTTGACGTCTGCCGACGTGCTGGGATTTCTGTCAAGAAAGAAGCGCCTGTAAACTTTTTGACTGACCCGTCAGATGGGAGATCCACACTCAGGCCTGCTGACATTTTGGTTTTCGGATGGGTGGGAGGTAAACATGCCTGTGTGGACCTTACCGGGGTTTCTCCTCTTGTGAACTTGAGGAGTGGTGGTTTCACAGGAGGGCAAGCTGCTTTGAAAGCCGCTGCATGCAAAGTGGATAAACACGAGAAAGCATGTATTAAGAATCAACATGTGTTTATCCTTTTCGCTTTTGATACTTTTGGTTTTCTCGCACCTGCAGCTGTGGAGCTCCTCAACAGAGTTCAACGTGTTATGCATAGTAACATAATGTCCCCTAGATCTATGTATGGTGTGTTTAAACGAATTAGCTTTGCCATCCAGAAAGGGCTAGCGGCGCAGCTTGTTGCCCGTTTGCCTACCGTCTCTATGTAATTTTATTTCTAAGTCTAAATTGTATAAAGTTTGGGAATTGGGAATCTATCTAAACCAATGAATACCCTATTTTTCGTATTTTTACATTTTTACATTTGTTTATTATCTTAAAATATATTAAACGTAAAAAAATTATTTTATTTTTTAACATATGTTACAATATTCACACTTAAATGAAAACTATGTTTATTAAATTGTGAATGCAGTAACATAAATGTTTTTGTCGTAAAAATACATCACTATCACTCTAAATAATAAAACATTATGGATTTTTGTATGATTGATTTTTTATAATAAACAAGTGTTTAAAATTTTTAAATACGACATTATCTATATCTATATATCTATATCTATCTATATCTATATCTATATCTATATATCTATATCTATATCTATATAAATCTTATAAAGGAGGTCATCCAAATGATATAGTTCAAGATATGTCTCATTCTTGCACCATATTCATTTGAAACCTCCACAACTTTTCAACTTTCAAGCAATTAATCACTATCACTCAAAAGTTTTCTAACTTATGGCTTCTTATTATTAGATTTAATAGGTTTTAACTAACTGTTTCTTCATATTTATAAAACTAATGACTTTTTATCTTCCTCTCATTAATATGTAGTGAGTATATTAATAGTGTATAAACAAGATTTTCTCACAAAAATCATCATATTTTGAAGAGTTTGTGATGCAAATATGAAGAGGAAGAAATGGGTTTTGAAGCATCAATGGTTATAATGTTAAATTTCTTAGGATAATATAGTTTGTGATGAGAGGTAAATCTACAATACCGATAATCTTCTTTTTTAGTAAAAGGATAAAAAAACGAGAGTTTGATAAATTTTCTCAAAAAAGAAAACATATCAAATGTATGTTGTTGCTTATATGTTCTTTTTGTATGATTTATGAATGTTCAATATGTTGTTTTTGAATATAAATGTTGTCATAGGTGTTTTAAGATTTTTATGTTGTTAAAAGTTGTTGTATTAATTTTCTTTCGTATTATTTGTTCTTTGTTATGTATAAAGATCAATATGTTTGATATGTTTCTTATTCAATATATACATATACACACACATCAATTTAATGTGATAGATGATCAATGAGTCGTTCAAAAAAAATGATCAATGATTTAAAATTATGATTAACAAATATTTGTTATTGTTTATTTATTAATATATTAATTTAATAATCACAAAAACATTCATATTATTAGTTTATACTCATAAATGTTATGATAAAGTATTATATATATATATATATATATATATATATATATATATATATATATATATATATATATATATATATATATAATGATATTATAATATTTATTATGCTAACTCATTTTAAATAAACGTTAGCTTTTAGTTGTTAAATTTGACGACAAAATATATTTTTAATGTTATTGTATATGTAATGTGTAAAATTTGTTGAATCGGTATACGATAGCCTCTAGCATGATCAATTGGTATATTGTTATTATTTTGTATTTAAATAAATTATTATTTAAAATTGATATTAACATTCAACAACCAATTTAGTTGAAGTTAAAAATACATGATTTTTTATATTTAATGTTAGTATTATTCATTATTTTAAATTCCATAAGTATCAATTAACTATATTAAGGTTAAAACCATTTGGAATTATAGTGATTTAATGATAAGTAAGATTAGTTAGAATTAAAGAGTTTTGACATTAAAATAATTATTTAATGGAATCAGTTAATTTTCATTGAATATGTGATTTAATATAAATAGTTAACTTCAACCATATGAAAGACGATTGAATTATTTTAGTGTAATTGTGTAGGATATGAGAAGCAACAAATCTTAAAAATAAAAATATTATAATGAGACCAGGGATGGTATTTGTTTATGATATAATATATTTGTTTTTATTTTTGTATTTTCATTTTCTGTTGCAAATAAATGCAAAATAATTATGATGCAAAATAACTAAATATCTATTTTCAAGCATATTAATTTGAATATTATTTGTTAATTGCATTATATTATTATAACTACTTTAAAATATTTAATTTTCAGCTTTCTAATAGATATATTTTTTTATTGTTAAATATAATGTCAAAAGTGCATATCAACCTTTTATTTTAGTATAAGAGTATTATTTTATAGTTAACAACAATAAACTAATTATTATTCACAATATATATTTGTTAGTATATTTATTATATAATTTTTATTCCTGCGCAATGCGCGGGTATTCGCCTTGTTAAATTATGAATGAGTGACTCTTCGGTTCGGGTTATCGGGACCCAAACTGCTTTGGACCACGATTGGTTATTTCAAAACAGTAGCATGGGAGGGAAACTACGATTTTAGTCTTGGAAATTGGCATACTCACATATATCTGACCTTAGAGTTTTGCAATTTTTTTGACTATATACTAGGATGATGAAAGTAAGATCAATCAAATGACTCTTACACACACTAGTATGTGTATTTATAGCTCTATACTAGAAAATACAAGTGAAGTGAGTGAGACCATCATTAAGGGGGTTGTGGACAAAGGAGCGTGTGAATATTTATCTTATTGTTGCAACAAACAAAACTTTATGATGTATAAATCCTTTCGGCCACCTAACATCAAATTAACCAAAAAATAAAGTATTATAGAGTTTAATTCTATTCAATGACAATTAAACACAATGATACAAGCAATTAAATTAACATATATTGAATGAAAAACGTGTCAAATGCTTTAATATCAAGGGTTTATACAAGAGATCGTGCTCTGAATTACACAGACTGTAATGAGCGACGCATGAAGAACAAATTTTCAAAGATGTGCTGAACCCTATTCATTCACCTGATATTTATATTGGAGTTAGGTGAATTACAAAAGCTAATAAAAAACGAACACATGTAATAGCAAACTACACTAGCAAACATACATAGATTTCATGGTGCATATTAGCATACATCAAGCTGGCAGATAGTTGAAATGTCTTCAGGGACAAAAACACTTCGGAGTATAGAAGGCATTTGGAGTGTAGATGATCTCGTCTTCCCATTGAAGACCAACACTCCGACACAACAAAAATAGTCTTAACAAGTACTTCTATTTATAAAACTGTTATTTGAAGATTATATATATATATATATATATATATATATATATATATATATATATATATATATATATATATATATATATATATATATATATATATATATATATATATATATATATAGTTAGTTAGTATTAAATACATTTGATAATTATTGTGTAAATGTAGGACCAATTTTAGACCACTAGATTAAAAAATGAAAGACTGTAAATTGAGGGTACACATTATTGTCATGGGATGACATATACTATATAATTAAACTTAATTAATTATAAGGGCAAATATGATATTTTAATAGGAGAGAGAAATAAAATATTACCTACATATTAGGCAACTAAGTCAAAATAATTGATATTCTCAGATTTTATCTAATATATTCAAACCAAATCAGATTTTTTGAGAATTCGAATTTCTGTCAACACGTTCTTTCTTTTCCAGTTCGTTCTCCTATATTTTTTCATTCTTAAATAATACGGTTACGAAATAACTGGACATAAAAAAATAACTGCACATAAAAAAACGCAGATGATCACATAATATCATTCTTGAAAAAAATACAGTCATTCTAAGAGAATACATTTTTTGACGTAACACACTACAATTCTCAAATAATACACTTCATTCTTGCCTCCTCTTCCTTTCTGGTTCGTCTTTGCAACCGAAGAATCTTGAAGAATGGAATGATTGTTGAAGAATTCGAGCATATGTTCTTCTACATTCTTGAAGAATGGAAGCATTATTGGAGAATGAAGCATGCATTCTTGGAGAATGGAACATGCATTCTTGAAGAATTCTTAAAAAATATGAGGGCACCTGAAAAAAAAGAATACGTACAGTAACCTTTCAAGAATAGAAGCATTCTTGAAGAATGGAGCATGCATTCTTGAAGAATACTACGATATCAGAACAAAAAAAAAGAACACGTACAACACCATTCCTAAAATTGATTTGAACCATCCTCAAAAAATTGAACCATCCTCAAAACCGAACTAGATCCAGAAAAAAGAAACATATTTTTGAGCATTCTACGAGAATGTTTCAATGTTTTTACTATTCTCGGAGAATGCTAAAAGAATTACACTGCTAAATAATTGAACCATCTTCAAAACCGAAATAGATCTAGAAATAGAACTTATCTCAATGGCTTCCAAAATTGTAATGCATTGAAGACCCCAAATTAGTTTTCGATTTTCCTTTTCGTTTGCCGGTGTTCCCAATCGAGGATGGTGGTGCGATCACACGGATGATGAACAAACCTGTGAAAATCGACATGAGCAAAATCCAAGTCCACCTTCAGCGTCGGATCTGAATCACACGGCGGCCACCGGAAACACCACAACCGGATGATAGAGAGAAGGTTTAGGGCACACCGGTTTAGCGATTAGCGGCGATTACCTGATGACGGAGCAGGGGCGATTTAGGGCACACCGGTTTAGTGATTGAGCGGCGGAGCAGGGGAGGAGTGGAAAAGGCGCTCAGCGGCGGAGGAAGGGCGGTGCAGGAACAACAATGTTACTACACAGCTCGTTAATGGCTGCCTGCTTGCTGCAATCTTCGATCCAAAGGCTGTGCCACAATTCCGATCGAGGGTTATGGCCGAACATATACGAAGAAGAGAGATAGGAGAGAGAGAGATTGTGTGCGTGAGAGAAGGAGAGAGAGAGGGAAAATACCGATCGTATCCCTGAATCATATATGGACGATATTGAGTCCTACGTACGTACAATATTTAGAATCTGCATCTGAACCTATATATATATATATATATATATATATATATATATATATATATATATATATATATATATATATATATGTTAAAATCTTTATAAAATATTTATAAATATAATACTAACTACTTAATTTTATAAAATTAAAAAATAATTAAGGTTCTATATACATATTAATAAAATTAATAATAGTATAATGGTAGAATAAAGAAAATTATACATGATATCTAACTTTAATAAATAATAAAAACAGTTGAATGAAGACCGGCACGATGATGGCATACCCACGTAAAAAGCAAAATTAGGTGAAGGTCCACCATAACTTGATGCTTCGCCACCTCATAATCAAATAATTCTATTTCGGTCGATTCTTAATATTTTCCTAGATAAGAAACGAATTGATATAAAAACGCTCCCTTTTCAGGGTTTCTCCATCTCCATGTGCAAACCCCATGTATCCATTTTTCTTACGTGGATTCTTTACTTCTTATGATAATGTAATTTGTAGGTTTTGTCACCATTCCATGTTCAACAACTTTTTAGTATAGAAGTTCATAGCTATAATTAGAATCCAGAATAATATATATTCCGACCATAATTCATATTAGCTTCTTAGGTAAGAATCAAACTAATAATTAAAATTGATAATTTCTGTTAGTTTGAAAATAAAGTGTCTTCATGTTTCATACATTCGGTGGGTTTTTAAATAAAATTTTCATTTTTTTGAGTTCTATTAGTGTCCTTCATTTCAGGGATGGACACATGATTTACCAATAGCCGTGGCACCGGAGATACACTCTATTAAGTAATGACACTTTTTTTCTGCAAAGTTGCACCCTATTAGAAAAAAAGAACATTTTTTAACATTTTTTTTGTACTATGTGCACGAAATTTAGCAGTGGCCCGTGCCACCCCGGGACATCAATGAAAATCGCCCCTGCTTCATTTCCAACTCCAAATTATATATATATATATATATATATATATATATATATATATATATATATATATATATATATATATATATATATATATATATATATATATATATATATATATATATATATATATATATGATACCGTCTTTTAAGTTTTTTGGATTTGTAATAGAGATAAAGAAATTCAAAATGAATTCAGATAGTTAGATGTGTAATCGTGCTATATGGCTATAGCTACTTCGTAATTTTTTTTCTCTAGCTTATTGTTAAAGTATTAGTAATATCCATAGTTCCAAAGAAAATTCGTCCTAAAATATACTAAATAATTCATTAACGAAATATGCCGACGTAATTATTTAACAGGATCCCACTTGAACACAAAAGCACACACACGTACAAAAAGATTAGCAGAAGACATGGTTGTCTAGCTAATGACAGTATGTCATAAATTAAAAATGTCATTGTGTCTAAAGTCTCAAAAAAGTAACTTTTAGGGCTATTTGTTAAATTATTTACGACATGATTTCTTCTCTTTTTCCCTTTTTGTATCATTTCAATATTTAGGTCTGTGCTTTTCAAACTCAAAATCTATCGTCATAAACAGCTTAAATTACTGGATTCTATTGACATCTAAATTATTGTTGGTATTGCGTTTGCTCGTTGTCATTTAAATAATAAAGGAAAATGGATATTAGATTCATAAAGTTTTAATGTTATTTGGATGTTGACATCTAAGTGTTTTTATTTCCATATACAGAATTCCTAACATATAAGAAAACATCTATTAATTATGAATTGTGTGGTTTTGAATGACTCATGGTGTAATATGATGAGTCATGAGACCCATCACCCAACTAAAATACAAAAGAAACATTCTAGGGTAAATTTTTCACACCAATCACGAGTTTGGTTTCACAGAATGTTTTCCCACATTAGCGTCTTCTACATGCATTCATGGGGGATACTAGATCCCTAACGAGGTCTTACAAAAGAAAAAAGTTGAATAACTTTTGTTAAGAAATTGTAGAGCTCTAAGGCTGGAGGGAATGGTTGCCGGCGGCAACCACTCCACGTCGGATAAGTGAGAAGAAACAATGGATGCCGGCGGCAATGGAAGACACGAGGGGCGGATGCCGGCGGCAAGAAGAGAAAAGGTTCCATCTATGCCACTTGAAACCAACTGCATCTGCATACCGATGGCTCGATACCGCTCACCAATGCCGCCATCTCGGAATGGTCATGGCCATCCACGTCGGATGCTGGCGGCATGGCAACCCTTATTCCGTTTAGTCTAACAAATTATTGTATTATCTGCATCTTGTATAATTCTCTAAGAATTTTTAGATTACGATCTATACCATGGTTGAATCGGGAACTAGTCCAGTTCAACTTGTTAAAAACATAATATTTTAAATAATTTTTATTTTTTGATTTCTTATTTCTTTCAAATTTCCTTTTTACTTTCTTTAATGATTTTAAAAATATATTAATATTTTTATTATTTCTGGGGCTCAAGGTTATATTTTACATATTCTATCAATATTATTTTTTTTTGGGTAAAGAGGACGGTACCTCAGGCAAATTTTATTAATAAAAAGAATAAATACAATTGAAGGCTGGGGACTCCCCACCTAAGAAACAACAAAAACCCATTGGGACAAGCCCCAATGAACAACAATGCTATACTAGGAACCAAAACAGAATTTGGAACCAGAAAACATAACAGGAACATAAAAAGCAAACATCCTGCAAAAAAAAAACAAACAATACAAGTAGAGAAATATATAGAGGAAAGGAAGGGATATGAGAGAAAAATGGACCACTGTGGAAAATAGGAAGTATAACTTTCAACGTTAGGGGAGGGACCAGATCCTTTTAGCCAAAATAACATTAAGGGAAGGTTTCATAGACAGACTCATCAGTCTACAACGGACATCGTCAATAATAGACTTGACAACAGCGTGATACGTTCTTCTCTTATTTTTAAAAATCCTGTTATTTCTTTCCTGCCAAATGTGGTAGATAGCTCCCGCAAGCACAAGTCTTCGGATAACGGACCAGACATTCTTACCCTTAGAGATGGGCTTGAGAAGATTGATGATATCCGACCAGCAATCTGTGGGGAAGGAGAGGTTCATAACATGCTGAAGATCATGCCAAACCATAGAAGGGAAAGAACATTCAAAGAAAAGATGAGGAAGGGAATCGGAACAATCGCTGCAAAAGGCACAGATGAGGTTGGGAGAACCTGACAACTCCCAGCTTCTGATTTTATCATGGGTCTTGAGACGATCTTTGAGAGCAACCCAGAGAATGAAGGCATGTCTAGGGATATTCTGGGAGAACCAAACAAGATGATACCAGTCGACAGGTTGCTCCGAAGGGCGGATAGAGTGCCAGACAGAACGGGCCGAAAAAGGATAGACCTTACCGTCGCAAGATCTCCAGAGGAGTTTATCAGGAACGGCCGTAGAAAGAGAAGGGGGGTTATGAGAAAGGAGAACGGGGTGGGAGTCCTGCCAGCAATGGGGGCGGACCCAACACCCGTTGAGGACAATGTCAGCAACCTTAGAATCAGGAGTGAAGCCCGCATTATGGATGTTACGTGCAGATAAGAATTGAGAGAGGGGACCAGCAGGATGCCAGTTATCGAACCAAGCAGACGTAGAGCAGCCATCACCAACCTTGAAGACAATAAAGTCCCTGATCTTACCCCGCATGTCGAGGATATTGCGCCAGGCATAGCCCGTACCCCGCTTCTTGGGGGCATCCCAGAAGTTACGCCCACAGAGGCGGTACGAGTGGATCCACCTGACCCAAAGAGAATCATTATTAGAAAGGAGTCTCCAGGCATGGGAAGCCATAAGGGCAATATTCCAAACAGCAAGGTTACGAATACCCAGACCACCATGGGTCTTAGGGAGACACACAGTCTTCCATGAGACTTTGGCTTTACCACGCTTCATCTCACCGTTGCACCAGAGGAAACCTCTAATGAGTTTCTCAATGTCGTTAGAAATAGATTTAGGGAGAATAAAAACGGAAGGCCAATATATTTGCATGGAAGAAAGGACAGAGAGGATGAGCTGAAGACGACCGGCAAAAGAAAGAGATTTGTTCTTCCAGTCGTTAATCCTGCATCTGACTTTATCAACAAGGCCTTTACAGTCCTTGTGGACAAGACGAGTGGTGATGAGAGGGACGCCAAGGTATCAGACAGGGAAAGATCCCTCTGGAAACCTAACAATACAATCAATGGAAGCTCTGCGTCTCTCACCAATATTACAGTAGAAGGCTTCACTTTTCGCTTCATTAGGGTGGAGCCCAGAGACCCTAGAGAATTCAGCAAGAGAGTCAAATATGACACGAACCGAAGATCTATCGCCATGACAGAAGAGAAGAAGATCATCGGCAAAGCATACATGGGTGATACTTTGCTCCTCACATTGCCGATGGAATTTAAAACAATCGGAGTCAGAGATGTTTCTTTTGATCATAAGGTTAAGCACCTCCATGATAAGAGTGAAGAGATAGGGAGAGAGGGGATCACCCTGACGGATGCCCCTTTGACCGTTGAAAAATCCGTGCATATTACCATTGATACTCACAGAGTAAGCAGCAGTGGAGACACACGTCATGATCCAGTCAATCATACGAATGGGGAAACCAAACCCAAACAAGATGGTGCGAAGAAAAAACCAGTCAACTGTATCGTAAGCTTTTTGGATATCAACTTTAAACGCACACCTGGGGGGACCACGATGACAATGATAATCACGCATGAGCTCCTGGACAAGAAGAACATTGTCAGTGATAAGGCGCCCTGGAATGAAAGCCGATTGGTTTTCATCAACGAGAGAAGATAGGTGGTTCTTGATACGATCTGCAATGATCTTGCTGATACATTTGTAGACAACGTTACAACAGGCGATGGGGCGGAAATCAGTGACTTTAGATGGTGAGTCAACCTTAGGGATGAGAGCAAGCACGGTGTTGTTGAGGGATTTAAGGAGTTTACCAGAAGAGAAGAACTCCTTAACCGCCGAACAGACATCTGACCCCACGATATCCCAAGCAGACTTGAAGAACTTAACCGTGAAACCATCTGGGCCAGGCGCTTTATCATCTCCCATCTGGAACAAGACGCACTTAACCTCCTCATCTGTAACAGGAGTAATCATGGCGGCAGACTGAATAGGGGATAGCTTATTAGAGAAGAGGGAACACGGGTCACGAATAGCAAGAGAGGGGTGGGCTGCGCCCAAGAAAGTATGAAAGTGGGAGACGAAAAGATTGGGGAGGGCGTCCCCAGAGATCCAGTTGCCCTGGGCATCCTGGATGGAGTCGATACGATTGCGAGAATTACGGCTTTTAACAGACTTATGGAAGAAAGCAGAATTTTTATCACCCTCCCTAAGCCAGTCAACCTTAGCCTTCTGTTTCAGGAACCTCTCTTCATCCAGGCAAGCCTCATTATAAGCGAAAAGGTACCTGCATTGTTCGTCACGGAGAGCCCTATTGGAAGGGTCCCGATCCAGAGCAATTTGAACTCTATCAAGCTCAGTACGAAGAGAGATAACCTTAGAGAAGAGGTTGCCCTGACTACGGAGCAGCTTACGCAAAGGCGCTTTCAGATTTTTCAGGTTTTGGAAAATCTTAAACATATGATGGCCGGGGATATCAGGATCCCAAGAAGAAGCAACGATATGCTTAAACTCGTTCTTATAGGTCAGAAAATTAGGGAACTTGAATGGTTTAGGCTTGAAAGGGGATCTGAGGGGGAGAGAAAGCACAACAGGGGAATGGTCAGACGACCGGTAAGAGAGAAAAGTGACCGAAGCAGAGGGGAAAGAATCAACGAAGCGCGGATTACCCATGACACGGTCAAGCTTCTTAAGAATGCCATCGTAACCGTTAGGAGACTTGGTCCAGGTGTAGAAGAGACCTTTGAAATTAAGGTCCTCCATCTCAATCCGATTCACACAGTTCCTGAAGTCATCCATGCCACGCGAGATACCAGACGCCCCAGCGGTGCTATCTTTCATGTCAAGAGCAACATTGAAATCACCTAACACAATCCAGGGGGCAGCTTTAACCACATGTTTATGAGCCGCAAGAGAATCCCAAAGAGTGCGGCGCTGCATGTGATTATTATGAGCGTAGATGAACGAGCAAAAGAAGGATTTATTAGAAGCACGACTTTTTACGCTGAAATGCATAACCTGATCATTGGTGTCAAGAAGCATCATATCAACAGCCAGCGGGTCCCAGGCAATCACAATTCTAGTTCCCCGAGTGCAAAAAAGCCCGTTGGAAGACCAAGACCATGAGCCAAAAACACGACTACAGATACCAGGGAGATTAGAGAATGAGGCACGAGTCTCGATGGCGGCACAAATTTGGAGATTTTGATCGCGGATAAGCTCTCTCAAAGCTTTCTGATGAGAAAGCTTACAGAGACCGCGAGTGTTCCACGCAGCGACGTGCGTCATATGGAAACCGAGAGGGTGGTGGAGTCCATCTGCTCGTACTCCGGAGCTATCATAAGGTGATCATGAGGGGATCCAATATCTCCGGCAATGAACCGGGCAGTTTCCCCATCATCAGAGTCGACCTCAATGCATTTATCCTGGTCGTGGTGCGCAGGTTTAGGGGGGAGGGGGGAAGTAGAAGCGGGATGATCTGTCATGTCGGTGGAACAATTCTCAAGAACGGAGAAGGCATTGAAGATAGGAGTTGAGCGCTCAGACTGTTTCGGTTGCGTTGTGGAAGAAAGTCGGACAAAGGGGGAAGGAAAACCAGGTGGGGCATTATGAGAAAGCTGGGGAATGGGGGGGCTGTTCTTAATTGGAACCGGGCGGAACTCAAATCGCGAATTGTTAATAGTGTTTTTATTTTTATTATAAGTATTATTTTTTGAAACATCTTTAGCCGATACAACACTTTGGGTATTTCTGTTAGAATTACTTTGTGAATTATCATTAATTTTCTTTTCATTTTTTGAACCTTGTTTATAAGTAGATTTGATATTTCTAGTTGAATTACTTAGCAAAATATCATTAGATTTATTTTCATTTTTTGAGTTATGATTAGAAACATTTTTCTTTTTAGAGACAACCGTAAAACCATCATTTTGTTCCATAGGAGTAGAAGCTTGTATTGAATCAGTAGAACTTTTATCTTTTAGCTTATCTTCATTAGTCTTAGAAATGACATGCAAACAAGTGTTAGTTTCATGACCGTAAACCATGCAATGAGTGCACATAGGAGGTTTCCACTCATACTCGATACGTAGAGTGTGAGTAGATAACTCAAAAGTATCGGGATCAGGGATACGAACCATCACTTTATCCACCCATGAAGATCTAGTGGGGACCTCAAGAAGGACACGGGCATAAACGGCTTTGCCAGCCGCATAAGTGCACATATTAGCTGTATAAGAGTCCATGGCAAGAGGCTTTCCAATTTTGGAAGCTATGTGGCTAAGACCGTCATCACTCCAAGCCTCATAGGGAATATCATGGATTTTGATCCAAAGCGGTAGTTTGTCATGTTTGTTCTTATGGATACTAAGTCCAGGTCTCCATTTTTGAATTACAATCGGGACACCTTTAAACGTCCATGGTCCATGAGTGATGACATATTGAAGGCCTTGGTCATCACTAAATTTGAAAAGGTAAACACCGTTACCGTTTAACAAAACGTCCAGAAGGCCATGTTGGGACCACATCTTGGAAGCAAGATAACGTACGTCCGAATACCACATGTTTTTTCCAACAAAATAACCACAAATAGTCCTAGCATGGGTTTGACAGACTTTATTAACAACCGCCATAGGAATATCTACCGGAACGTTAATATCATTGCTAAGGTTCGGGATAAGACGAAAATTAGCGCTAGTGTGTTTTTGAGAACCGGTAATAATGTTTGCTTGAGAATTAACAAGTAAAGGTAATTTCTTTGACCAAGCATTAGCAATTTTATTTTTAAAACCATCAATTTTAACTTTATCCGAAAGATTAGCAATGATCTCATTAACAGGAGGTATACATTTTGAGGAGTCACGGTTGCAATTATAATTGCCAAGAGAGTGTTTAGGTGGAGGGCCCAAAAGGGATTGAGAAATAGGTGTTTCATGTCCAATCTTAGAGGGGGACGTCACCACATTGGAGCAAATAGGAGTGGCAAGTGGGTGATTATTTCCTACAGTAGAGACATTATCTTGACCTTTACGTGTGGAGACATTAGATAATCTAGGATTCAAATTGTTAAAAGCAAAAGAACTTAAACCTTTATTTTTAGAAGCATGTAAGGGGACCGTTGTGCAAGCATGGCCATATTCCTTGTGAACAGAATTTTCGTGTGCTACTTCAAAAGGCATGGCTGTTGGAGAAGCATTCCCACGATCGGATGTGACAGCAGCGAAACTAGAGTTATCGGCAACGGCAACGGCAACATCCCTCCCCCGACTGGCGGTTTTTTCGATTGCTTCTTCGCTTCCTTCCGTAGCTTCATCCTCCGACGAATCACCATCCTCAACCATGCCGTCCACCATCCTACCACCGGAATATTCGTGAGAGATACTTGGCCTCGAGATCACATCAGCGGGGATACGTTTTCTCTGAAGAGTTTTTCTTTTATCCTTGTTTCTTCGTTCATCAGTTGCATCAAACAACGAAGACGAATAGTTTTTAAACATTGATGCTTTGTTATCACGTGAGACCATTTGTAATTTTCTAACTTTCTGATTACCAGAATATATGAATGATAAGCCAGAATCTTCACTTCTTTGAGCAGAAAAAATCATATTATCTTTGTTTTGCATAGCCATGTTTTCATCATCTGGGTGTAGAACGGAATCAAAACCCGGTGTATCACCGGCCATGTCAAAAACCGAGCACAAAAACAAAGAAAAAAATAAAACTCTTGGAAACCCGACTGAAGCAGATCGGAGACCAGTTGCTCAACCCGCTGATGAACCTTGAGGCTGTGTTTTTGCTGTGTTTTTGCAACTTAAATCAGCAAAGGTTCATACCTTAAGAAGTAGCAAATCGATTTCTACACCCAACCAACAAATATAAAATCAGAATAATCAATTTCTACACCCTGTGGAGGACCGGATGTTCCCGATCGGAGGCTTGGAGGTGGAGGTTTCCGGTCAGCAGGAGCGTGAAGGAGGAAAGATCGAAGGGAGGTTTCCGATCAGCAGGTTCCTGAAGGAAAGCAAAACCTGCCGAACGAAGTTTGGTGGCCGTTGGCCAGAAAGTCTTCAGGCAAACGGCGAGTCAACGAGGAAGGGAGACGACGAGATATGCGAGTGCTTTAGATACCGTCTTCACGGCCTTCGAATTCGATCTCAGAGATTTCAGGGGCAGTTGCAGATCTAAGAAGGTGGCCTTCCTGACGTGGTACCGGCGAAGGTGGATGCTCCTGTTGACGTCGCACCGGAGAAGCCAGTGGATCCTCCAACTGTACCTCAGTTGATTTTCGTGAACGGCGGTGATGGTGCTTCAAGATCCGTTAACGCGGGTTGGTTTTGACTTCCCACTTCGATGGAGATCTGAGAAGATGGAGATCTTGGTCAATGGTCGCCGACGGTTGAGGAGCAAGCCGGCGGTGGAGATCAACGATACGATGGAGCCTTAATTATTTGAGAGAAAAAGGATGAATTAGTGTCACCTGTGTTTCTCTATCAATATTATTGTTATCATTATATTTGAATTTAAGTTTTTCTAAGACCTAAAATCTATCTATCTATCTATCTATCTATACTTATAATAGAGGCCATCAAAATCATGTGGTTAGAGATAAGTTGATATCTCAAACCATATTGATTTGAAACCTACAAACTTTTCATATCCCCAAAATTAATGACAATTACTAATTTTATTTCATTCACTATAAATTCCTTCAAAACCTCATTTTATAGTTTATAAAACATATGTTTATTCAAGTTTCAAGAGCTCTCATAATCCAATGTCGTTTGATCCTAAAGTTGCCAAAGATTCCTTACGGGTTCCATGTCAATACAAACGTAAGTATTCAGTTAACTAAATATAATATTTGTTTTTAGTCATTTTGGTTCAAATCCAAAGTTCACATAGTACTTCCAATATTCTTTTTATTTTAGGGTTAACTTAATCAATTTTTACTCTCAATATTCTCTTGGTAACAGTACACATTTTATTATCGCTTTTTAGTTTTTTAGATGTTAAGCTAATTCATGTTAAGACATTTTCTTATGTTTTAATTACACTATCCATATATAATACAAAATTACTATTGGATGATTCATTGATGTTGGTTAAATTAACATGTTAATAACATTATAATTATATTAAATATATGATTATGATATTGTGTTTGAGTTTTGTGATGAAAATTTTATAATTGATACATGATATATATTGTGATAAGATATTTATAACTAAACCTATGTATTTATATTAGATCTGATGTTTTCAGATTCTTATATAATATGCTAATATTTTTTACCAAATATTTTTATTCCTGCGCAACGCACGGAGATACGCCTAGTTTATTTGATATTAAAGGAAATGAGAAGATGATGGATGATCTGGTTGCGTTAAAAGATATCGATTTAGATTCCTTCAATAAAAACTAAAATGTGGTAAACTTTGAGATTTTGATACATAATATTTTGACATTAATTGTTAAAAAATTAAACTTTGAATGTTTGTTATTTTTTTCAATTTTGAACAAATAAACTTTTTATATTGGATATTTTAGTTCATTGATGGAGAACTATATTTTAAATTATTGGTATTTTAATTTTAAATTATATTTGTATTTCTTGTAGTTTTTATTTAATATTAACTATGATATAATAATAATGCCATCCGGTTTCCGACCAGTTAAACCATCGAACCCTTTGAACTTGATAGGCAAATGAATCATATATGAGGTTTTTAGATTTGTTCGTTATTTATAGTGATTATCGGTTTTTTTAACCGGCAATCGATTACATTAATAATAGAAGTAAAAAACAAACGTTGAATCAAACCAGCGAGATGCAAGACCGATCAGGAACAAAAACAAGTAAGTAAAACAAGTAAAATTTCTAAATCTAGGATGCGACTTGTAAATACTCATTGATGGACCATACTTCTATTTTTGTGAAAACGTGTTTCAAAAAATAGTTGTTCCAAAAATACAAGGTTATCTTATTAATGGCATTCTTTTTTATATCAATAATTACAAGATGCCATTATGCCATCACTCCTATCTGTTTTACATGCTTGTCAACAATAAAGGTTTTGTCTTGCGATGTCCAAGAAAAGTTGTCCTTGATAGTTAGAAGAGAGAAAGAAAAAGCATGATATTGCTTTCATAGTGATTTTAACTTATTATCCCTATCAATTATGGTCGTGATTAGTACGCTTCTGCCTAACACCACCATTGCAAATTTTATCATTCTCTCGAATCAAACATTCAAACAAGTGAACTTATCAGCAACTTTGCTACCTTTCTACGTTCAAATAAATATGGTCAATTTTGGTGTACATTTAGACATAACAGTCCCCCCAAATAAGACTTTTAAATGACAAATGAAAAACTTTCAGAGATTAGTAGCTAGAAACAAACAAAGTTAGTTATTACTGATGCAATATAGATAAAGTAATTATTTTTTTAGTTATTTTTTCATTTGAATTGTCTTAATAACTATGGTTATTTAAATATTTAAGAAATGGTAATAAGAATATAGGTTTATGCATGATTAACGAATTTTTATTGAAGGATATAGAGCAGAAATGGCTAAATAGAAGAAATAGTAAAGTATTTTCATTTTATATATATTATAGCATCCTATTTTGCCCACGAAGGAGTCTAGGATTGAGATACGGATTTCCATAAAAGATGCTTAATTTTCAAATAGTTCACGTTCAAAATATTGCAAGTGTTACATGATTTACCCTCACATGATGTGCGTTAGACGGGTTCATCTGAGTCGTCTAAAAGGTGTGGTTTACCCTTTTTTATCATCCCAATTTTATTTTCTTTGGGCAAAATTATGCAGTTGATCACTATGGTTTGCTCAAGCTCGCATATTGAGGACAATTATGGAAACCTCTACGCGTTTCGTCCCGTGGTTTGAAAAAATTGTCCGCCTGATCCTTTTGATTGACTCCGTTTGGTTTTAGATATTAGTGGAGCTCACGTGCCCCTCACACGAGGGTATATTCGTCCTTTCACTTTGCCCCTACCATCTAATCAACTTTATGAATGTACCATACTCCATAATTCGTCCCAAAAAAACCCATTAGCTTCTTTAACAGTAATTTACACAAAATTAAGAAAGGGTTCTCAGAGAAGGTTCAATCACTAATCAAGTATTACGAACACAATTTGAGAAATGATGTTGACATTGTGATCAGTTCGTCCAAAACATGTGAGGGAAGACGTGAGGAAATTATACATTAAGTCCATTGTTGAAAAACCTCAACTTCTTAACCAATTTGCATTATGATTGTGCTTTCTTTTTAAAATCCACTGTTTTTTCAAATTTACATGGCATGTCCTAAATTTATTTACACTAAAAGTTTATCATAGAGGGTAGTTTATAAAGTACCTACATTTATTTACACTGAAAGTTTATCATAAATTGTTGCGCTACATTGGAATGAGTTACGATGCTTGTCTCTTATAACATGGCTTATCCCTAAAAAGTAAATTTAGATAAATATTTTGAGTATTTCTTTAAACTTATTGTAGATTGTTGACTTTAGGCTTGGAGTATTTCTCTTCTCCAAGCCCTTTAAGAGTTGACTTACAGGAGTACTCATTAGACTTTATAAGTCTAACATTGTAATTTGACATGTATTCATAGCAGGGTAGTTGATAATGCATGAAGAAGAGAATCTGTAATTTTAAGAAGATTGTTAGATTGTAATAGTTCTAAAATTAACTATTTCGCTTGATGATTGATATAAACATCACTTTTATCAACTTTTAAACTTTAAACTTTTAGGACCTTATTTATGCAACAAACTTTTATAATGAAAATTATATGATTCTAAAGATATATTCAGCTAGTTTGTGCTAGGGATATTTCAGTTTGGTATTAGAGTATTCGTTTAAGTGAACTAGGTTCTTATATTGGTGCTTAGACTTAAACCTTAGTGTCATTATGAATTAAGATGTAAGTAGTAGTGTGTGATTTCAGAATTTATGTGTTATAATTCTTAAGTTTTGATTATTATTTAAGGATTAACATGTTGAATTCCTCAGAAATGGTGCATGCAAGAAGTAATTGTATCCCGACCCTTGATTAAAATGTTGTTGAAGACACCATAGAAGTGCAATATGCAGAAATAAGGTTAGATAGTTTTCAATCAATATTAAATGTAATGATGGATCGTCTAAAGGAGAATATTTTAGGAAGGTTTCAAGGAATGTTGAAATGCAAGAGGTAAGGATCAAAGAATAAATGATTAGAATGATTATAAGAAATCCCACTAATGAATTAAGTAAGGTAACTGATGGAAATTCCAGATTGTCATATGGAAGTATGGAGAATAAACCATCATCGGAGAGTAACCCAAGAGATATGGAAGTTGTAAAGACTGGATGCACCTATAAAGAATTTAATGGGCGTCAACGTCCAAGTTATGATGGAGTCCCCAATCTGATTAAGGTTCACAGTTGGATAACTGAATTGGAGACAACTTTTTGTGCATGCCAATTTAAGGAAGACCAAAGGACCAGTTTTGCAAAGACAAAGATAAAATCCCAAGTATTGCAATGGTGGAAATACCTTTTTGGAAACTTAAAGAGTAATTATGCATAATAGAGGACAATCATCAACTTGAAAAAGATTTTATTGGATTGAGAAAATAGAGGATGAAATTTACCGAATATAATACTATATTTCTTAATCTTACCAGCTTTACGAAAAGACTAGCATCGAATGATGCAGTAAATGGTAGCAATATGACAAGTCCAATGAGAGACGCCTATACCTATCTTAGATTTATCAATCCTTCAAGAACATGTGAAAGTACTGAGTGCACTGTCTTTCTCAATCATCAACGTACTCAATGTTAGCATTTTTTATTTGTCCTGATAGTGATGAAAGTCACTTTCTAAAGTCCATAGTTGGTAATGTCAACAAGAACGGTTTAGAGGTACAACTAATATGATATTTGGTGACATTCATGAGCTGGATGTATGTTAGTGAAAGAGCCAAAATTGCATGTATTTATAGTTGATGGATATTATAATTGATCCGCATCGAGGTTGTACTTCATGGATCTACTTTGTTGACTGAACTTTAGACATGTGATTTTGAGCCATTATGTCCTTCAACATAAGAATATTTCTAGATTCTAAATGAGTGTCGTAACTTGATGTATGCCAAAATGTTGATATGAAACATGAAAAGTATAAATGCTATTTTCATATATGCCATTAAATTCAAGAGGAACAGAAATATTTCAATATATGATTCATTCCTTCAATTGTTTGGAGTTTGATATCAGTTAGTCCCCCTTAATGAGTAATAATTTAAAATGTATAGTCACATCAAAAGGATATTGAGTGACATTGAGCATGTTAATTTCCAGTCCATGAATAGAGCTTTGTAGATATCAGAACAAAAGGATATTTAGACTTTGAGAAACATCTACCATTGACTATTAGTTGATGCTTTGTAGATGACAAGGTTTTCACTTATGTCCAAGAACAACAAATTTTCATTAGACTCTTACCATTTTCTTTATGATTTTTTTTGATATTTTGCACAAGTGGGAGTTTGTTGGACTTAATTTGCAAAGAACAACGAAATAAAATGAATTACTTTTTGTATGTGAACAAATGGTATCAGATACTTAAGGGCATAAAAGGAATATGTAAATAATATTATTTATAATGTATAATCAACAATGCCTTTTAAATGCAATGAAAAAGTCTTCCTTATAAATGTTTATAATATTCAATTTTCCGGTTTTGTAAACCAAATGTAACATCCTATTATGCAAGTTTCCAGTTTTTAATCTTCATATAACAACAACTTGCCCGTTTGCCCACATTTCAAGTGACTATTCATTCACCATTAAAAATTTTCAATTGACTTACACAGAAATCTTGGTAATCATATTACAACATCAACCCTAAAAGTTTTCTATGAATACCAAAATACAGAGCAACATTACTTATGTAGACACTTCAAAAACAAAACAACAAAGCAATATTACAATGACCACTACAGGGAGTACATTCAAAAGCTTGATGTGATTTAACTTATCATTCAGTTCATCCATTTCCTTCTCTTTCTCATTAAGGAATGCTTCCATCACTTCCTCATTAAAGCTTGAATCTTTAAAAGATTACACTCTTGCAGTTTCTTGTTGTAACACCCGGTTTTTAATAAAACATCTTCATTTAAATAAATATCAATTTATTCAATAATTAACATTTTGAAGATATTTAGAAATCATTTTAAACATCAATTCACTGCATGAATCCCCAATTAAGCAGCATCAGTGTGTACCCATCATGCCTGTCCGTCATTTCCACCTGTACAACCTGAAATGGTAATTTAAAAGGGAAAGGATAAGCACACGGCTTAGTGAGTTCCAACAACTACATAGTATATCAGCTACACATACTTTACCCCTAACAGGAAAAATACAACCACACGTCACATAATCTGCTCTATCCAGTATATTGGATTATAACCTCCTATACGTATCTGCTCAGTAAATCTAATTCCCCTGCTCAGCACTTAGAGCCGCGCATACCTTGTACGTCGAGTTATGCGTATCTGCTCAGTGTCTTTTGCTCGTATCTCTATATTACTCAGTACGTCGAGCCCACACACACCATAACCCAACCCATATAATTATAACAGAAAGATATATATCAATAATATACACACAACTTGGTAC
Organism: Cichorium intybus; assembly: GCA_023525715.1. Classification (NCBI taxonomy): domain Eukaryota; kingdom Viridiplantae; phylum Streptophyta; class Magnoliopsida; order Asterales; family Asteraceae; genus Cichorium; species Cichorium intybus. Next base: position 513,621 of record JAKNSD010000023.1, on the reverse strand, counting down.
TATTTACCAACATCTTATAAATACAAAAAAATACGGTAAAGGACATATAACGTCCACACAATGTAGTGAGAAACTCACCTGATTATAGTCGACTACAACGTTTATCTTTGCTTCGTATTCCCTCTTTAACTGTTAACACAGTAAAACATTTATCACTCTTTAATTCTTAACTATCTTATAGTTGCATCATTAAACTCTTCCATAATTCCAACATGATACCTCGTGATTTATCAAGTAAAGGATAGCCAGGTAGAAGATTAGTTGGGGTGGCAGGATCCTTTCAGCATTTTAGCCTTTCGGAAAATCCAACAACCAGATCCCAAGTAATCGGCCTAGACACCATCCTTGTAAGTAAATCACTCGGTATTATTTTTGGAATTACGAATAGTATAACCTCTACATATTATAGTTTAACACTTATAAACTACTAGAGAAATACGATAGTGATTACTCACTTAAGATTGGCGTTTTCGCAAAGCCTTGGCACGTTTCCCGTTCCGCTCTTCCAACACTTCCCGAGCACCTCGTTACCAGCTACCGCTCGCTCCTAACTCCTCCCGACCTATTTTCCTCACCAGAACACTCCTCGATATCGTAAGGTTGTTTCGTGTTTGTTGTGGGTTGAAATGAAGAGGTTGGACCCCTATTTATAGGGCTTGAAAACACTATTTACGATGTCAGCACGACGTCATCACGACATCATCGTCACTATTCACGACGTCATCACGACATCATCGTTGATGTCATCACGAGGTAAGCGCTTACTTCATTTCTCGGTACTATTCATGCCGGAGTTACTATTCACATTTTTTTTTTGAAAAACGGTCGTTACACTTGTGCAAATTCCTAAAACATAGTTTATACCACTTGTATGGTTAACTCAAGTCAATGCGCTCAAAATACAATATATTGTTTCCTACTACAAAATCACTGAAAATATAGAAATACAACAAAACCATTTATTCAGTGCAGAAGAACTTACCATTGAGTTAGGGCAAGTCATGAACCTCCTACAAGGGTTCAAATTGGTCTAGGAGGTCTTCATTTTCACTCCAAAACCATAAAGATATCTTACGTTTCTTTTCCAAAACTAACACATAACGGTTTGAGTGGATCCCATTAACATCACTTCGTTGTTCAAAGGTAACTAAGAGCACTGCATACTCGGAATCGATTTTAGAACTCAAACAGACAAAAATATAATATTTAAGGAGAAATTGGAAGAAAACGACACCGTTCTAATGCATAAAATAAAAAGTGATTGTTTGTAATGCCATGTAGACTCTACGTAAGCAGGGAAACGGGCAAACTGGGAATAGGAGGTAATAAGGAGGAAACAGAATAAAAAATGAAAGTTCAATGGCTTAATTAGCATGATTTGAAAATCAAACTTAGACGGCTATCTAATGACATCTGTAACTTGGACAATCATTTAAGTCAAAAGTCTATATAATAATGATAAAGTTTTAGATTAATTGAAATAATGACAGAATTTGATAGTATAATGCAAAAACAAGATATGTTAGACAAGTCAGTCTTGATGCTATTATAAATAAGGGAAAATGACTTATAAGGGTAATTATGTTTCAAAACTGTTCAAAAAACACCATCCAAGTTTGGTCTGTTCAAAAAACACCATCCAAGTAAGGCATTTGTACAAAAAACACCATCCAAGTAAGGCCTTTGTACAAAAAACACCATCGAACTACATGTTTTGTTCAAATTTTACCCGATGGTAACCTGCAAGAGCCGGTTACCATCGGGTAAAATTTGAACAAAACATGTAGTTCGATGGTGTTTTTTGTACAAAGGCCTTACTTGGATGGCGTTTTTTGTACATACCAAACTTGGATGGTGTTTTTTGAACAGTTTTGAAACATAATTACCCTTATAAGTCATTTTCCCTATAAATAATTTTATATCTAAAAAAACTATATAAACTTCTATAAATCAGTGGAATTTTATAAATAATTTAGCCATTTATGTGTTTTTGAGGTGCCTTTTTTCCGTTTGTCTCGGACACAAAATATATCCGGCCCGACACTTGTTTCCATGGACAATTTTTTGTTTGGTTATCTTTGTAGTTGCCAAAATTAACAATCCGGCAGTTTTATGTGGCAAAAATATACCGGCTAAAATTTTTCATTGTTATATTTGTCTTTACTCTTAGGAAATTTCAATCCTTAATTACTATTGAATGAAAAAAAATATAGTCAGTAGACTAAAATAATTAAAATAAAATGGTTGGTATTAAAATATTAATTCAAAAAATATTGCATATCTTTGAACAACTTGAAGTCATAAATGTCATAATGTTTTAAATGAAAAAAATATGAAATATCATTTGTCATAGATGAACCAAATATTTGTTTAATTGTGTTTACGAATTATATTACTAGATTCGATTTAAATGACCTATTTGTCCTAACAGAGTTGGTAGTAAATGCATGAGAACTACCTACATTTTTAGAACTGTTAATATAACTGAATAAAAAATGATATCTTTTCAAATAGAGTTTAATTTAAAATAATATATTATCTATTAAATTACTTTAAATAACTAACATGAAAATATGTGCCAAGAAAATAATGGTTGGCTGCTTTTCTCGACAACACACATACACAAACTGCCAAAAACATTCATTTATATATAACCCTCCATTATCTTATAACAGAAGCTGCTTTTCTCCCTTCCATGGCTAAAGTATATCCTCAAGCTCCATCATCATCACCGCTATCATCATCGTCATCTTTAGCAACATCTCCATACTTGAGTTCAAAGCAAGAATGCTTCACAATATGGATGAAATCGCTAGTGTACAACAGCCATGGATGCACAGCATACAATTCAAAAGGCGAAATCATTTACCGGGTCGATAATTACGACAAGAAATGCAGCTCGCAAGTCTACTTGATGGATATTCGAGGCAACGTTCTATTTGCAATTCAACGAAAGGTATGAATTGTTATGCAGTTAACTTGCACGATTAAACCATCACTTTTGGTTATAAACACTATCTAATTTCTTTGTTTTGATAGCAGAAATTACGGGTTTTTGGATGTTGGGATGGATACAACTGGGATTTTTCGAAGAAGCAACGGTGGTTTCGTGTCACGAGAAAACGTGGAATGCTTCATGTGGATTTAGAGTTTGATCAAAGGTATAAAATTGTTAAAAGTGGAGGGAAATTCGGGTTCAAGATCGTGAATCTTGATCAAGATGGTGCCTTGGTTGCAGAAATTAAACGAAAGCAAACGGCTACCGGAGTTGATCTTGGAGACGATGTTTTTACATTAACAGTGGAACCGAATATTAATCAATCATTGATTATGGCGATCGTTATGGTTCATGGCTTGATCCATCATCAACTTTGAAGATTCGATCAACAGCATCTGATCGTAGTCTTGTTTATTTCTATAAACCGGATCTGATTGTTGGTTCTATTTATTCAAATTTAAATTATTTTTTTTGTAAATAGGACTCACAAAATGAAGATCAGAAAACGAGGAGATCTTTGTGATTAGTTGTAATTTGTAAATCATACAAAGTTTTGATCGGTTTTTGTGATTAGTTATCATGCTTTAGGTGCTTGTACCTAACATGAAAAATATATACAAATCATTGAGCATAACTGTTGTACCATGCAATATTTAAATTTGTTGTAAATCAAAGTTTTATACGATAAATTATGGGCCTTGTAATATATTTAATCGATTCTTATTATATCTTGTGATATAATAAAATGATCATATTTTTATATTTGTTTACAAAAATATTATACTAAACTAAAATGAGATAAAAACAATTATCACAATTTTTTCTTACAGTTTAAGAAAAAATTTATTAATCCGATTATGTCTTGAAGGATGTAATTATTGGTAAATTTAACAAATTAAAATGACAATTAGGTGTATTTCAATATATAGTTTGGAACTCATTATCCAATTAATATAACTTCAGGTCACAATATCCGGTTTTTGGTACACTAAGTAGCGTTTGGTAGATGGTATGAGACGAGACAGAACTGAACAAAATTGTTTTAACTTTTAAGTAGCGTCTGGTATGGCCGAAACAAATTTAAGATGAGACAAATACCAAGTCAAATGGAATAATTTTACTAACATTTAGGGCCCGTTTGGATGTGCTTATAAAACTCCTTATTGACTTATTGGTTTTTTTGAAAAGCCATAAGTCAATAAGTAAGGGTCTCCTTACTTATTAAAAACTGCTTATAAGTCATAAGAAAGGGGAAGAAGATGGAACAAGAACTTATTCACTAAAATAACCTACACCATCGTCCATATAATTTTTTTATATAAAATTAACAATTTTTATTTGTTTGACAACAGCTCTCGTAATTCGTATTATTCATATATGATTCGAGGTTTATTTGCATGTAAATAAAGTGATACACAATTTAAGTACATATAAATAATACACATGATGAGAGTATTTTTATATAAAAAAACTCTCAGTTTTAAAAGAATATTGATATTGATATGCATGTCTATTTATTACAAATAGAAAATAATTATTTTGATATTATATATTTAGTTATTTTATTTTATATAATAAAATGTAAAAAATTATGCAGTTGAATTTCGTTTTTGCATTCTCTATATTTATTTTTATTGTTGTTTGAATATATATATATATATATATATATATATATATATATATATATATATATATATATATATATATATATATATATATATATATATATATATATATATATATATATATATATATATATATATATATATATATATACAGGGTCCGGTTCCGGTGAGGACTCTTTTTTCGGTGAGGACTCGCGAGGACACTTTAAAAAAATTGAAAAAAATATAAAAAAATACAAATCATAAAATCGAGAATAGTACTATATCATTAGCAAAAAAAAATTTGAAAAAAAAATTTGCATCATTGCAAAACGTAATGATGCAATTTTTCTGTTTTTATTTTGGATCATTATTTCATTATAAAAAAAATAATGATCGAAAAGTTTTTTTTTGAATCTTTTTTTCTCCGATATAGTACTATGATCCATTTTATTATTTATATTTTTTTTATATTTTTTTTCAATTTTTTAAGGTGTCCTCGCAAGTCCTCACTTTAAGAAAAGTCCTCACCCGATCCTGATTATATATATATATATATATATATATATATATATATATATATATATATATATATATATATATATATATATATATATATATATATATATATATATATATATATATATTCCATACCATTATTAGGGATGATAGATAGAAGTTAAGATTCTTTGACAGGTTGGAAGAAGTGTTATGAGGTCATATTTAATTGTCCACGTATTGTTAATTCAACAAACTATTAATATTATAATACCATAAACTGAACAAAAAATTAGAGCACAAAAGTTGATTTTCGTTAGTTTAAGTGTTGCAACTTGAATATGAAAAGCACATACAATCAATATAAAAAACTGAATATTGTTGTTTTAATGATACTAATTAAGAATGCATTATAATCAAAATATACGTCAACGTAAATGTTATAATTTTTTTGAAATGTATTAAATGTTTCTTAGGTAAGAAAATGTAATTTTCATCATCATAAACTTATTTTTAGAGAAATCTTTAATAAAGTCTTATTATTTTGAGTCAATATATAAAAAAAATCCGAAATTAATTTTATTAATAGAAAAAAAACAATATACCGGTTAACGTATTCAGTTTAACCCTTTTTCCGGGTTATTAGGATTTCTAAATTGAAAATCTCCAATAAAATACAATTATTTTGGGTCTGTTTATGAAAAAAGTCCTATTATTTTCTGTATAAAAATTCAATATTTAGATTTTTTTCATAAACTAACCAAAAATAGTAGGACTTTACGTTCGTATTTGGATCTCTACATGCAAGGGTACGTTAGTATTTTAGTAATAAAATTGATTATATTATTAAGTATTAAACCTATAATTACGAAAGCATGATCATTTTCACGGAAAGCTATACATTTTTTAATTAATTGTTGTGTATAAAGTCATAAATATAGTTAGGAGTCAATTCATCTTTTTCACTGAATTTGTTTAGGGTTTAGAGTTTAGGGTTTTTCTCTTAGTATTTTTCTCTCATTTCATTTTCATTTATCATCATATTTCAATAGTGGAAACAGATCTTTTCCAACCCTCAATATTACATCAGATTATTTATATTAAAATTAATTAATAAATTAAAAAAAGAAAATAGCATTTAGTTTAATTAAAAGAAAACATAAATATGAGAAATTAAAACTTAAATACGATAATTAAAACCTAAATATGATAATTAAAACCTAAATACAATAAGTAAAACCTAAAAGTGATCAGACCACCTAGGTGAATTTTTCACCACATTCCACGCTTTGATGTGTGTAAAGTCTTTGTTGTATGTCATCTGATACTGTTGTAAGGCTTGTTCAACGATCTCATCGTCGGTTGCCCCGTTTTGTCAGTTCGCCGATATGTGTAATTAAATTTGGTTAATTTTTGACAGTTTTAATGACAAATCCTTCCATTTGCTGTGAAGGTAATGTTTAGACCGATAATGTTCTATGCTCAATATCGTGTGGAACAATTCCACCATACATTCTCAGAATTGACGGTTGCTTGCCACACTCGACTCTCATTGGCGTCGACGAAGGTGATTGCCGAAGCCACCTCTATATTTGGAGTCCATCCTCAGCGATGCTTTCTTAATCCAGCTATTTTTAGAAAATTTTGTAGATAGTTTTAAATTTTATATTATTGAGAAAGAAATTTGTGATTTTTAAAAAGGATACAGAAAGGTATTTATAGGGGTGTGGTAAAATTTTATTTAGATTTAAAGTTTTTTTTAATATTATAGCATCACACACGGTTACAGAACCCGCACCCCAACCTTACTACTCCATCTTTCTCCAACCTGCGTAAGGCGGTATCATTTTCTGGTTGGCACTGACGATGCCAGCGGCCCCACTGCGAACCCCCTCTCCATCTATCTACCACTCCAGCCACCCTTAGGGTTTAATCGTAGGTGTTAATCCAATCAATATTCTAAGTTATTATTCTTATTACTTTTACACTGAAAAAATGGAGTGAATATCTTCTAATATCCATAGTAACAATCAATATAGAAAATGCAACACGTATATAAAGTTTCACATACAATGCTGTAATATATATATATATATATATATATATATATATATATATATATATATATATATATATATATATATATATATATATATATATATATATATATATATATATATATATATATATATATATATATATATATATATCTTTTCATTATAGAATTTTCAACTCATATATAAATCTACATATAGAATCAATAAACACATTCACTATAGGACCTTACAAATCAATATTACAATTCCAAACATATTGCATATTTAATATAAAAATGTAAACATATCATATTCTAAACCGAATTATTTCATTATCAAGTTATATATCTATATATTAATTTCACACATAGATTCATTCTATAATTATATGCATATATCGTGTTCTAATTAGAAAATTATATTGTACTCAATAAAATGTTCATATAGTTCAAGGTAACTAGTTTTATTCATTCAACCAAAGACGGGATCTTGACAATACGAATAGATAAAAGATGGTTTACCTAAAAACATAACATAAACTAAAGTTAAAATATTTAAATAACTTCCGGTGATTATCTACATACAGATCTTGAAGTTTTTTCATTTTCTCTTCACAAACCTATAACTCATCAAATTTCCCAATAAGTTTCTTATCTCTCTCATTTTCTTCTATAAGGTAAACAATTAAGCATTGCTAACTTCTCCATTTGAAACATCCCGCAGTTTGTTGATGATTTCATATATTTGTTGTTGTTATTCACTGATTAATTTTTCTCCAACTTAAAATTCATGGAATGGAATTTTCCCTCAACAATGTCAGTGATTACTACTGTTGAAATTTCAATTTTGTAGTTAGAAATGGATATTTTGTTTGATCCCTTCTTTGGATCTATTGAGGTAGACGATAAAGACATTCTTGTATGTATAAAGCAACTATGAAATAATATATGGAAGGTTGTAGGATTTGATGTAGAAAACCCTTTGATACATATATTTGTTTATAATGAAAAAATCATATATCTATTATATTAGTTTTATGGTGGTTGAAAAGGTTGTATTTGTTATATGCTTTAAATAAGATAATTGCTTCCCATTAATATTAGTTCAATTTATCTCATAATTACACATCTAGATCAACAAAATAGTAGAGAAAATCTTGCCACCGAAAATACTTTTATTCACTATTCTTTTTCAATACCCTAGTGTACATACAATCTTATATATGTCTTATATCATCTATTCCATTTTTTATATTGTCAGTCAACTTTAGAAGAAGAAGAAGCAATAAAGCAACAACTTATCTAGTCCATATTTGACGAAAACAAACTTCACTGGCAACAATCAACTTCTATGTCTTATGATTCACTGCATAAAAGAAGATATACTTATATGTAAGGACATTCCCCAGATGCTTCATAAAGTCCATTCTAAGTACAACGAGATGAAGAAGTTTCGTGGCCAAATACTTAACTTTCCCTGCTTCAACAAGAAACTTTATTATTTCTTATTTCTCTATGAAGTATTGTACAAAATACTATAGTGTACGCTTAAACTTGGAGAAATACTAAATTTTTTGCAAGCTAGGATTGATGAACGGAAAGCAATGTTGAAGAACTTGGAGGACTAAGGAAGAATCTAGTTTTGAAGGGTTTTCTTTTGTTTTTTTAATACTTTACTTAATCGTTTAAGACTTTATGTAAAAATATGATGTTGAATATATGAATAATCTTTTTTGTTATATTTTCAGTTATTATTAGCCTAACGTTGATGGTATCATGTTTATGAAAAAGTGATTTCTGAAAACTTATTTATAATTATATTATCATGTAACTAAGTAAACAACATCTTCTTAAAAATAAGATCAGAATAATTACCGTGAGTTGTTGAGATTGGAAAATTCTTCTATTCAACACTAGAACAGAATTACAATAGGAGGAGCAACTCTTACACTCGACTATTACAAAAAACCACCCCTCTATCTAACACTTACACTCTAAGTGTTATGCTCACTAACTCTATGTGTTTGTGATGTTTGGGATGCCTAAGAACTGAAACTTAAGCCTCTATTTATAGCTAAACTAGCCACTAAATCTATAGTATATGAACACATTGAATATTAAAAGGAAAGATCAAAGTTTGCCACCTTATTTAATAAGGATGGCTTCTAGATGGAGGCTGGAAATCAACAAATCTCCCCCTCCAGCCTCTGTTGAACAATCCTTAGCCCAACTATGTCAGCACATAGTTTGTGTTTGTCTTGTGTCACCACCTTGGTCACCATGTCTGCAGAATTGCCATTTGTGTTGATCTTTGACAACTTCAATTCTCCTCTCTCGATTACTTCTCTAAGCCAATGATAACGGATATCGATATGCTTAGTGCGAGAATGGTACATCGAATTCTTGCTCAGGTCCATAGCACTCTGACTGTCGCAATGAACGATGTATTCTGCTTGGGGAAACCCCAATTCTTGAAGAAACCGTTTTAACCATATAAGCTCCTTCCCAGCTTCAACGGTAGCAATGTACTCGGCTTCTGTTGTTGACAGTGCTACACACTTTTGTAACTTGGATTGCCATGAGATAGCTCCCCCTGCCAAAGTGAAAACATAACTTGATGTAGATTTCCTATTATCAAGATCTCCTACCATATCAGCATCTGTATAACCTTTCACGATTGGCTTTGCTCCCCCGTAGCATAAACATAATTTTGAACTACCCTTCAGGTATCGCAGTATCCACTCGACTGCTTCCCAATGTTGCTTTCCTGGATTTGCTAGATATCTACTCACAACACCAACAACATGAGCAATATCTGGTCTTGTGCATACCATTGCATACATAAGACTTCCTATGGCTGAGGAATAAGGGATTGTCTTCATCTCTTCTTTCTCTTTATCAGAAGAAGGATAATTTTTCTTACTTAACTTGAAGTGATTTGCCAACGGAGTGCCAACAGGCTTGGCGTTTTCCATGTTGAACCTTTTGATCACACGTTCAACATACTCCTCCTGTGACAAGAACAATTTTCTTGATTCTCTATCACGGATAATTTTCATGCCCAATATTTGTTGAGTTGGGCCTAAGTCCTTCATATCAAAGAATTTAGACAAATCTTTCTTCAAGTTGTTGATCATGGTTGCATCTTGACTGACTATTAGCATATCATCCACATAGAGCAAAAGGATGACAAATTTCCCATCTGGAAACTTCTTCAAGTACACGCAGTGGTCTGCAACAGTTCTTTTGTACTCGTGACTTACCATGAACGAGTCAAACTTCTTGTACCACTGTCTTGGCGCTTGCTTAAGACCATAAAGGCTCTTCTTCAACTTGCAGACGAGATGCTATTTCTTTGGGACTTTAAACCCATCGGGCTGATCCATGTATATTCCTTCATCTAAATCACCATGGAGAAAAGCTGTTTTTACATCCATCTGCTCAAGTTCAAGATCTAGACTGGCAACCGATCCGAATACGACTCGAATCGACATCATATTCACAACCGGCGAAAAAATCTCATCAAAGTCAATTCCTTCCTTTTGTTGGAATCCTTTGACAACGAGTCTTGCCTTGTACTTCACAATGTTTCCTTTTCCATCTTTTTTCAACTTGAAAACCCACTTGTTTTTCAAGGCTTTCTTTCCTTTGGGAAGTTTCACCAACTCATATGTTTGATTTTTGTGCAAAGAATTCATTTCGTCTTCCATGGCCTTCTGCCAATTGGCTTTGTTAATATGAGATTGAGCTTCCTGAAAGCTCTCTGGCTCCCCCTCGCTGGTAAGAAGGATGTAGTTCGAAGTTGGGTATCTTGAGGAAGGAACACGAACTCGATCAGATCGTCGAACTTGAGTTTCTTCATTAGAAACATCTGGCAATGACTCTGAATTATCAAGAGGTGGAAGCTCCCCCTGCTCAACACCTCCTTGATCTGCATCATCAACTTCATTATTCTGTTCATCAGTCGGAACATCATCTTTTGTTTCAGATATCATTTCTGGAACTTTGAAGCTTTGTTGCTCGTTAATCGATGCCTTGAAATCATAATACTGGTCTTCATAGAAAACAACATCTCTGCTTCGAATAACCTTCTTTAGTTCTGGGTCCCATAGCCTGTACCCGAACTCTTCATCTCCATATCCAATAAAGATGCATGGAGTGGATTTGAGGTCCAACTTCTTCCGCAATTGACTTGACACATGTGCAAACGCCTTGCACCCAAATACTCTCAAGTGAGAATATGTTATGTCTTTACCTGTCCATATCTTTTCTGGAACTTCAAAATTCAATGGAACTGAATGTGACCTATTTATAAGGTAACAAGCTGTTAATACAACTTCACCCCAGAATGGCTTTGGTAGTTTAGCCGCACTGATCATACATCGGACCTTCTCAACAATGGTACGATTCATTCGTTCTGCTACACCGTTATGCTGTGGGGTACGTGGGACAGTCTTTTCAGGTTTTACGCCCTTGGTTTCTAAAGGTTCTGCTAGATCCTTTAGATTCAACAAATCTTCCATCCTCGGCTTCCACATATTATAATTTGTGGGCGTAAGTCGGACCATTATATCCGAACTTGTAGATTCCATGAGAAAGACTTCGTAGTTTGTGTTTTGTGAAATTTTGGGATGGAATTAGGCAAAACCGAGATCACGGTTATTTCCGAAAGGGTCGAAATAGGTGGGATATATTTTTTCAGACTAAAATGAACTTCTGAAAAAATTATGGGCCAATTTGAAATGTTTAAGAAGTATAGTGGCCAATCTGTAATTTGTGGAATTACATGGACCAAACTAGAAGGTTTTGAAACGTAGGGACCTTTTTGAAACTTTTCAGAAGTATAAGGACCAAAATTGTAACTTTCAGAAAAAAACTGGGACCAAAACGGAGTTTTATAGAATTAGAGGGACCTGTTTGCAACTTTTTGGAATTTCAGGGGGCCAAAATGCAGTTTTCTGAAACTTGCTACAGTGTCGCTACAATATCGTCTTCTCCGGCGAGTGTTCCGGCGAACTGGTTTTTCCGGCCACTATTCCGGCAAACCTTTGACCGGACGTTTGGAGGTCTTCCGGTGGTCGAAAAATTCCGAAAAATATATTTTCGGAATCGTGGGAACGAGTAATTTACAATGGTGTGCCCGGAAATCAATTTTGAGACAAAAAATTTTTGACCAAAAAACGACCGGTACCGAAACGAGGCTCTGATACCATTTGTTGGGATTGGAAAATTCTTCTATTCAACACTAGAACAGAATTACAATAAGAGGAGCAACTCTCACACTCGACTATTACAAAAAACCACCCCTCTATCTAACACTTACACTCTAAGTGTTATGCTCACTAACTCTATGTGTTTGTGATGTTTGGGATGCCTAAGAACTGAAACTTAAGCCTCTATTTATAGCTAAACTAGCCACTAAATCTATAGTATATGAACACATTGAATATTAGAAGGAAAGATCAAAGTTTGCCACCTTATTTAATAAGGATGGCTTCTAGATGGAGGGCTTCTAGATGGAGGCTGGAAATCAACATGGGTATCTACGAAGTCATCATCAATTACCAACCAAATATCGAAGATGTATGTTTGTTGTGAAATATTTTTATGGTTTTCGTTTAAGTTTTCTCATGCTATTGGTTTTTCTATAGATTTGACGTCTATTTATATATATTCAATTTTGTATCGTATTGATGATGCTACTTTCAATATTTAATCTTATTTTTGATAATTTATGAATTGTTCATGTATATTTGAATACATGTCAATTGTGATTAATACTTAGATCTTCATAGATACCCAACAAAGAAGTTTGTTATATCTATTACTAATTGATCAGTTACCAGAAGTTAATATGGTTCTTTTATAAAAGTACTCTTCCACATATGTACACAAACAAGTTGGGGCTAGCCCACTTGGCTAACAAGGAGTGTTACTAACAAGGAGGTCCAGGGTTCAAACCCTGGCACTAACATAACAAGGAGTAATTTAGGAGTAGGATAGATTTGCCGTTCAAAAAAAAAAAAAAACATATGCACACAATTAATTATATTTTTAATAATTATCAATTAACCATGACCTTTAATCTTCCCAATCTATTGGTTGTAATTAGTTCTTCTGTTCTCACAATAGTTACTGTTCACATTTGAATGTAACCATATATATATATATATATATATATATATATATATATATATATATATATATATATATATATATATATATATATATATATATATATATATATATATATATAATTATTATTATATATATATATATATAATTATTATATATATATATATATATATATATATATATATATATATATATATATATATATATATATATATATATATATATATATATATATACATTAAGGAAAAGGATCGTTACAAATGTAAAAATATTATAAAATTTAGACAAAAATCTGACTAGGAAAATTAAAATCTGGGAAAACACACTTTGACCATAATTAAGGTTCTTTTAAATAATAACACATTGTATGGGTAAGAATGGTAGCTAGCCGAGTCAACGAGTATAATGCCCTTAAAATGCCATTCCACGGCCTGAAACGGGCTAAAACGCGACTAATGGCCTTGTCCATACTTAAACATACACTGGGTATTATGACCTTATAAAATTATGTTCAAAATATATTTTTCCAAAATCTAATTTTTCGAAAAGTTTCTAAGAAACCTTGGACTGAGTCAAATTTTTGTATATATCGTGTTTTTTTTTTTTTTTTTTTTTTTTTTAACCATAATCTCAAGCCATGATGGATTCAACACATACAAGGATTTAGCCTTGCATTAAGGCGTTATAAGAATTTAAAAACAGAATAAAATGTAAAGATGGAATATAAAAACTTACAAAATATAAAAGCAGACTTTTATTGCAGAGGTTTTTCGTACAAGATGATAGAGCAGGAGATATATGAGAGAGGTAAGTGTCTAAGGTCTGCCTCTAAACATTACCAAGCCTTTGTATTTATAAGCTCGGATTTCAAATGTCTATTAAATCTAATCTATAAAATTATTGAGGCCGGATATATTGGCCGACAGTAGTACAAAAATCATTATCTTTATTAAAGAAGCTTTGCGATTTCTGTGGTTCTCGTGATTGGAGGGGTCCACTATCTTTAATCATGCACTACCATGGGCTGTGCGCTGAGTGTTGATTTACGTCATTTTGTCTTTACTCTTGGATGATTGAGATTCTTTGAACAGAGTGGCTTCCATTTCTGTGAAAAGATCTTCAATAGGAATTGTAGGGAGTTTTTCCTCAATTGGTTGTGATTCTCCGCCCAGAATATGGAATTGATTTTCGCTATCAACTGAAGCCATAGATTCATTGTCTGAATGACCTTTCATTTTTTCTGCATGTTGCATAATGACAGTCTTCATTTGATGAATGTATTCTTTAAGAATTTCTTGGTCTATCGGTTCCTTATGATACTGGTTCTTCAATTGTTCAGCAATTTGCTGTAGTGGTTCCTTTTTAGCTTGTTTTTGCCGGAATTCTTTCTGGGAAGTATATTTCTTCAGTGTTTCTTTGATTTGATCAATTACTTCTGTGGAGTGCATTTCTCCAGTTTCATGATTTTTTGCAATCATCTTGGGCCAAAATTTTGTCAGAAAAATTCTTTGGATCGAAGGGAATTGTTGAGTGGTATAATCAACTTCAGGGATCCATTTCCAGATCCATGGAATTGAAAATTCAGTGAAAAAATGATATGAAGGTAAATGCTGTTGACCACCACTATATTTGGTGATATCATTTATTAAACGAGGCGAAATTTTTACCCATTCCTCATATAATGACTTGAATGGTTCTGGAAGAATTTCAATTGATGGACCATATGATATCCACCATTTCAAGAACCAATTAGGAATATCTTTATTATATACTTTGGAACACACTTTTATAAACCAAGAATGTTTTCTTTTTGAATTTTCATATAAGAATACTTTATAAAAGCTTTCAACATAATCCCAATAATTAAATTTCACAGGGATTCTTTGTTCAGGGTGTATAAATTCTTTTTCTTTTAGGGTACTTATTCCCCAATCCTCTGCTGATATAATCTTTTTGATAATGATTTTGCTAAAGTTATAAACTTGGTTTGAATTGGCTGGATAAAAATGTGATATTTCACAAGACTCTGTGGCCTTTAAAATATTTTCATAATATGACCTTTGTTTATAAGATCCAGCTGAATATGAAGCAGTATCCAGATATCTGGACATAAGTAACCAATCATCATTATTGGCATCAAAATATCTCATTATATCTTTTTCTTCAAGAATTAATATTAATTCTTGGTGTGGATTTCTATAATAATCCTTAGAATCATCTGGTTCTTCTGTTATGACAGTATTTGCATATGAGTTACCAGTATTACTGGATTCTCCTTTCTTTGTTTTTAAGAATTCCATAAATTCTCCATATAATGGATCATCCTGTTTAATTGAGGAGGATGATGAAGATGCAGTATTACTGCCACTTTTACTGTAATATGGTAATGGAGGAAAATTTCCTCGACCTTGTCCCCTATGAGGGTACTGGCCTCTTCCTCTTCCTCTGTCACGAGGAATCATTCCTGTAAAATATAAATATGGAAAGATATCTTTTTATTGAAAGGTTTTACAATAAAACTAACAAGTAGATTGATTAATGAATTTTCTAAAGAACTGTATTGAACTCTTATAATCTTCAATTTCTCTTGCTGTTATTACAGCTTTTATTTTCTTCTTTTGCTTGAATTCTCTCTCTACATGTTTTAACATATAAACATATACATTGTCTTTTACCTGTAATTTGGAATCAGTCATTGTTCCTGCATAAAATTGTTGTACAGTTTAAGATTCTTTCTAAAGATTTTATTTCTGCATTTATAACTATGGAAAACATTCTATAAAATGTTGGGGAGTATTCTTCGATTTCCTGTAAATCCCACATTATAAATCTCATTAATTGACGGTTGCCATTTTTTATAGCTTTTTCACTTTCCTTTAATAAATGATTTAAATATTCTCTATCTTCTAAATAAAATACTTCTCCCTTAATATAAATTCTCCATTTATTTATAAAATCTTCTTTATTTTTAGAATTGCTAGGTTCACTTGATTCACCTGCTTCAAATCTATTTGATATGGGACCAAAATTCATTTGAAGATCCATATTTTCGATTTCATCGAGGCTCATTTGGATATTAGAATTATCTGATTGTGTGCTCATTGTAGGTATTCTCTAGTTAAAAAATCAGGTAAATGATTATCTACTCCTTTTTTATATTGAACTTCAAAATCAAAACAAGCTAGGTTAGCTTGCCATCTTGCAAACATTTGTTTAGAAACATCATGTTTAAAGTCTTTATTAAGAATGAATTTTGCAGCTTGGCAATCTGTTTTAATAATAAAATGTTGGTTGTATAAATCATCTTGAAATTTTAAAATACATTTTACTAAAGACAATATTTCTTTGGCAGTGGTTGAATAATTCTTTTGTGCTGGATTCCATTTTCCAGAATAGAATCTTATTAAATATTCTTTTTTAGATTCGGGACTAGTTTGCTTTAATATGCCCCCATATCCTATTTCAGAGGCATCTGTTTCCACAGTCTTATTCCAATTGGGATTAGCTAGAGATAAGCATGGCAAAGTTTTAACTTTCTCTTTGATTCTTTTTACCGCATTAGTGTGTTTTTCACTCCATTGAGGTGGATTCTTTTTAAGTATTTCATATAGGATGGCAGTGTCATCTGCTAGATTTTTATAAAATTGAGATATATAATTGAGACTTCCTAAAAATCTTTGTAATTGTGTTTTATCTGTTATTCTATCAGGGAATTTAGAAGCAAATTCAATACTCCTATCAATTGGAATAATACTTCCTTTTTCTATATTATGTCCTAAGAATCTTACTTTGGTTTGAAATAGAAACATTTTTGGTTGAGATATAACTAGGCCATTTTTTATGATTATTTGTTCAAATATTCTAAGATGTTGAAAATGTTGTTCAATGTTTTTAGAGAATACTAAAATATCATCGATATAGACTATTATAAAATTACTATAAGGATAAAAGATATCATTCATTATATTTTGAAATTCAGAGGGTGCATTTTTTAATCCAAATGGCATGACATTCCATTCATATTGTCCAAATGGAACATTAAAAGCAGTTTTATACCTATCTTTTTCTGTAATTTGAATTTGCCAATATCCTGACTTCAAATCGAATTTAGAGAATATAATAGCATCATATAATCTATCAAGTAAATCCTTTTTATTAGGAATAGGATATCTAATCCATTTTAAAACTTTATTTAATGGTTTATAGTTGATTACTAATCTAGGAACTCCTCTTTCCTTTTCTGCATTTTTATTTACATAAAAAGCTGTACATGACCATGGAGATTTAGAAGGTCTTATTAATTTTTTATCTAAAAGAGATTGTATTTCTTTTTTACAAATTTCTAAATAATTTGAATTCATTTGACATGGCCTTGCTTTTGTTGGGATATCCTTTTCATTAAAAGTTTCTTCATATGGTAGATTTACCATATGTTTTTTCCTATCCCAAAAAGCATTTGGATGATTATTACAAATGTTATTTGAAAATTGATTTTGTAATAATTTAATTTTTTCTTGTAATTTAGGGTTTTTAAGAGTATCTTCTATAGTATGGATATTAATTTCTTCTTTTATATAATTAATCTGATTTAATTTTGCTGTCAATTGATTTTTAATCTCATCTACCCAAATAGTTTGGGGAGGACTTATAAAAGGAAAACTTATTATTTGTCCTTCGTATAATCCTATAATTTTCTCTTTATCAGTTAAGAAAGGTAAGATCATTTCTAAAAATGGGTTTCCTAGAATCATTTCATTGCTCATGTTTTTTACAATAGTAAAATGAACTGGTAAACATATACCATTTGTACATATTTTTGCATTTGTTAATTTATATGTAATATCCAAATCTTCTCCTGAAACTCCTTTTAATTTATTAGAAGTTTTTTGAAAATATTTTGTAGGAACTATTCCTTCTCTTATGCAGTTATTATCTGCTCCACTATCTATTAATGCTGTGAATTCTTTTTTGTAATTATAACCTATTAAAAGATTAATTTTTACATGCCATTTTCTAAAAATTAACTTTTCAATTGATTGAAGGAATAAATTTTCATTGCTAAGATTTTCCTCAGCATATGATTCTATGGGTCTTTTTTCAAGTTTAGTTATTCTATTATCTTGGATTATAGAATGTTTTTTTAAACTTTCAATTTCTAATTTTAAATTAGTGATTTCTCTATTTAAATCGTCAACTGTTATTGAATCAAAGGTGGGTTTAATATTTCTTCTTCCTTTTAACATTTGATCTAATTTTTTCATAGAATAAGGCTCTTCATTAACCACTTGTTTTCCTTTATCAGTAGTTTGTAACTTGTCTATTATTTGATTCCTAATTTTATCATCTGATATTTCTTTGAGTAATCTTGCTATATCACTACTAATCATATTAATTTGTAAATTATTTTGAAATTGTGATTCAATTAAATAAATTTCATCTTCAAATTTATTATTATCTGTTTCTAAATCTGTTTTAGTGATACAATTACATTCATCTTCACTTGAAGTAATGTCTTCATCATAATAATTATCTGAATAGTTATCTGAGCTATCCGATTCTGTTTCTTCCATTAGGCTAATAAATTTTTGTTTAGTGTCATCATTTAGTTCTAATTTATTAATTTTCTTTTTTATCTTTTCTTTATTTTTCATTTTACATTTATTAGCATAATGACCAGTTTTTCCACATTTGTAGCATTTAATATTCTTATGAGATTTAGACGATTTTTTATTACTCTTAGAATTTTCTTCTCTTTTTTGTTTTTTAAAATTTCTTTTCTTAATTCTTTTATACTTTCTATCTTCAGAGTATTTATCTATTTTAGATTTTTTACTGGAATTTTTTATATTTATATCCATTCCAAATTGTTCACAAAATTCTCCTAGTTGTCTTTTCTCATTAAGACGTTGGCTTTTAATTTGATGATTTAATTTTATTTCATTACATAAGGATAATCCTTCTTGGATACATGTTCCTATTAGCTTTCCATAAGTAAGATCTTCATATATAATACTAGGATTATTTCCTCTTAATTGCTTTCTTATTCTTTCTGCAAATAAATTAGGTAATCCATCTATAAATTTAGCTTTCCAATAGGGACTATTACAATCTGGTAATTCCATTACTCTGCTAAGAAAAGTATCCTTATACCATCTAAATGATGTTAACGTCCTACATTTTAAGCCATTTAATAGAACTCTTATATGTTCTGAATTATCAGTCCATCTTCCTGTAAAATGTTCTACAATTGTACAAGTTAAAGTATATACTGCACTAGAGACTTCATTATCTCCTTCTATTTTTGTAACACTGTCATATATTAATTGTTGTTGTGTGGTGGTTAAATAATTATCCCACCATCCTTTTAATTGTCCCGTAAATCCTGCAACTAACATTTTTGCTACTTTAATATCATCATTTCCTGCTTGTTTAGCTATTGTGCTATACATTAACATTCTATGTACAGTATTATAAATTTGGCTTTCAGTGAGTCCATCAATATTCCATTCATAAATATTTTTTCCACTATAACTATTACTAATTTCATATTCTCTTTCTTCATGCAGGACATCCTGAGGGCTTGGTCTAGGATAATAATACATCCTTTGGACTGGCTTTCTAGCAAATTTACTATTATAAGTTCCCATTTTATTAATTTCTATATTATCTTCTGTTTCAGATTCGCTATTATCTGTATTACTTTTATTAATTGTATTTATACTTAATTTTTCAAATTTTTTAGATAATACGTCTTCTAATTCTTTATAATTTCTAAGTTTGAAATTATTAATCTGTGGAGGTGGTTGTATTGTGGCTGTTATTAAATTTTTGTTTGATAATTTATGATCTTCTTTTTTATCATTTTTATCTTCTGTTTGTGACTGTGATATTACTTTATCTATTTTGTCGTGTAGAGAAATCATTTGTTCATTTATTATGTTTGAACATAAATTATTAAAATTTAATTGTTGAACCAGAGCATTTATATGATCTGTTAGTATGACTGAATTGTTTGTAAACAGTTTTTGAAAAGATGAAAATTTTATTCTAATACCATCTTTTTCAATAAAGAATGGTTGTTGTGGTGGAAATATACTTTTTACATATTGATCGTCACCTATATGATAAATTCTTTCGAGAGCATTTATTGTGCCTTTTTGTGCATAAACATATTTTTCTAAGAACCATGGAGCAAAAAATCCAAGTTTATTTATTGAAGATAAATAATCATAAAATTGATTCTGTAAAATTATTTTTTGTTCAGAATTAAATTCTTCAAAAAACCATTTCCTAAATGTTATCCATTTATTACTATAAAATTCTCCACATATTAATTTTCTTGCCTGTGATCCAGGACTAAAATCTATCTTTTCTTCCATTAAATATCAGAAATCTTGGTTGTTGGAAAATCCATTTCTGAAAGAGTAGGATCATCATCTTGGAAAACAATATTATTCTTTATATTTAAATTTTTAATTTTTTCATCTATTCCAGATGTAGAGGCCCTGGAAGGTATCTCAACTTTATAATCTACTGGTGAAATATATGAACAATTAGATCTAGTTGATTGACATCTTTTTATTAATGAATTATTATTATTTTCTTCTATTTCTATGGGTTTTTCGAATTCGATTTTTATATTTCCATCTCTTGTTTGTATGATACTTGTTAAGTTATGTTGAGTTATTGGTGGTGGAGGAACAGCTCCTTCTATTATCCAATTTTCTGGAAATTCTATTTCATTCCATTTTATAGCTCTTCTTTTTGTAATTTTAGACATATCAAAATTACTTTCTATTAGTATAGTTTCATTAATTGATTTATTAATTCTTTTACATCTAGGATTCATAGTAAATAGTGGTTTATAATAAATCCTATAACATATACATATTAATTCCGATCCTGGCATATAATTGTATCCATGTGTCGTAACATTTAATGTTAAAGCATCTAATATATTAATATCAGATAATGATAGTTGTAAATTAGGATAAACATTAAAATATACTGGACCATGCGCCAAACTGGATTGTATAATACCCATTAAAGACTTTTTAAAATCTAAATTTCGAGCATCTCTTAGAACTGCTAAAAAACTTTCAGGTAAACCTTGTAAAGTTAGGGGTTTAAAACCAATTTGTACCAGACCTATATGTAAGTAATTATATTTTTGATTTCGATATCTATTAATATCTTGTGTAGTTAATAATTTTATAATCATTTCATCTTGATTTAAAGTTAAATTAGCTTCAGTTGTTTTTACTGTATGAGTAAATCCTATTTGTTCAAATGTTCCTAATTCATATATTACCTTAGGGTGTATTTTAGGAATTGTCCATTTATTAAGTAAATCTAAATTTTTTGGTATTTCATATTCCTCTATTAATTGATTTTTAATAGAACTTTCATTATTTCGATTAAATATATTCATTTTATTGTCATATGTGTTGAACTCATCAAAGACTTTTGAAATCATGGCTCTGATACCATTAAGGAAAAGGATCGTTACAAATGTAAAAATATTATAAAATTTAGACAAAAATCTGACTAGGAAAATTAAAATCTGGGAAAACACACTTTGACCATAATTAAGGTTCTTTTAAATAATAACACATTGTATGGGTAAGAATGGTAGCTAGCCGAGTCAACGAGTATAATGCCCTTAAAATGCCATTCCACGGCCTGAAACGGGCTAAAACGCGACTAATGGCCTTGTCCATACTTAAACATACACTGGGTATTATGACCTTATAAAATTATGTTCAAAATATATTTTTCCAAAATCTAATTTTTCGAAAGGTTTCTAAGAAACCTTGGACTGAGTCAAATTTTTGTATATATCGTGTTTTTTTTTTTTTTTTTTTTTTTTTTTTTTTTTTTTTTTTTTTTTAACCATAATCTCAAGCCATGATGGATTCAACACATACAAGGATTTAGCCTTGCATTAAGGCGTTATAAGAATTTAAAAACAGAATAAAATATAAAGATGGAATATAAAAACTTACAAAATATAAAAGCAGACTTTTATTGCAGAGGTTTTTCGTACAAGATGATAGAGCAGGAGATATATGAGAGAGGTAAGTGTCTAAGGTCTGCCTCTAAACATTACCAAGCCTTTGTATTTATAAGCTCGGATTTCAAATGTCTATTAAATCTAATCTATAAAATTATTGAGGCCGGATATATTGGCCGACAGTAGTACAAAAATCATTATCTTTATTAAAGAAGCTTTGCGATTTCTGTGGTTCTCGTGATTGGAGGGGTCCACTATCTTTAATCATGCACTACCATGGGCTGTGCGCTGAGTGTTGATTTACGTCATTTTGTCTTTACTCTTGGATGATTGAGATTCTTTGAACAGAGTGGCTTCCATTTCTGTGAAAAGATCTTCAATAGGAATTGTAGGGAGTTCTTCCTCAATTGGTTGTGATTCTCCGCCCAGAATATGGAATTGATTTTCGCTATCAACTGAAGCCATAGATTCATTGTCTGAATGACCTTTCATTTTTTCTGCATGTTGCATAATGACAGTCTTCATTTGATGAATGTATTCTTTAAGAATTTCTTGGTCTGTCGGTTCCTTATGATACTGGTTCTTCAATTGTTCAGCAATTTGCTGTAGTGGTTCCTTTTTAGCTTGTTTTTGCCGGAATTCTTTCTGGGAAGTATATTTCTTCAGTGTTTCTTTGATTTGATCAATTACTTCTGTGGAGTGCATTTCTCCAGTTTCATGATTTTTTGCAATCATCTTGGGCCAAAATTTTGTCAGAAAAATTCTTTGGATCGAAGGGAATTGTTGAGTGGTATAATCAACTTCAGGGATCCATTTCCAGATCCATGGAATTGAAAATTCAGTGAAAAAATGATATGAAGGTAAATGCTGTTGACCACCACTATATTTGGTGATATCATTTATTAAACGAGGCGAAATTTTTACCCATTCCTCATATAATGACTTGAATGGTTCTGGAAGAATTTCAATTGATGGACCATATGATATCCACCATTTCAAGAACCAATTAGGAATATCTTTATTATATACTTTGGAACACACTTTTATAAACCAAGAATGTTTTCTTTTTGAATTTTCATATAAGAATACTTTATAAAAGCTTTCAACATAATCCCAATAATTAAATTTCACAGGGATTCTTTGTTCAGGGTGTATAAATTCTTTTTCTTTTAGGGTACTTATTCCCCAATCCTCTGCTGATATAATCTTTTTGATAATGATTTTGCTAAAGTTATAAACTTGGTTTGAATTGGCTGGATAAAAATGTGATATTTCACAAGACTCTGTGGCCTTTAAAATATTTTCATAATATGACCTTTGTTTATAAGATCCAGCTGAATATGAAGCAGTATCCAGATATCTGGACATAAGTAACCAATCATCATTATTGGCATCAAAATATCTCATTATATCTTTTTCTTCAAGAATTAATATTAATTCTTGGTGTGGATTTCTATAATAATCCTTAGAATCATCTGGTTCTTCTGTTATGACAGTATTTGCATATGAGTTACCAGTATTACTGGATTCTCCTTTCTTTGTTTTTAAGAATTCCATAAATTCTCCATATAATGGATCATCCTGTTTAATTGAGGAGGATGATGAAGATGCAGTATTACTGCCACTTTTACTGTAATATGGTAATGGAGGAAAATTTCCTCGACCTTGTCCCCTATGAGGGTACTGGCCTCTTCCTCTTCCTCTGTCACGAGGAATCATTCCTGTAAAATATAAATATGGAAAGATATCTTTTTATTGAAAGGTTTTACAATAAAACTAACAAGTAGATTGATTAATGAATTTTCTAAAGAACTGTATTGAACTCTTATAATCTTCAATTTCTCTTGCTGTTATTACAGCTTTTATTTTCTTCTTTTGCTTGAATTCTCTCTCTACATGTTTTAACATATAAACATATACATTGTCTTTTACCCGTAATTTGGAATCAGTCATTGTTCCTGCATAAAATTGTTGTACAGTTTAAGATTCTTTCTAAAGATTTTATTTCTGCATTTATAACTATGGAAAACATTCTATAAAATGTTGGGGAGTATTCTTCGATTTCCTGTAAATCCCACATTATAAATCTCATTAATTGACGGTTGCCATTTTTTATAGCTTTTTCACTTTCCTTTAATAAATGATTTAAATATTCTCTATCTTCTAAATAAAATACTTCTCCCTTAATATAAATTCTCCATTTATTTATAAAATCTTCTTTATTTTTAGAATTGCTAGGTTCACTTGATTCACCTGCTTCAAATCTATTTGATATGGGACCAAAATTCATTTGAAGATCCATATTTTCGATTTCATCGAGGCTCATTTGGATATTAGAATTATCTGATTGTGTGCTCATTGTAGGTATTCTCTAGTTAAAAAATCAGGTAAATGATTATCTACTCCTTTTTTATATTGAACTTCAAAATCAAAACAAGCTAGGTTAGCTTGCCATCTTGCAAACATTTGTTTAGAAACATCATGTTTAAAGTCTTTATTAAGAATGAATTTTGCAGCTTGGCAATCTGTTTTAATAATAAAATGTTGGTTGTATAAATCATCTTGAAATTTTAAAATACATTTTACTAAAGACAATATTTCTTTGGCAGTGGTTGAATAATTCTTTTGTGCTGGATTCCATTTTCCAGAATAGAATCTTATTAAATATTCTTTTTTAGATTCGGGACTAGTTTGCTTTAATATGCCCCCATATCCTATTTCAGAGGCATCTGTTTCCACAGTCTTATTCCAATTGGGATTAGCTAGAGATAAGCATGGCAAAGTTTTAACTTTCTCTTTGATTCTTTTTACCGCATTAGTGTGTTTTTCACTCCATTGAGGTGGATTCTTTTTAAGTCTTTCATATAGGATGGCAGTGTCATCTGCTAGATTTTTATAAAATTGAGATATATAATTGAGACTTCCTAAAAATCTTTGTAATTGTGTTTTATCTGTTATTCTATCAGGGAATTTAGAAGCAAATTCAATACTCCTATCAATTGGAATAATACTTCCTTTTTCTATATTATGTCCTAAGAATCTTACTTTGGTTTGAAATAGAAACATTTTTGGTTGAGATATAACTAGGCCATTTTTTATGATTATTTGTTCAAATATTCTAAGATGTTGAAAATGTTGTTCAATGTTTTTAGAGAATACTAAAATATCATCGATATAAACTATTATAAAATTACTATAAGGATAAAAGATATCATTCATTATATTTTGAAATTCAGAGGGTGCATTTTTTAATCCAAATGGCATGACATTCCATTCATATTGTCCAAATGGAACATTAAAAGCAGTTTTATACCTATCTTTTTCTGTAATTTGAATTTGCCAATATCCTGACTTCAAATCGAATTTAGAGAATATAATAGCATCATATAATCTATCAAGTAAATCCTTTTTATTAGGAATAGGATATCTAATCCATTTTAAAACTTTATTTAATGGTTTATAGTTGATTACTAATCTAGGAACTCCTCTTTCCTTTTCTGCATTTTTATTTACATAAAAAGCTGTACATGACCATGGAGATTTAGAAGGTCTTATTAATTTTTTATCTAAAAGAGATTGTATTTCTTTTTTACAAATTTCTAAATAATTTGAATTCATTTGACATGGCCTTGCTTTTGTTGGGATATCCTTTTCATTAAAAGTTTCTTCATATGGTAGATTTACCATATGTTTTTTCCTATCCCAAAAAGCATTTGGATGATTATTACAAATGTTATTTGAAAATTGATTTTGTAATAATTTAATTTTTTCTTGTAATTTAGGGTTTTTAAGAGTATCTTCTATAGTATGGATATTAATTTCTTCTTTTATATAATTAATCTGATTTAATTTTGCTGTCAATTGATTTTTAATCTCATCTACCCAAATAGTTTGGGGAGGACTTATAAAAGGAAAACTTATTATTTGTCCTTCGTATAATCCTATAATTTTCTCTTTATCAGTTAAGAAAGGTAAGATCATTTCTAAAAATGGGTTTCCTAGAATCATTTCATTGCTCATGTTTTTTACAATAGTAAAATGAACTGGTAAACATATACCATTTGTACATATTTTTGCATTTGTTAATTTATATGTAATATCCAAATCTTCTCCTGAAACTCCTTTTAATTTATTAGAAGTTTTTTGAAAATATTTTGTAGGAACTATTCCTTCTCTTATGCAGTTATTATCTGCTCCACTATCTATTAATGCTGTGAATTCTTTTTTGTAATTATAACCTATTAAAAGATTAATTTTTACATGCCATTTTCTAAAAATTAACTTTTCAATTGATTGAAGGAATAAATTTTCATTGCTAAGATTTTCCTCAGCATATGATTCTATGGGTCTTTTTTCAAGTTTAGTTATTCTATTATCTTGGATTATAGAATGTTTTTTTAAACTTTCAATTTCTAATTTTAAATTAGTGATTTCTCTATTTAAATCGTCAACTGTTATTGAATCAAAGGTGGGTTTAATATTTCTTCTTCCTTTTAACATTTGATCTAATTTTTTCATAGAATAAGGCTCTTCATTAACCACTTGTTTTCCTTTATCAGTAGTTTGTAACTTGTCTATTATTTGATTCCTAATTTTATCATCTGATATTTCTTTGAGTAATCTTGCTATATCACTACTAATCATATTAATTTGTAAATTATTTTGAAATTGTGATTCAATTAAATAAATTTCATCTTCAAATTTATTATTATCTGTTTCTAAATCTGTTTTAGTGATACAATTACATTCATCTTCACTTGAAGTAATGTCTTCATCATAATAATTATCTGAATAGTTATCTGAGCTATCCGATTCTGTTTCTTCCATTAGGCTAATAAATTTTTGTTTAGTGTCATCATTTAGTTCTAATTTATTAATTTTCTTTTTTATCTTTTCTTTATTTTTCATTTTACATTTATTAGCATAATGACCAGTTTTTCCACATTTGTAGCATTTAATATTCTTATGAGATTTAGACGATTTTTTATTACTCTTAGAATTTTCTTCTCTTTTTTGTTTTTTAAAATTTCTTTTCTTAATTCTTTTATACTTTCTATCTTCAGAGTATTTATCTATTTTAGATTTTTTACTGGAATTTTTTATATTTATATCCATTCCAAATTGTTCACAAAATTCTCCTAGTTGTCTTTTCTCATTAAGACGTTGGCTTTTAATTTGATGATTTAATTTTATTTCATTACATAAGGATAATCCTTCTTGGATACATGTTCCTATTAGCTTTCCATAAGTAAGATCTTCATATATAATACTAGGATTATTTCCTCTTAATTGCTTTCTTATTCTTTCTGCAAATAAATTAGGTAATCCATCTATAAATTTAGGTTTCCAATAGGGACTATTACAATCTGGTAATTCCATTACTCTGCTAAGAAAAGTATCCTTATACCATCTAAATGATGTTAACGTCCTACATTTTAAGCCATTTAATAGAACTCTTATATGTTCTGAATTATCAGTCCATCTTCCTGTAAAATGTTCTACAATTGTACAAGTTAAAGTATATACTGCACTGGAGACTTCATTATCTCCTTCTATTTTTGTAACACTGTCATATATTAATTGTTGTTGTGTGGTGGTTAAATAATTATCCCACCATCCTTTTAATTGTCCCGTAAATCCTGCAACTAACATTTTTGCTACTTTAATATCATCATTCCCTGCTTGTTTAGCTATTGTGCTATACATTAACATTCTATGTATAGTATTATAAATTTGGCTTTCAGTGAGTCCATCAATATTCCATTCATAAATATTTTTTCCACTATAACTATTACTAATTTCATATTCTCTTTCTTCATGCAGGACATCCTGAGGGCTTGGTCTAGGATAATAATACATCCTTTGGACTGGCTTTCTAGCAAATTTACTATTATAAGTTCCCATTTTATTAATTTCTATATTATCTTCTGTTTCAGATTCGCTATTATCTGTATTACTTTTATTAATTGTATTTATACTTAATTTTTCAAATTTTTTAGATAATACGTCTTCTAATTCTTTATAATTTCTAAGTTTGAAATTATTAATCTGTGGAGGTGGTTGTATTGTGGCTGTTATTAAATTTTTGTTTGATAATTTATGATCTTCTTTTTTATCATTTTTATCTTCTGTTTGTGACTGTGATATTACTTTATCTATTTTGTCGTGTAGAGAAATCATTTGTTCATTTATTATGTTTGAACATAAATTATTAAAATTTAATTGTTGAACCAGAGCATTTATATGATCTGTTAGTATGACTGAATTGTTTGTAAACAGTTTTTGAAAAGATGAAAATTTTATTCTAATACCATCTTTTTCAATAAAGAATGGTTGTTGTGGTGGAAATATACTTTTTACATATTGATCGTCACCTATATGATAAATTCTTTCGAGAGCATTTATTGTGCCTTTTTGTGCATAAACATATTTTTCTAAGAACCATGGAGCAAAAAATCCAAGTTTATTTATTGAAGATAAATAATCATAAAATTGATTCTGTAAAATTATTTTTTGTTCAGAATTAAATTCTTCAAAAAACCATTTCCTAAATGTTATCCATTTATTACTATAAAATTCTCCACATATTAATTTTCTTGCCTGTGATCCAGGACTAAAATCTATCTTTTCTTCCATTAAATATCAGAAATCTTGGTTGTTGGAAAATCCATTTCTGAAAGAGTAGGATCATCATCTTGGAAAACAATATTATTCTTTATATTTAAATTTTTAATTTTTTCATCTATTCCAGATGTAGAGGCCCTGGAAGGTATCTCAACTTTATAATCTACTGGTGAAATATATGAACAATTAGATCTAGTTGATTGACATCTTTTTATTAATGAATTATTATTATTTTCTTCTATTTCTATGGGTTTTTCGAATTCGATTTTTATATTTCCATCTCTTGTTTGTATGATACTTGTTAAGTTATGTTGAGTTATTGGTGGTGGAGGAACAGCTCCTTCTATTATCCAATTTTCTGGAAATTCTATTTCATTCCATTTTATAGCTCTTCTTTTTGTAATTTTAGACATATCAAAATTACTTTCTATTAGTATAGTTTCATTAATTGATTTATTAATTCTTTTACATCTAGGATTCATAGTAAATAGTGGTTTATAATAAATCCTATAACATATACATATTAATTCCGATCCTGGCATATAATTGTATCCATGTGTCGTAACATTTAATGTTAAAGCATCTAATATATTAATATCAGATAATGATAGTTGTAAATTAGGATAAACATTAAAATATACTGGACCATGCGCCAAACTGGATTGTATAATACCCATTAAAGACTTTTTAAAATCTAAATTTCGAGCATCTCTTAGAACTGCTAAAAAACTTTCAGGTAAACCTTGTAAAGTTAGGGGTTTAAAACCAATTTGTACCAGACCTATATGTAAGTAATTATATTTTTGATTTCGATATCTATTAATATCTTGTGTAGTTAATAATTTTATAATCATTTCATCTTGATTTAAAGTTAAATTAGCTTCAGTTGTTTTTACTGTATGAGTAAATCCTATTTGTTCAAATGTTCCTAATTCATATATTACCTTAGGGTGTATTTTAGGAATTGTCCATTTATTAAGTAAATCTAAATTTTTTGGTATTTCATATTCCTCTATTAATTGATTTTTAATAGAACTTTCATTATTTCGATTAAATATATTCATTTTATTGTCATATGTGTTGAACTCATCAAAGACTTTTGAAATCATGGCTCTGATACCATTAAGGAAAAGGATCGTTACAAATGTAAAAATATTATAAAATTTAGACAAAAAGGATCGTTACAAATGTAAAAATATTATAAAATTTAGACAAAAATCTGACTAGGAAAATTAAAATCTGGGAAAACACACTTTGACCATAATTAAGGTTCTTTTAAATAATAACACATTGTATGGGTAAGAATGGTAGCTAGCCGAGTCAACGAGTATAATGCCCTTAAAATGCCATTCCACGGCCTGAAACGGGCTAAAACGCGACTAATGGCCTTGTCCATACTTAAACATACACTGGGTATTATGACCTTATAAAATTATGTTCAAAATATATTTTTCCAAAATCTAATTTTTCGAAAGGTTTTTAAGAAACCTTGGACTGAGTCAAATTTTTGTATATATTGAGCAATGAAATGATTCTAGGAAACCCATTTTTAGAAATGATCTTACCTTTCTTAACTGATAAAGAGAAAATTATAGGATTATACGAAGGACATCAATTGAAATTCTTCCAGAACCATTCAAGTCATTATATGAGGAATGGGTAAAAATTTCGCCTCGTTTAATAAATGATATCACCAAATATAGTGGTGGTCAACAGCATTTACCTTCATATCATTTTTTCCACTATAACTATTACTAATTTCATATTCTCTTTCTTCATGCAGGACATCCTGAGGGCTTGGTCTAGGATAATAATACATCCTTTGGACTGGCTTTCTAGCAAATTTACTATTATAAGTTCCCATTTTATTAATTTCTATATTATCTTCTGTTTCAGATTCGCTATTATCTGTATTACTTTTATTAATTGTATTTATACTTAATTTTTCAAATTTTTTAGATAATACGTCTTCTAATTCTTTATAATTTCTAAGTTTGAAATTATTAATCTGTGGAGGTGGTTGTATTGTGGCTGTTATTAAATTTTTGTTTGATAATTTATGATCTTCTTTTTTATCATTTTTATCTTCTGTTTGTGACTGTGATATTACTTTATCTATTTTGTCGTGTAGAGAAATCATTTGTTCATTTATTATGTTTGAACATAAATTATTAAAATTTAATTGTTGAACCAGAGCATTTATATGATCTGTTAGTATGACTGAATTGTTTGTAAACAGTTTTTGAAAAGATGAAAATTTTATTCTAATACCATCTTTTTCAATAAAGAATGGTTGTTGTGGTGGAAATATACTTTTTACATATTGATCGTCACCTATATGATAAATTCTTTCGAGAGCATTTATTGTGCCTTTTTGTGCATAAACATATTTTTCTAAGAACCATGGAGCAAAAAATCCAAGTTTATTTATTGAAGATAAATAATCATAAAATTGATTCTGTAAAATTATTTTTTGTTCAGAATTAAATTCTTCAAAAAACCATTTCCTAAATGTTATCCATTTATTACTATAAAATTCTCCACATATTAATTTTCTTGCCTGTGATCCAGGACTAAAATCTATCTTTTCTTCCATTAAATATCAGAAATCTTGGTTGTTGGAAAATCCATTTCTGAAAGAGTAGGATCATCATCTTGGAAAACAATATTATTCTTTATATTTAAATTTTTAATTTTTTCATCTATTCCAGATGTAGAGGCCCTGGAAGGTATCTCAACTTTATAATCTACTGGTGAAATATATGAACAATTAGATCTAGTTGATTGACATCTTTTTATTAATGAATTATTATTATTTTCTTCTATTTCTATGGGTTTTTCGAATTCGATTTTTATATTTCCATCTCTTGTTTGTATGATACTTGTTAAGTTATGTTGAGTTATTGGTGGTGGAGGAACAGCTCCTTCTATTATCCAATTTTCTGGAAATTCTATTTCATTCCATTTTATAGCTCTTCTTTTTGTAATTTTAGACATATCAAAATTACTTTCTATTAGTATAGTTTCATTAATTGATTTATTAATTCTTTTACATCTAGGATTCATAGTAAATAGTGGTTTATAATAAATCCTATAACATATACATATTAATTCCGATCCTGGCATATAATTGTATCCATGTGTCGTAACATTTAATGTTAAAGCATCTAATATATTAATATCAGATAATGATAGTTGTAAATTAGGATAAACATTAAAATATACTGGACCATGCGCCAAACTGGATTGTATAATACCCATTAAAGACTTTTTAAAATCTAAATTTCGAGCATCTCTTAGAACTGCTAAAAAACTTTCAGGTAAACCTTGTAAAGTTAGGGGTTTAAAACCAATTTGTACCAGACCTATATGTAAGTAATTATATTTTTGATTTCGATATCTATTAATATCTTGTGTAGTTAATAATTTTATAATCATTTCATCTTGATTTAAAGTTAAATTAGCTTCAGTTGTTTTTACTGTATGAGTAAATCCTATTTGTTCAAATGTTCCTAATTCATATATTACCTTAGGGTGTATTTTAGGAATTGTCCATTTATTAAGTAAATCTAAATTTTTTGGTATTTCATATTCCTCTATTAATTGATTTTTAATAGAACTTTCATTATTTCGATTAAATATATTCATTTTATTGTCATATGTGTTGAACTCATCAAAGACTTTTGAAATCATGGCTCTGATACCATTAAGGAAAAGGATCGTTACAAATGTAAAAATATTATAAAATTTAGACAAAAATCTGACTAGGAAAATTAAAATCTGGGAAAACACACTTTGACCATAATTAAGGTTCTTTTAAATAATAACACATTGTATGGGTAAGAATGGTAGCTAGCCGAGTCAACGAGTATAATGCCCTTAAAATGCCATTCCACGGCCTGAAACGGGCTAAAACGCGACTAATGGCCTTGTCCATACTTAAACATACACTGGGTATTATGACCTTATAAAATTATGTTCAAAATATATTTTTCCAAAATCTAATTTTTCGAAAGGTTTCTAAGAAACCTTGGACTGAGTCAAATTTTTGTATATATCGTGTTTTTTTTTTTTTTTTTTTTTTTTTTTTTTTTTTTTTTTTTTTTTTAACCATAATCTCAAGCCATGATGGATTCAACACATACAAGGATTTAGCCTTGCATTAAGGCGTTATAAGAATTTAAAAACAGAATAAAATATAAAGATGGAATATAAAAACTTACAAAATATAAAAGCAGACTTTTATTGCAGAGGTTTTTCGTACAAGATGATAGAGCAGGAGATATATGAGAGAGGTAAGTGTCTAAGGTCTGCCTCTAAACATTACCAAGCCTTTGTATTTATAAGCTCGGATTTCAAATGTCTATTAAATCTAATCTATAAAATTATTGAGGCCGGATATATTGGCCGACAGTAGTACAAAAATCATTATCTTTATTAAAGAAGCTTTGCGATTTCTGTGGTTCTCGTGATTGGAGGGGTCCACTATCTTTAATCATGCACTACCATGGGCTGTGCGCTGAGTGTTGATTTACGTCATTTTGTCTTTACTCTTGGATGATTGAGATTCTTTGAACAGAGTGGCTTCCATTTCTGTGAAAAGATCTTCAATAGGAATTGTAGGGAGTTCTTCCTCAATTGGTTGTGATTCTCCGCCCAGAATATGGAATTGATTTTCGCTATCAACTGAAGCCATAGATTCATTGTCTGAATGACCTTTCATTTTTTCTGCATGTTGCATAATGACAGTCTTCATTTGATGAATGTATTCTTTAAGAATTTCTTGGTCTGTCGGTTCCTTATGATACTGGTTCTTCAATTGTTCAGCAATTTGCTGTAGTGGTTCCTTTTTAGCTTGTTTTTGCCGGAATTCTTTCTGGGAAGTATATTTCTTCAGTGTTTCTTTGATTTGATCAATTACTTCTGTGGAGTGCATTTCTCCAGTTTCATGATTTTTTGCAATCATCTTGGGCCAAAATTTTGTCAGAAAAATTCTTTGGATCGAAGGGAATTGTTGAGTGGTATAATCAACTTCAGGGATCCATTTCCAGATCCATGGAATTGAAAATTCAGTGAAAAAATGATATGAAGGTAAATGCTGTTGACCACCACTATATTTGGTGATATCATTTATTAAACGAGGCGAAATTTTACCCATTCCTCATATAATGACTTGAATGGTTCTGGAAGAATTTCAATTGATGGACCATATGATATCCACCATTTCAAGAACCAATTAGGAATATCTTTATTATATACTTTGGAACACACTTTTATAAACCAAGAATGTTTTCTTTTTGAATTTTCATATAAGAATACTTTATAAAAGCTTTCAACATAATCCCAATAATTAAATTTCACAGGGATTCTTTGTTCAGGGTGTATAAATTCTTTTTCTTTTAGGGTACTTATTCCCCAATCCTCTGCTGATATAATCTTTTTGATAATGATTTTGCTAAAGTTATAAACTTGGTTTGAATTGGCTGGATAAAAATGTGATATTTCACAAGACTCTGTGGCCTTTAAAATATTTTCATAATATGACCTTTGTTTATAAGATCCAGCTGAATATGAAGCAGTATCCAGATATCTGGACATAAGTAACCAATCATCATTATTGGCATCAAAATATCTCATTATATCTTTTTCTTCAAGAATTAATATTAATTCTTGGTGTGGATTTCTATAATAATCCTTAGAATCATCTGGTTCTTCTGTTATGACAGTATTTGCATATGAGTTACCAGTATTACTGGATTCTCCTTTCTTTGTTTTTAAGAATTCCATAAATTCTCCATATAATGGATCATCCTGTTTAATTGAGGAGGATGATGAAGATGCAGTATTACTGCCACTTTTACTGTAATATGGTAATGGAGGAAAATTTCCTCGACCTTGTCCCCTATGAGGGTACTGGCCTCTTCCTCTTCCTCTGTCACGAGGAATCATTCCTGTAAAATATAAATATGGAAAGATATCTTTTTATTGAAAGGTTTTACAATAAAACTAACAAGTAGATTGATTAATGAATTTTCTAAAGAACTGTATTGAACTCTTATAATCTTCAATTTCTCTTGCTGTTATTACAGCTTTTATTTTCTTCTTTTGCTTGAATTCTCTCTCTACATGTTTTAACATATAAACATATACATTGTCTTTTACCTGTAATTTGGAATCAGTCATTGTTCCTGCATAAAATTGTTGTACAGTTTAAGATTCTTTCTAAAGATTTTATTTCTGCATTTATAACTATGGAAAACATTCTATAAAATGTTGGGGAGTATTCTTCGATTTCCTGTAAATCCCACATTATAAATCTCATTAATTGACGGTTGCCATTTTTTATAGCTTTTTCACTTTCCTTTAATAAATGATTTAAATATTCTCTATCTTCTAAATAAAATACTTCTCCCTTAATATAAATTCTCCATTTATTTATAAAATCTTCTTTATTTTTAGAATTGCTAGGTTCACTTGATTCACCTGCTTCAAATCTATTTGATATGGGACCAAAATTCATTTGAAGATCCATATTTTCGATTTCATCGAGGCTCATTTGGATATTAGAATTATCTGATTGTGTGCTCATTGTAGGTATTCTCTAGTTAAAAAATCAGGTAAATGATTATCTACTCCTTTTTTATATTGAACTTCAAAATCAAAACAAGCTAGGTTAGCTTGCCATCTTGCAAACATTTGTTTAGAAACATCATGTTTAAAGTCTTTATTAAGAATGAATTTTGCAGCTTGGCAATCTGTTTTAATAATAAAATGTTGGTTGTATAAATCATCTTGAAATTTTAAAATACATTTTACTAAAGACAATATTTCTTTGGCAGTGGTTGAATAATTCTTTTGTGCTGGATTCCATTTTCCAGAATAGAATCTTATTAAATATTCTTTTTTAGATTCGGGACTAGTTTGCTTTAATATGCCCCCATATCCTATTTCAGAGGCATCTGTTTCCACAGTCTTATTCCAATTGGGATTAGCTAGAGATAAGCATGGCAAAGTTTTAACTTTCTCTTTGATTCTTTTTACCGCATTAGTGTGTTTTTCACTCCATTGAGGTGGATTCTTTTTAAGTCTTTCATATAGGATGGCAGTGTCATCTGCTAGATTTTTATAAAATTGAGATATATAATTGAGACTTCCTAAAAATCTTTGTAATTGTGTTTTATCTGTTATTCTATCAGGGAATTTAGAAGCAAATTCAATACTCCTATCAATTGGAATAATACTTCCTTTTTCTATATTATGTCCTAAGAATCTTACTTTGGTTTGAAATAGAAACATTTTTGGTTGAGATATAACTAGGCCATTTTTTATAATTATTTGTTCAAATATTCTAAGATGTTGAAAATGTTGTTCAATGTTTTTAGAGAATACTAAAATATCATCGATATAAACTATTATAAAATTACTATAAGGATAAAAGATATCATTCATTATATTTTGAAATTCAGAGGGTGCATTTTTTAATCCAAATGGCATGACATTCCATTCATATTGTCCAAATGGAACATTAAAAGCAGTTTTATACCTATCTTTTTCTGTAATTTGAATTTGCCAATATCCTGACTTCAAATCGAATTTAGAGAATATAATAGCATCATATAATCTATCAAGTAAATCCTTTTTATTAGGAATAGGATATCTAATCCATTTTAAAACTTTATTTAATGGTTTATAGTTGATTACTAATCTAGGAACTCCTCTTTCCTTTTCTGCAATTTTATTTACATAAAAAGCTGTACATGACCATGGAGATTTAGAAGGTCTTATTAATTTTTTATCTAAAAGAGATTGTATTTCTTTTTTACAAATTTCTAAATAATTTGAATTCATTTGACATGGCCTTGCTTTTGTTGGGATATCCTTTTCATTAAAAGTTTCTTCATATGGTAGATTTACCATATGTTTTTTCCTATCCCAAAAAGCATTTGGATGATTATTACAAATGTTATTTGAAAATTGATTTTGTAATAATTTAATTTTTTCTTGTAATTTAGGGTTTTTAAGAGTATCTTCTATAGTATGGATATTAATTTCTTCTTTTATATAATTAATCTGATTTAATTTTGCTGTCAATTGATTTTTAATCTCATCTACCCAAATAGTTTGGGGAGGACTTATAAAAGGAAAACTTATTATTTGTCCTTCGTATAATCCTATAATTTTCTCTTTATCAGTTAAGAAAGGTAAGATCATTTCTAAAAATGGGTTTCCTAGAATCATTTCATTGCTCATGTTTTTTACAATAGTAAAATGAACTGGTAAACATATACCATTTGTACATATTTTTGCATTTGTTAATTTATATGTAATATCCAAATCTTCTCCTGAAACTCCTTTTAATTTATTAGAAGTTTTTTGAAAATATTTTGTAGGAACTATTCCTTCTCTTATGCAGTTATTATCTGCTCCACTATCTATTAATGCTGTGAATTCTTTTTTGTAATTATAACCAATTGAAAAGTTAATTTTTAGAAAATGATCGTTACAAATGTAAAAATATTATAAAATTTAGACAAAAATCTGACTAGGAAAATTAAAATCTGGGAAAACACACTTTGACCATAATTAAGGTTCTTTTAAATAATAACACATTGTATGGGTAAGAATGGTAGCTAGCCGAGTCAACGAGTATAATGCCCTTAAAATGCCATTCCACGGCCTGAAACGGGCTAAAACGCGACTAATGGCCTTGTCCATACTTAAACATACACTGGGTATTATGACCTTATAAAATTATGTTCAAAATATATTTTTCCAAAATCTAATTTTTCGAAACGAAAGGTTTCTAAGAAACCTTGGACTGAGTCAAATTTTTGTATATATCGTGTTTTTTTTTTTTTTTTTTTTTTAACCATAATCTCAAGCCATGATGGATTCAACACATACAAGGATTTAGCCTTGCATTAAGGCGTTATAAGAATTTAAAAACAGAATAAAATATAAAGATGGAATATAAAAACTTACAAAATATAAAAGCAGACTTTTATTGCAGAGGTTTTTCGTACAAGATGATAGAGCAGGAGATATATGAGAGAGGTAAGTGTCTAAGGTCTGCCTCTAAACATTACCAAGCCTTTGTATTTATAAGCTCGGATTTCAAATGTCTATTAAATCTAATCTATAAAATTATTGAGGCCGGATATATTGGCCGACAGTAGTACAAAAATCATTATCTTTATTAAAGAAGCTTTGCGATTTCTGTGGTTCTCGTGATTGGAGGGGTCCACTATCTTTAATCATGCACTACCATGGGCTGTGCGCTGAGTGTTGATTTACGTCATTTTGTCTTTACTCTTGGATGATTGAGATTCTTTGAACAGAGTGGCTTCCATTTCTGTGAAAAGATCTTCAATAGGAATTGTAGGGAGTTCTTCCTCAATTGGTTGTGATTCTCCGCCCAGAATATGGAATTGATTTTCGCTATCAACTGAAGCCATAGATTCATTGTCTGAATGACCTTTCATTTTTTCTGCATGTTGCATAATGACAGTCTTCATTTGATGAATGTATTCTTTAAGAATTTCTTGGTCTGTCGGTTCCTTATGATACTGGTTCTTCAATTGTTCAGCAATTTGCTGTAGTGGTTCCTTTTTAGCTTGTTTTTGCCGGAATTCTTTCTGGGAAGTATATTTCTTCAGTGTTTCTTTGATTTGATCAATTACTTCTGTGGAGTGCATTTCTCCAGTTTCATGATTTTTTGCAATCATCTTGGGCCAAAATTTTGTCAGAAAAATTCTTTGGATCGAAGGGAATTGTTGAGTGGTATAATCAACTTCAGGGATCCATTTCCAGATCCATGGAATTGAAAATTCAGTGAAAAAATGATATGAAGGTAAATGCTGTTGACCACCACTATATTTGGTGATATCATTTATTAAACGAGGCGAAATTTTTACCCATTCCTCATATAATGACTTGAATGGTTCTGGAAGAATTTCAATTGATGGACCATATGATATCCACCATTTCAAGAACCAATTAAGAATATCTTTATTATATACTTTGGAACACACTTTTATAAACCAAGAATGTTTTCTTTTTGAATTTTCATATAAGAATACTTTATAAAAGCTTTCAACATAATCCCAATAATTAAATTTCACAGGGATTCTTTGTTCAGGGTGTATAAATTCTTTTTCTTTTAGGGTACTTATTCCCCAATCCTCTGCTGATATAATCTTTTTGATAATGATTTTGCTAAAGTTATAAACTTGGTTTGAATTGGCTGGATAAAAATGTGATATTTCACAAGACTCTGTGGCCTTTAAAATATTTTCATAATATGACCTTTGTTTATAAGATCCAGCTGAATATGAAGCAGTATCCAGATATCTGGACATAAGTAACCAATCATCATTATTGGCATCAAAATATCTCATTATATCTTTTTCTTCAAGAATTAATATTAATTCTTGGTGTGGATTTCTATAATAATCCTTAGAATCATCTGGTTCTTCTGTTATGACAGTATTTGCATATGAGTTACCAGTATTACTGGATTCTCCTTTCTTTGTTTTTAAGAATTCCATAAATTCTCCATATAATGGATCATCCTGTTTAATTGAGGAGGATGATGAAGATGCAGTATTACTGCCACTTTTACTGTAATATGGTAATGGAGGAAAATTTCCTCGACCTTGTCCCCTATGAGGGTACTGGCCTCTTCCTCTTCCTCTGTCACGAGGAATCATTCCTGTAAAATATAAATATGGAAAGATATCTTTTTATTGAAAGGTTTTACAATAAAACTAACAAGTAGATTGATTAATGAATTTTCTAAAGAACTGTATTGAACTCTTATAATCTTCAATTTCTCTTGCTGTTATTACAGCTTTTATTTTCTTCTTTTGCTTGAATTCTCTCTCTACATGTTTTAACATATAAACATATACATTGTCTTTTACCTGTAATTTGGAATCAGTCATTGTTCCTGCATAAAATTGTTGTACAGTTTAAGATTCTTTCTAAAGATTTTATTTCTGCATTTATAACTATGGAAAACATTCTATAAAATGTTGGGGAGTATTCTTCGATTTCCTGTAAATCCCACATTATAAATCTCATTAATTGACGGTTGCCATTTTTTATAGCTTTTTCACTTTCCTTTAATAAATGATTTAAATATTCTCTATCTTCTAAATAAAATACTTCTCCCTTAATATAAATTCTCCATTTATTTATAAAATCTTCTTTATTTTTAGAATTGCTAGGTTCACTTGATTCACCTGCTTCAAATCTATTTGATATGGGACCAAAATTCATTTGAAGATCCATATTTTCGATTTCATCGAGGCTCATTTGGATATTAGAATTATCTGATTGTGTGCTCATTGTAGGTATTCTCTAGTTAAAAAATCAGGTAAATGATTATCTACTCCTTTTTTATATTGAACTTCAAAATCAAAACAAGCTAGGTTAGCTTGCCATCTTGCAAACATTTGTTTAGAAACATCATGTTTAAAGTCTTTATTAAGAATGAATTTTGCAGCTTGGCAATCTGTTTTAATAATAAAATGTTGGTTGTATAAATCATCTTGAAATTTTAAAATACATTTTACTAAAGACAATATTTCTTTGGCAGTGGTTGAATAATTCTTTTGTGCTGGATTCCATTTTCCAGAATAGAATCTTATTAAATATTCTTTTTTAGATTCGGGACTAGTTTGCTTTAATATGCCCCCATATCCTATTTCAGAGGCATCTGTTTCCACAGTCTTATTCCAATTGGGATTAGCTAGAGATAAGCATGGCAAAGTTTTAACTTTCTCTTTGATTCTTTTTACCGCATTAGTGTGTTTTTCACTCCATTGAGGTGGATTCTTTTTAAGTCTTTCATATAGGATGGCAGTGTCATCTGCTAGATTTTTATAAAATTGAGATATATAATTGAGACTTCCTAAAAATCTTTGTAATTGTGTTTTATCTGTTATTCTATCAGGGAATTTAGAAGCAAATTCAATACTCCTATCAATTGGAATAATACTTCCTTTTTCTATATTATGTCCTAAGAATCTTACTTTGGTTTGAAATAGAAACATTTTTGGTTGAGATATAACTAGGCCATTTTTTATGATTATTTGTTCAAATATTCTAAGATGTTGAAAATGTTGTTCAATGTTTTTAGAGAATACTAAAATATCATCGATATAAACTATTATAAAATTACTATAAGGATAAAAGATATCATTCATTATATTTTGAAATTCAGAGGGTGCATTTTTTAATCCAAATGGCATGACATTCCATTCATATTGTCCAAATGGAACATTAAAAGCAGTTTTATACCTATCTTTTTCTGTAATTTGAATTTGCCAATATCCTGACTTCAAATCGAATTTAGAGAATATAATAGCATCATATAATCTATCAAGTAAATCCTTTTTATTAGGAATAGGATATCTAATCCATTTTAAAACTTTATTTAATGGTTTATAGTTGATTACTAATCTAGGAACTCCTCTTTCCTTTTCTGCATTTTTATTTACATAAAAAGCTGTACATGACCATGGAAATTTAGAAGGTCTTATTAATTTTTTATCTAAAAGAGATTGTATTTCTTTTTTACAAATTTCTAAATAATTTGAATTCATTTGACATGGCCTTGCTTTTGTTGGGATATCCTTTTCATTAAAAGTTTCTTCATATGGTAGATTTACCATATGTTTTTTCCTATCCCAAAAAGCATTTGGATGATTATTACAAATGTTATTTGAAAATTGATTTTGTAATAATTTAATTTTTTCTTGTAATTTAGGGTTTTTAAGAGTATCTTCTATAGTATGGATATTAATTTCTTCTTTTATATAATTAATCTGATTTAATTTTGCTGTCAATTGATTTTTAATCTCATCTACCCAAATAGTTTGGGGAGGACTTATAAAAGGAAAACTTATTATTTGTCCTTCGTATAATCCTATAATTTTCTCTTTATCAGTTAAGAAAGGTAAGATCATTTCTAAAAATGGGTTTCCTAGAATCATTTCATTGCTCATGTTTTTTACAATAGTAAAATGAACTGGTAAACATATACCATTTGTACATATTTTTGCATTTGTTAATTTATATGTAATATCCAAATCTTCTCCTGAAACTCCTTTTAATTTATTAGAAGTTTTTTGAAAATATTTTGTAGGAACTATTCCTTCTCTTATGCAGTTATTATCTGCTCCACTATCTATTAATGCTGTGAATTCTTTTTTGTAATTATAACCTATTAAAAGATTAATTTTTACATGCCATTTTCTAAAAATTAACTTTTCAATTGATTGAAGGAATAAATTTTCATTGCTAAGATTTTCCTCAGCATATGATTCTATGGGTCTTTTTTCAAGTTTAGTTATTCTATTATCTTGGATTATAGAATGTTTTTTTAAACTTTCAATTTCTAATTTTAAATTAGTGATTTCTCTATTTAAATCGTCAACTGTTATTGAATCAAAGGTGGGTTTAATATTTCTTCTTCCTTTTAACATTTGATCTAATTTTTTCATAGAATAAGGCTCTTCATTAACCACTTGTTTTCCTTTATCAGTAGTTTGTAACTTGTCTATTATTTGATTCCTAATTTTATCATCTGATATTTCTTTGAGTAATCTTGCTATATCACTACTAATCATATTAATTTGTAAATTATTTTGAAATTGTGATTCAATTAAATAAATTTCATCTTCAAATTTATTATTATCTGTTTCTAAATCTGTTTTAGTGATACAATTACATTCATCTTCACTTGAAGTAATGTCTTCATCATAATAATTATCTGAATAGTTATCTGAGCTATCCGATTCTGTTTCTTCCATTAGGCTAATAAATTTTTGTTTAGTGTCATCATTTAGTTCTAATTTATTAATTTTCTTTTTTATCTTTTCTTTATTTTTCATTTTACATTTATTAGCATAATGACCAGTTTTTCCACATTTGTAGCATTTAATATTCTTATGAGATTTAGACGATTTTTTATTACTCTTAGAATTTTCTTCTCTTTTTTGTTTTTTAAAATTTCTTTTCTTAATTCTTTTATACTTTCTATCTTCAGAGTATTTATCTATTTTAGATTTTTTACTGGAATTTTTTATATTTATATCCATTCCAAATTGTTCACAAAATTCTCCTAGTTGTCTTTTCTCATTAAGACGTTGGCTTTTAATTTGATGATTTAATTTTATTTCATTACATAAGGATAATCCTTCTTGGATACATGTTCCTATTAGCTTTCCATAAGTAAGATCTTCATATATAATACTAGGATTATTTCCTCTTAATTGCTTTCTTATTCTTTCTGCAAATAAATTAGGTAATCCATCTATAAATTTAGCTTTCCAATAGGGACTATTACAATCTGGTAATTCCATTACTCTGCTAAGAAAAGTATCCTTATACCATCTAAATGATGTTAACGTCCTACATTTTAAGCCATTTAATAGAACTCTTATATGTTCTGAATTATCAGTCCATCTTCCTGTAAAATGTTCTACAATTGTACAAGTTAAAGTATATACTGCACTGGAGACTTCATTATCTCCTTCTATTTTTGTAACACTGTCATATATTAATTGTTGTTGTGTGGTGGTTAAATAATTATCCCACCATCCTTTTAATTGTCCCGTAAATCCTGCAACTAACATTTTTGCTACTTTAATATCATCATTCCCTGCTTGTTTAGCTATTGTGCTATACATTAACATTCTATGTACAGTATTATAAATTTGGCTTTCAGTGAGTCCATCAATATTCCATTCATAAATATTTTTTCCACTATAACTATTACTAATTTCATATTCTCTTTCTTCATGCAGGACATCCTGAGGGCTTGGTCTAGGATAATAATACATCCTTTGGACTGGCTTTCTAGCAAATTTACTATTATAAGTTCCCATTTTATTAATTTCTATATTATCTTCTGTTTCAGATTCGCTATTATCTGTATTACTTTTATTAATTGTATTTATACTTAATTTTTCAAATTTTTTAGATAATACGTCTTCTAATTCTTTATAATTTCTAAGTTTGAAATTATTAATCTGTGGAGGTGGTTGTATTGTGGCTGTTATTAAATTTTTGTTTGATAATTTATGATCTTCTTTTTTATCATTTTTATCTTCTGTTTGTGACTGTGATATTACTTTATCTATTTTGTCGTGTAGAGAAATCATTTGTTCATTTATTATGTTTGAACATAAATTA
Source organism: Cichorium intybus (assembly GCA_023525715.1). NCBI lineage: Eukaryota > Viridiplantae > Streptophyta > Magnoliopsida > Asterales > Asteraceae > Cichorium > Cichorium intybus. The sequence goes on along the minus strand of JAKNSD010000023.1, from coordinate 469,513 downwards.
TTAAAATTTAATTGTTGAACCAGAGCATTTATATGATCTGTTAATATGACTGAATTGTTTGTAAACAGTTTTTGAAAAGATGAAAATTTTATTCTAATACCATCTTTTTCAATAAAGAATGGTTGTTGTGGTGGAAATATACTTTTTACATATTGATCGTCACCTATATGATAAATTCTTTCGAGAGCATTTATTGTGCCTTTTTGTGCATAAACATATTTTTCTAAGAACCATGGAGCAAAAAATCCAAGTTTATTTATTGAAGATAAATAATCATAAAATTGATTCTGTAAAATTATTTTTTGTTCAGAATTAAATTCTTCAAAAAACCATTTCCTAAATGTTATCCATTTATTACTATAAAATTCTCCACATATTAATTTTCTTGCCTGTGATCCAGGACTAAAATCTATCTTTTCTTCCATTAAATATCAGAAATCTTGGTTGTTGGAAAATCCATTTCTGAAAGAGTAGGATCATCATCTTGGAAAACAATATTATTCTTTATATTTAAATTTTTAATTTTTTCATCTATTCCAGATGTAGAGGCCCTGGAAGGTATCTCAACTTTATAATCTACTGGTAAAATATATGAACAATTAGATCTAGTTGATTGACATCTTTTTATTAATGAATTATTATTATTTTCTTCTATTTCTATGGGTTTTTCGAATTCGATTTTTATATTTCCATCTCTTGTTTGTATGATACTTGTTAAGTTATGTTGAGTTATTGGTGGTGGAGGAACAGCTCCTTCTATTATCCAATTTTCTGGAAATTCTATTTCATTCAAAGCATCTAATATATTAATATCAGATAATGATAGTTGTAAATTAGGATAAACATTAAAATATACTGGACCATGCGCCAAACTGGATTGTATAATACCCATTAAAGACTTTTTAAAATCTAAATTTCGAGCATCTCTTAGAACTGCTAAAAAACTTTCAGGTAAACCTTGTAAAGTTAGGGGTTTAAAACCAATTTGTACCAGACCTATATGTAAGTAATTATATTTTTGATTTCGATATCTATTAATATCTTGTGTAGTTAATAATTTTATAATCATTTCATCTTGATTTAAAGTTAAATTAGCTTCAGTTGTTTTTACTGTATGAGTAAATCCTATTTGTTCAAATGTTCCTAATTCATATATTACCTTAGGGTGTATTTTAGGAATTGTCCATTTATTAAGTAAATCTAAATTTTTTGGTATTTCATATTCCTCTATTAATTGATTTTTAATAGAACTTTCATTATTTCGATTAAATATATTCATTTTATTGTCATATGTGTTGAACTCATCAAAGACTTTTGAAATCATGGCTCTGATACCATTAAGGAAAAGGATCGTTACAAATGTAAAAATATTATAAAATTTAGACAAAAATCTGACTAGGAAAATTAAAATCTGGGAAAACACACTTTGACCATAATTAAGGTTCTTTTAAATAATAACACATTGTATGGGTAAGAATGGTAGCTAGCCGAGTCAACGAGTATAATGCCCTTAAAATGCCATTCCACGGCCTGAAACGGGCTAAAACGCGACTAATGGCCTTGTCCATACTTAAACATACACTGGGTATTATGACCTTATAAAATTATGTTCAAAATATATTTTTCCAAAATCTAATTTTTCGAAACGAAAGGTTTCTAAGAAACCTTGGACTGAGTCAAATTTTTGTATATATCGTGTTTTTTATATATATATATATATATATATATATATATATATATATATATATATATATATATATATATATATATATATATATATATATATATATATATATATATATATATATATATATATATATATATATATATATATATATATATATATATATATATATATATATATAGGGCTATGATCAAATATATCCATACAAGTATTGTGTAACCTTGAAACTCAATCTGGACCACTCATTTAAAACACATTCTTTTAAGAATGTACAAAATTTAGTTCATTCTTTTAAGAATGGAAAAAACTCATTATATCAAAAACTTATTCTGTTAAAAATGTGTTTTTTTCATTGTTACGAGAATGAAATCCGATGGCTAGGATTTGGTTACAATGTAACACAATAATTGTCATTCTTATTATAACCTAGCTCTATATATATATATATATATATATATATATATATATATATATATATATATATATATATATATATATATATATATATATATATATATATATATATATATATATATATATATATATATCCTATCCTAATAAATAAGTAACTCAAAGCCACGTGTCATCTCCTCATTGATTTTGACACATGTCATTTTCTCATAATTTTGAATTTCTTAAAAAATTGTTTGAATTGAATGTATTTAATTCCAATAATTTATAACTTAAGCAATAAATTAGGAACCTAGCAATTTAATTAATGAATTCTAACAATTTAATTATCACTTAAATGAAATGACAAGAGAATGCATCATATTGTCATTTTCTTCTCATCGATGATACATATGTCAATAATTTCGGAAAGGTAGCATGATGATTAATGGATTTTTTTTCGAATGTCATAGATCTTTAATGCAGGTCCAAAAACAAACATAAAACTACATTTACGTTTAAAAATTTTATTATACTAATTTTATAATTAATATATCTTATATAGTTTACTAAGTTTGGATAACCTTTGATTTATTATCTCTATTAAAAATATAATAACTAATTTCCATAATAGAATTAAAATATTTAACATAATAAAAAAAAACACGGCACACACACGCATGCACGCACGCACCAGGGTCGGCCTTAAGGGTATTTAAAATGCATGAACGTAAAAAATTTACGTTTAATATATTAGTGATGGAAAATCCATCGGTAAACCTTTACAAATTCCGTCGTTAAAAAGTTTTATTGATGGCTCATTTTTTACTATTCACTATTATTGATCAGTTTCGTATAAATATATATTCTAAAATGAAACATGTTATATTCATAAATGAATACAAAAATTCTAAAATATTTTATGAAACGATATATTATAATAAGTACACAATCTATTCTAATTGAAAACTACATACTTTAATTTTAATTGAAAACATCAACATACTAATGTCGTCGTCGCATTGCGCGGGTACACACCTAGCAGTGAAGCAATATTATTGGGTATTCGTGTTATAGAAATGGAGATTATATCTTGAAATAATATTGGAAATCGTGCGTTTATTCCAAAAATGTCTTTGACGCCTTCAGATAGAAGAATTTCTTTCAAATTTCAAAGAAAATAATTTTCATTGACTGCATGTTTTGCAATGACAATAAATAATAGTCAACGGCAATCGCTATCAAAGGTGTGTTTGTTTCTGAGACAACCAGTCTTCACACACGACAAGTTTTATGTTATATTTTCAAGAGTTAAAAGTAAAGATAGATTAAAAATGTTAATTTTAGACGACGGTAAACTTAGCAATAGAACAACAAATGTTGTATTCAAAGAAGCTTTTCAAAATTTGTAATTTGTTATAATTGTTCAAAGTTTATCAACATTATGTTGTAGTGTTTAATTTAATAATGTATATATCCAAAAATTTCATTATATATTGTCGAGAATTTGTTATACATAATTATTAGTGTTTAGGTTTTTTTATTTAATAATTATTTTGTATTATCCCGTGTAATACACGGGTCTTACAACTAGTATATATATATATATATATATATATATATATATATATATATATATATATATATATATATATATATATATATATATATATATATATATATATATATATATATATATATATATATATATATATATATAAGTTCAATAGAAAATTCAAATTAGAGACAAGAGCTAAAAACATTAAAGGTATTCTGAGATGTACTATGTCTAACATAAGATGTCATATCATCATTCTGAACTGGTTTTTATAGTCACCAGTTTTTCCTAGACATGTCTTGCTTAAGAGTTAGACTTTTACAACTATTGATAGAGATTATCTACAACTAAAATTGAATTTATCAAATCAAATTCATGAAGAAAGTTTTGCCATCCTCCTCTTTACTGCATCATCTTCAAAGAACCAATCTCAGAATAATTACCCATGTCATGAAAGATGTCAACGACCATTTTGAGTTTTTCTTCGTTAGCCTAGGATGCATGGTAAGGTCATTTTTAATATAACAATTATTTGCTTTTTACTACATTTTCATCAATATCGTTATGATTTATGGTCCAATATTTTGTAAATTTAGACGTTTCTAAGATGCATTCTACCTATGATCTTCATAGGTAGTGCCCCTGGGAAGGAACTACTAACACAAAATGATAATCGTTGTTGCCATTAACACAAACCACAAAACCCTTCCCCTAGCATGCAGTGTGAGCATGATACAGAGTATGAAATCGTGGCCAAATTTTGTTGTCGAAATTTGATTATAACATTGTACTATAGGACTAGAAAAACTCGAAGACTGGAAATTTTGTTTTGGAAGACATCCAAAGTGTATAGAATGGCTGATTTCGACGAAAATTTGGCTAATATTTGAGATGGAATTCTGATGCAACTATATTGATAATATTGGTCATGATAAACGGGCAATGTCATGCTTCCCTAACATTTATTTTAATATAATGGCTCTCAATATCCCTAATGTGATGTACATGATATCGATAGATGAACAAGATGTAGCGATACCGATGCTAATTGAGGTTATCCTTTATAAGGTAGAATGCTAGTATTCTCAAAGCAGTAATGGAAGAGGTTAATATATTTAGATAGATATATAACTACTTTTTAGTATTGTTTGATAAGAATCTTAATATTTTTTATAGGGTGGATTTCATGCTGAACTCACCACTTACGTACTAATGATGCTTTGGATGGAGGATGCACAAATGCGTAACTTGGCAGGTGAACCCCATCACCAACTTCAACCTTGAAGTAGACGGTATTAATAATGATTTTTATCAATATACAAAACTATTCTTATACATGTGGGAAGTGGCGACAGTGTGGTGTACCTTGTGGTCACACAATAGCGATAAAGCAACTCGTTCATATTTATTTCATGTATGTAGTGTATCGGGCTATATATCGACCATTAATGGTGTATCCTCTACCAAACTTATCTATATAAGAACACAACGAGCTATTCTGGAATATGATGCACATGTCTAGAACAATTGTCACATGTAGAATAATGTTGTCAAAACTCTAAAAACTTACCAATGACAAAGTATACTACGATATAAGAGCATTATATGCTTCTATTTCAGAAACCCCAGTGAACCAAATCACCTACGAGTTAGGGGGTGATAGAAATTTCTTTGGAAGGGGATGATGAAAATGAATAAAAAGTTAACTTTATATAGGACGTGTTTGGCAAAACTAACCGGAAGCTAATAGGTGATAGCGGGTAGCTGGTAGCTTGAAGTTGGAAGTTGGAGCTTTTAGTTTGTATATGACTGGTCGGCAAAACTAGCTGGAAGCTTTTAAAATATTTAAATTACATAAAGGACATTCGTTTAAAATAGTAACGCTTTGTTTAAGGGCATTCTAGTAATTTGTGGTATAATTGGTAGGAGCTTTTTGTTAAACCCTACTTCAACTAGCGTTTAAAATAGTAGCGTTTTGTTTAAAATAAAAGCTTCAAGTTTGTGTTGCCGAACGAAGCTTTTAGTTTTTATTAGAGCTTTTCCTAAAAGCTAGAAGGTAAAAGCTCTCAAATGCTCCGAAACGCTCAGCGCCGAACACACCCATAGCCTTCGGAATCCGAAATGCCAAGAATTAGTCCTCATTTCGGTTAAGAGTTAAAAAAATTATTAAAACCTTTTATTTCAAACTACTATACGATCAGATTTGTAATATCCTTTTTTGGCAAGGTATTTAAGGACTCGGAACATTCTTGTTTCACATAAATGCTTAAGCCTGATTATTTTAAATATTGTAGTTACATAAATATTTATATTTTTAGTTTTATTATGGAAAAGTTTTATATTCGTTCTTAAGCCTGATTATTTTGATAATTGGAAGTAATAAAATCATATTAACAATCAGTTTTGCCAAACACCAAGAAGTTGAGTATTCATATTTTAAGTCACGCTGATCATTTGTTTAGCACATACAATTACAACCCCATAATTCTCAACTTTTAAAGAATAAACTATTGGATACCAAAGAATGTCTAAAACAAAGTCCTCAAGAGTGGGTCAACAGAAGCATCAAGGCCAGCAATCTAAAGTTCAAAACCAAACAACAACTAATTATAACAATTAATCTTATTGTCAATCCTGCAATCCGCAAACAGTAAAGATGTAAGATACAATTCTAGTAATCAATGAATTATCATATTTAATTATTTATCGGCAAATTGGAAAAACCACCTTCTGTATCCATTCCAAATTAAATAACACCAAAACTGTAACATATAAAAACAAAGCAACCCATCTGATAAAAATTGTTGACCTCTTGTATATACAACTTTTTTGTTTAAAAACTATTCATTACATGAGATACTTTTATGACTACCGTCACAATCACAAAAACTGTGTATTGCAAATTTTGTGATGGGTATCCATCAACTTTACCTTGGGGGCCTAACTCATTATATTTATTTGGCTACCATAAAAACACTTGTCAATTATGTACATACATTATATATGTATGTATATGTATATATCGTTATCAAGTAGACAAAGGCAACAATGGAATAATTTGATGATAAGTAGAGAGGTGACAAAAAACTAGATCACACCACATGGGCAACTTGAAGATTCGAAACCCACATAAAAACCTTGAAAAGGTGTCTCATTTGGCCACATGAACATGGTCATAAAGATAGAAACCAACATTTTTGGGTCAACACCATGGTCCATGGTAGGGACCTATTGAGGTGGTGGGTTGGGGTGGTGTGGGTTGGGTGGGGCAGTGGCGGAGCCAGGAATTTTGATACGGGGGTACATAGATGGTCAACATCATAAACAAGTTCATGATTCTCTACTTGTACACTATTAGCATTTGAACCACCAACATTTGTATCAATAGGAGAAAAACTTGACGTCTCTTGAAATCTCATCTTTTTTGACATAGATTGTCGAAGTTCTGATTTTTTTCCTTTCGACTTTTTTGATATAGATGTATTACTCATTATTTCAAACAATAGCTGTCATATAAAATTATAAAAATCAATATCCAATAATTAATCCAAAAAACCATAATTTGTCAAACATACCACATATAAACCCTAACGTCCTAAATACGTAATTAGAATTCAACTTGAGGAGTATATTAAGTGTAATAATTCTAGTTAAAAACATTTATCATAAAGTCTAAAAGATTAGTAGAGAAAAATGTACCTGTAACGTCGAATTATATGAACTGCATCTGCCGGCAAGCGGCAACGTCGAATTGTATTTTGATAATTAAAACTTGAAATTGTTATTCTCCGTCGTTAATGCTTTAATGAGCTTTTTTATATGTTAAAAAACAAAATATATATTAATCATGTTAAACTGAATCCATTTCCAAATTTGATTTGGCAAGTGGGCCTGCAGAACACCAATTCGATAGGAGGAAAAACAAAAGTACTAGTTTTTAAAAAGGGGGTACAATCACTTATGCATATTTTTTTTATTAAATATCATATATATAATATATGTATAAAATTTTTTTTGGGGATACATGTGTACCCCCACCGCCCCTTATAGGTCCGCCGCTGGGGTGGGGTAGACCGTAGGTGTGGTTAGCTTAGGATAGATGACCGCAAATTTAATGGGTATGCGAAACCGGGGACACTCTTGGGTCATAATTAAGAAATGGGGTATATTAGAAGTTATAGATGTATGAAATGTCTGGTTTGTCGAAACTGATTTTTCTGAAGCTAATTTTAGAATTGGCTGTATTCTGATTATTATTGAATTAGACTAGGCTTGAAGGAGAAAATGAAAGCCACAAAAAGTGTCTCAATGCCAGACGGATGAAACATGGACACATCCTTAATGAAGTCTTTTTTGTTTGTTAAATATGAATAGCAAATATCCAAATTGATATTAAACTTTTAGTACAAGGTTTACAACTTAATATAAGGAAAATGTCTTTGGATACAAAAACATATATCGCTCATATTTTATAGTTGTTTTACTTTTGAATCAAAAACCAAATGTATTAATTTAAAATCTTAAAGCTAATATAAATAAATTCAATGTTCCAACATCAATAAGAATGTAAAATTTATACAATAAATATTTTCAATATACAACAATCGATGTTACATATATAAAAAATAGAAAATAATTATAATTTTAGCAAGTACAGTTTTAAAATAAAAAGCTAATGACACATATAACAACAACAACAACAAATAATAGAATTTTATATTTGGTTGTTTACTATAATATATATATATATATATATATATATATATATATATATATATATATATATATATATATATATATATATATATATATATATATATATATATATATATATATATATATATATATATATATATATATATATATATATATATATATATATATATATATATATATATATATATATATATATATATATGTTCAAATAAGAACAATTAAAAGATTGAAAACTAAAATAAACTAATCTAAGCCACATATCAATATATTATAAACTATATATATTATAAATGCAACATTTTTACTCTAACCTCATTCATTTGAAACCTCCAACTTTTCAACTTTTTTTTCAATTAATACATTATAAAGAAGTGGAAAAAATTAGATATGATTAATTGAAAAAGAAGTTGAAAAGTTGGAGGTTTCAAATGAATGTGGTTAAAGTAAAAATCTTCATTTATTATATATATATATATATATATATATATATATATATATATATATATATATATATATATATATATATATATATATATATATATATATATATATATATATATATATATATATATATATGATATCGCGTAAATTATACATATTTTCCGAGCGATATCAGTGTCATTTTAGTTTAGTTTCATACATTTTATGAACTAAAGATACCTAATATGCTAAAAATACATTTTGTAGCTAAAAGACACATATGGAGCAAAAGATCGGATTTTACAAGAGATTTGAGCGTTAAAAGAAACAAAGTGACATTCTGATTTCAGCAGGGGCGCACCCCGCCCAGACCAAGGGCGCACTGCACCTAAGATGATGCCAGTGTTCGACATGCTGGTCCACTTGAGATTAAAATAATGAAGCGTGGGTTCATCTAATGATTCAACCGGGTTGCCTAACATGTGCACGGGCGCACCCCGCCTTACCTTTGGGCGCACCGCGCCCCAGATCCGATCTGAAAAGCGAACCATCACGTGGCCTTTCCAGCGATAAAGACTGCCAGATCTGATCCACTATAGGCGCACCGCGCCCTGACACAGGCGCACCGCGCCCTGAGACTTCGACTGGTATAAATTGAACGCATTGGACGACCATTTGGGGGACCATTGTTAGAATCCAAGAGAGAAATCAGTCATTTGACATTTTAGAACTATTATAATTCGTGTATTTCAATATTTCATGTGTGATAAATGTATTTGAGAGTTATTTACATTACAAGAAGGAGCTAGGATCTTCATTTGTTGCAAGGATTCATCGAATTTAACCGGTTGGTATCTTTTATCATGTATTATTCTTATTGTTATTGTATACTTGATACCATGCTAGGCTAGATTCCCTGTAGCTTTTGCCTAGGTGATGTTGATTCATTAATATAAATTTGTGTTGATCTAGTTCTTGATTCGAGTTAAATTTCGGTTAGGATATATAATTTGCATGCTATACATATTGAATGTGATTAAAGTTTATAATCTTGATAGCCATCTTCATATGATTAATGTTTATTGACCATTTAAACGTATTGAACATATGAACCATTTTGATGTTTAATTGACACCTACATATCATTGGACTAGTTATTGACCATTTAACTAGGGAGGTTATTCTAGCTATAAACTTGATTAGTGAAATAAAACTTATATCATATTTAGTTACAACTCATGACCATTGATTGTATGATCATATCACTATGACCATTAGGGTATGGCCTATGTTTGCATGCTAGATTATATTAATTATTCATGATTATAAGTTATTTAGTTACATGACCATTGTGCTATATTAACTTAGAAATTATAGAATTGGTGACTTGACCATATGATCCTACCACTTAATGCTACCTATTTTAACTCATTGCACATAATCAAAACTAGTCAACCTAGATTTATATGAATCAACAAATCCTAGGCGAAAGCTTCCCTTGTTATAATTTGATCATATTATCTCTTAATTGTTGTGTTGTTACGATAATTGTTATTTATTATTTCGTCTATTTTACAAGCATCTAAAACTTAGTTTTACGAGTTTTTACTAAAACTCGCCTCTAAACTGTTTGATTGATAATTGAAAACCTTAAGTTAGTTAATAATTCCCTGTGGAAATTCGATACCTTTACTTACCAAAACTATACTATTAAATGATCGAGTAATACTTGCTCGTAAGTCTAATAGTCATACAATTAGGTAGATAAATTGATTTAAGACTTTGTAAACTTAACAACTACAAGTGAGTTGTTTTGAAGACAACAAGTTTTTGGCGCCGTTGCCGGGGAATTATTTAATTAATTTTATTGTTTTACAATTGTTAGTCAATCGATCCTTTTTACGGTTTCTACCGTGGAAAGTTAAAATTTCACGTTTGTTTCAAAACTTTCATTTATTTCTCTATGTTTGTTACTAAATAATTTTAAGACCCGCTTGCAATTTATTTAGTTGTTTCAAACTAAATTGATTATCAATCCAACTATCATGCTAGTAATTCTACTTACGAGAACGGTGTCAGAATAGACAGATTCGGTTTGGTTGTTGGATTTTCGAAAGGTCATTGACCGAAAGAGTCCTGCCTCCCTACTGTCCTGCCTGGCCGTTCTTTATTTGATAGTCAACGCATTATAGTGGATTTGATAAGATATTCGGTTGTTATAACTGATTAATTACATAAAGGTTTTAAAAGTTTTAAACTTTTTGTTCAATTTTTATTTGTATAAAAAAAATATATTTTATATTTTTAATAAAAAAAAAAATCAAATTTTAAAATTATTTAATTCTTTTTTAAAAAAAAAAAATATATATATATATATATATATATATATATATATATATATATATATATATATAAAAAAGAGAGAAACGCACCCAACTTGCAAACAGTTTCTAATGTGCAGTTTATGACCCGAAGTTCACAACCAAACATCATACCTCCATTGAACGAACCAGAACGTGAATTTAACATCAGGAGAAAAACAAGAAGAAGTATATTCCCAAAAGAAGAACCAATAGAAGAAATGGCAGCCCCAGTTAACGAACCAGAACCAACCTTGAAAGCATACTATAACCGAGCAAGAGACGGAACAGGACCAAGCCTCATACGCCCAAAAATTCCTGAAAATGCAAATTTTGAGCTTAAAGGGCATTACCTTTCTGCTCTAAAAGGAATTACTTTCAAAGGGACGGAAGAAGAAGATCCAGTCGAACACATCGAGCAAGTCACGGAAATAACTGATTGTTTCAACATTCCAGGAATTTCCTCAGATGCAATCATGTTACGAATTTTTCCAATGACACTACGCGAAGGTGCAAAGAAATGGTTAAAGAGACTACCTCCAGGTTCCATAACTACCTGGGACGGATTAAAAGAAGATTTTATTGAAGAATACACTCCACCTTCCAAAATAAATAAAATGAAAGCAAAAATTCAAAACTTCCTTCAAGACGAAGATGAAACTTTGTACCAAGCATGGAGTCGATTCAAAGAATTGATTCAAGATTGTCCACAACACGATATGGACAAACATCAGAAAGTACAGAAGTTCTATGATTGCATCAATACACAAACCAGACAATTACTCGACGGGCGAGGACCACTCATAAACCTAACCGCTACTGATGCTTACGAAAGAATTGAGGAACTTGCAAAACATTCCCACCACTACCATTCCTCAAGAGATCCGTCATGTCGAAGGAAGCTAAAGGAAGAAGCAGTGGAAGGAATGTCAGCCATACATAACCGACTGGACCAATTTGGGAGAGACCTCAAGAAAATGAATCAAAGCATCCATGCCATCGCGGTAGGATGTGACAACTGCAGCGGTCCTCACCTACAAAAAGACTGTCCTTACGATGAAGACGGTAACAAGAAAGCAGATGCTTGTTACTCATCCGGAGATAGATTCGACTACCCGATACGAAGAAATAACTGGCGGGGAGGAAATGATTTTTACAACCAACAACAGAGGCAACAACCACCATTCGAACGCCAGCAACAACCTTATAATCAACATAAACAGGCACCACCAGGATTTAACCCACAACACACCCAAGAAAAGAAGCCAAGCTTAGAAGACATATTGGGCAAATTTATGGAAGGATCAGAAAAGAGACACACAGCAACTGAAGTTCAACTGAGAAATCAAGCAGCTTCCATTCAAAACATCGAGAACCAAATTGGCCAGATATCTAAAGTTTTGCAAGAAAGACTACCAGGAACGCTTCCTACAAACACCGAGCCGAACCCACGAGCCCAAGCAAAAGCAATAACTACCAGAAGTGGTAAAATCATCCCACCAGCAGTCATGGAACCCGAAATTAATTCAACTCCTGAATCAAAAATAGGTACAGCGGAGAATGAGCATACAAAGGGTGAAGGAACAAAAGAAACATCCTCGCCAGAGCCACATCAACCGACCATTCCATTTCCTCAACGGTTGAAGAAAGAGAAAGAAGACAAGGAATTCAAGAAATTCCTTGAACACCTAAAGCAGCTAAGCATCAACATTCCTTTCGTTGATGCAATCACACAAATGCCAAAATACGCCAAATTCCTCAAGGACCTTCTCACTAACCGCAAGAAAATGGAAGAAGTGTCATTGGTCACATTAAGTGAAAAATGCTACGCTATGATGATGAAAAACTTACCAGAGAAAGTGGGAGATCCAGGCGGTTTACATCTTCCTTGCACATTTGGAAACCATGCTAGTAGCTATGGTTTAGCAGACTTAGGGGCTAGTATAAATTTAATGCCATATTCATTCTACAAGAAACTGAATTTACCAGAACCATTGTTAGAATCCAAGAGAGAAATCAGTCATTTGACATTTTAGAACTATTATAATTCGTGTATTTCAATATTTCATGTTTGATAAATGTATTTGAGAGTTATTTACATTACAAGAAGGAGCTAGGATCTTCATTTGTTGCAAGGATTCATCGAATTTAACCGGTTGGTATCTTTTATCATGTATTATTCTTATTGTTATTGTATACTTGATACCATGCTAGGCTAGATTCCCTGTAGCTTTTGCCTAGGTGATGTTGATTCATTAATATAAATTTGTGTTGATCTAGTTCTTGATTCGAGTTAAATTTCGGTTAGGATATATAATTTGCATGCTATACATATTGAATGTGATTAAAGTTTATAATCTTGATAGCCATCTTCATATGATTAATGTTTATTGACCATTTAAACGTATTGAACATATGAACCATTTTGATGTTTAATTGACACCTACATATCATTGGACTAGTTATTGACCATTTAACTAGGGAGGTTATTCTAGCTATAAACTTGATTAGTGAAATAAAACTTATATCATATTTAGTTACAACTCATGACCATTGATTGTATGATCATATCACTATAACCATTAGGGTATCGCCTATGTTTGCATGCTAGATTATATTAATTATTCATGATTATAAGTTATTTAGTTACATGACCATTGTGCTATATTAACTTAGAAATTATAGAATTGGTGACTTGACCATATGATCCTACCACTTAATGCTACCTATTTTAACTCATTGCACATAATCAAAACTAGTCAACCTAGATTTATATGAATCAACAAATCCTAGGCGAAAGCTTCCCTTGTTATAATTTGATCATATTATCTCTTAATTGTTGTGTTGTTACGATAATTGTTATTTATTATTTCGTCTATTTTACAAGCATCTAAAACTTAGTTTTACGAGTTTTTACTAAAACTCGCCTCTAAACTGTTTGATTGATAATTGAAAACCTTAAGTTAGTTAATAATTCCCTGTGGAAATTTGATACCTTTACTTACCAAAACTATACTATTAAATGATCGAGTAATACTTGCTCGTAAGTCTAATAGTCATACAATTAGGTAGATAAATTGATTTAAGACTTTGTAAACTTAACAACTACAAGTGAGTTGTTTTGAAGACAACAAGTTTAAAAACTTGTTGTCTTCAAAACAACTCACTTGTAGTTGTTAAGTTTACACAGTCTTAATCCAATTTATCTACCTAATTGTATGACTATTAGACTTACGAGCAAGTATTACTCGATCATTTAATAGTATAGTTTTGGTAAGTAAAGGTATCGAATTTCCACAGGGAATTATTAACTAACTTAAGGTTTTCAATTATCAATCAAACAGTTTAGAGGCGAGTTTTAGTAAAAACTCGTAAAACTAAGTTTTGGATGCTTGTAAAATAGACGAAATAATAAACAACAATTATCGTAACAACACAACAATTAAGAGATAATATGATCAAATTATAACAAGGGAAGCTTTCGCCTAGGATTTGTTGATTCATATAAATCTAGGTTGACTAGTTTTGATTATGTGCAATGAGTTAAAATAGGTAGCATTAAGTGGTAGGATCATATGGTCAAGTCACCAATTCTATAATTTCTAAGTTAATATAGCACAATGGTCATGTAACTAAATAACTTATAATCATGAATAATTAATATAATCTAGCATGCAAACATAGGCCATACCCTAATGGTCATAGTGATATGATCATACAATCAATGGTCATGAGTTGTAACTAAATATGATATAAGTTTTATTTCACTAATCAAGTTTATAGCTAGAATAACCTCCCTAGTTAAATGGTCAATAACTAGTTCAATGATATGTAGGTGTCAATTAAACATCAAAATGGTTCATATGTTCAATACGTTTAAATGGTCAATAAACATTAATCATATGAAGATGGCTATCAAGATTATAAACTTTAATCACATTCAATATGTATAGCATGCAAATTATATATCCTAACCGAAATTTAACTCGAATCAAGAACTAGATCAACACAAATTTATATTAATGAATCAACATCACCTAGGCAAAAGCTACAGGGAATCTAGCCTAGCATGGTATCAAGTATACAATAACAATAAGAATAATACATGATAAAAGATACCAACCGGTTAAATTCGATGAATCCTTGCAACAAATGAAGATCCTAGCTCCTTCTTGTAATGTAAATAACTCTCAAATACATTTATCACACATGAAATATTGAAATACACGAATTATAATAGTTCTAAAATGTCAAATGACTGATTTCTCTCTTGGATTCTAACAATGGTCCTTCAAATGGTCGTCCAATGCGTTCAATTTATACCAGTCGAAGTCTCAGGGCGCGGTGCGCCTGTGTCAGGGCGCGGTGCGCCTAAGTGGATCAGATCTGGCAGTCTTTATCGCTGGAAAGGCCACGTGATGGTTCGCTTTTCAGATCGGATCTGGGGCGCGGTGCGCCCAAAGGTAAGGCGGGGTGCGCCCTTGCACATGTTAGGCAACCCGGTTGAATCATTGGATAAACCCATGCTTGATTATTTTAATGCCAAGTTGGCCAAGTTGTCGAAGAATGGCTTCTTCTTGGGCGCGGTGCGCCTCATGGCTGGGCGGGGTGCGCCCTGGCTGAAATCAGAATTGCATTTCGTTTCGTTTAACGCTCAAATCTCTTGTAAAATCCGATCTTTTGCTCCAAATGTGTCTTTTAGCTACAAAATGAATATTTTAGCATATTAGGTATCTTTAGTTCATAAAATGTATGAAACTAAACTAAAATGACACTGATATCGCCCGGAAAATATGTATAATTTACGCGATATCAAAATACCCCATACTTGAACTTTGCTTGTCCTCAAGCAATTCTTAGAATAATTTTTAGGTTAAAAATCAATCCAAATGAACAAATACAGACACCATAGAAAAAGGTCAATGTCAGTCAACATGGTCAGAATCAGTTTTGTAAGGACCCTATATATTGAACAAACGTTACCCACTTTTAGCTTTGTGAACCACTTTCTTTGGCTACTTGAAGGACGAATAGACTCGTCAAGATTTGGTGATTAGGAGTGTGTATCAGACAAATGAAACAGAGGATGTACCCAGTGGGGGTACTTTTCATCTACCTTTTATGAGGCTTTTATCCTATTGAAATTGGGATTTTAAATTTCCTCTGGGCAAACATCTGGTTTTGAAAGTTTCACCCTTGTACTGTCCTTTACTGTTTACCGTCTCAAACCTTTCATTTCCTTTTTCTCATCACCAATCATAAAACTTCAATCTTCGATCTCGACAGGCCAATGTATTCTATATCTTCAATTTTTTAGCTCGGGTTAAGTCTCTAATTTTTGTAGACTTCTTGATGTTTTCGTCTTTTTGCTCTTCATTTTCTTTGAAGTCTTTAATTAATCGTTGGATCTCTTTGACTTTTTTTCTCTTTTCTCAAGAACTTGGCTTCTAAGAATTTTCTTAGATGCGTGGAAGTAGATTGTGATCAAACTGGTATTATCGATCAATTTTATGACTTGATCCCAATGATGTATAATAGGGGATCGTCTTCAAGTTTCATCAGGAATCCATGCGATGAATCAAAAATAGTGATGAGAAGGTGGCAATGTAAGGTTGTTTGAGACTTGGGAGTACAAAGGGTTAATCCTTTCATAAGCCAAGATGCGAATTTTCTGATAAATAATATGCAAGGCTTATTATTTGTGTGTACACATCATCCCAATCAACCTAATCTTAACGTATCTTAATTCATTGAGCACCTGCATCTGTCTTCCAAACAAGTAGTTTCAAAGTGGTCGGTTAGGCTAAAAGTGTGATTCATTTGTTTAGTATAAAGAATTTCAGACAAAACTCAGGACCAATCTTATGATTCAATTTTTATGACTTGGAACTATGGTATCTGATTTATAAATTTTTCAAAATTTTACCCAAAATTAACCTATAAATGCTCAAAGACAAATAAAATACAAGTGTAAGTACTGCAATCCCTACCCCATACTTGAACAATACAACGTCCCCGTTGTATAAATATTTATAAAATAAGCTTATGAAAAAGGAGTATTGGAACCGACTCCCCTGAGGTATTGTACAGGTGATTGCAGATGCTGAACTTGGAGCTCTCGGAATGGATCGTTAGATGTCATCGTTTCAGTGCGATCTTATTATATTTTTATTTTTATTTATTAAAAGGACTGAAACAAAAGTCAGTCTTTCTGCACAATCATCAAATAAAGCACGCAAAATCTCAAACAAAACGGTTAGATAAACACACAAATAATAAAACACACCACAAAATAAAAACACACTAAAAATTAAGATAAAAATCCAAATCATATATTTTTTTTTTTTTGTTTTTGTTTTTGAAATCACCCAAAATAAAATATATGTCAAACAATACCATTAATTTCAATCCAAATCTTCTGATTCATCAAATCCATGCCCCTGCTGCTGATAGTCTCCTCCTGATGGATCGCCATGAGCCCCACTAGACTGTCCTGCTCCTCCCATCCTTTGATCCCATGTCGGATAGGGATACTGCGGGGGCAGTTGCCATCCTGCCTGCTGATACATGTGTCCCATGAACTGCTGTGTATCATCCAGGTAGTGTCCTAGGGCATTCGCCTCTCGCTGGCGACGCAAATCCATCTGGACCATTTGGTTATAGAGGAAATTTAAGTTTACCTCTTGTTCCGGTCCTTGCTGCTCATGCTCGTGCTGGCGTCGTCGGCTCTGTCTGGAAGCAGAGGGTTGTGCTGCTTCTGCCCCAAATCCCGGTGGCGGAGTAGTGGTAGTAATACCGATGAAATCGTACGTGTTCGGCGCCACCCTCCGAATCATAGATTTAAAATGTGATTCGGAGAGGATTTTCGGGTGCTCTGTTTTGACCGTGAGCATGTTGATGGAGGAAAAGTCGCCCAATTTCTTGGCGATCCGTGTAATCATGTTGCCACCGCAAATTGGGCTAAGCGTGTTTTGCCCCTTTGCTCGCTCCCTAAAGAATACCGCAATCGCGTGTGGGATGTGGAATTTCACTTCGGGGTTAATTGCTCCCCAAAGTGCCGGCAAATCTAGGTACGGGCATTTGTCAAACCCGTATGATTGGTTCACGGTGAACGCCAGAAAACGGTGGAGCATTCTGTGGATAGGATTTTGGATTTGGGAAGCTTTATTATCTCGTGGTATTGTATTGTTGACGTTTGCTATTTCTTGAAAGAACTCACTGCATCTCCCTTCGCTGAATTCGCCTTTGTCATACGTCGAAAGATAAGCCGGGAAGTGTGGGTGAAATGCCAGCTCCTGGGGGTAAAGGTCCAGTAGATAAGCGAATCGGGCAAGGGACACATCATGCCAAGTTCCCATCAATCGGAAACGAATATCTTCATCAGTTTCTTTCTCATATTTGAAAGTAGAAAGAAACTCTAGCGTTAGCTCCATATGCACATTTTCGTTAATCCGAAAAATGTTGTTCCACGCCTCGTCCGTCACTACCCCAAAAAATGGATCTTCGAATTGGCGGATGAGGTAAGGTGTCAGTTTGTCTGATATTCCAATTGCATCCAGCTTGTCCCAATCCACTGCTGGAGCAACATTCATATCCTTCTTTATCAAACTAGCCAAGACATATTTTGCATCTCGGTCTTCATCTGAATTTCCAAATCTTAAGTATGGGTGACTTGTTTTTGAGGTTTTGAACTTAGTTCCTGCAATAACAATACAAACAATGAGCTAAACAAGCAACAAAATCAAGCAAATATGGCCTGGCAGGAGGCAGGCGCGCTGCGCCCCTGTGACAGGCGGGGTGCGCCCTGCGGCAATCTCAAGTCTGCCTGTTCAATCCGTTTTCAAACCAAGTATTTGCTCACAACCAGCCAATATTCGTGTAATAGATATGATTATTGATACAATAGACCACAAATATCACAAAACAAACATCAATTGCATTGAAAATCAACAATCTAATTTCTAGGGTTTGTTCTTCCCCAATTTGTCAAATTTGTGTGAAATTTGATGTTTTTGTTGTGCAATTGAAGTTTGTAATGTAATATATTAGTAATATGCACCAATAATCATATCATAACAATACCAAAATTCGACCATAATCAAGAAATATGAACTTTCAACTTAAGAACATATTTGGGAGAATTTCAAACAATTTGAAGTTAAAAACTATGAAATCTAGCAAGAAAAATCACAATGTAATGCAAAGAATAGAAGAGAACAAAGAAACATACCCATAGATGAAGATTAAACAAGAAATTTTGAAGCAAAAATGGAGTTTTTTCGGTGTTTTTGGCTCGGCTCTGCGGCGGATCGCGTCTGCACAGGAGGTGAGTTTGGTACAAATGAAAGAAACCAGCTTACCCTTCTGTTTTGTCTGTGAACCGGCGCGGTGCGCCCCTACCTCGGCGGGGTGCGCCCAGCGCCTGACTTTCCCCTTTGAAGCTTCTAAATTTTGCCCTCTAATTTCATTTATTGTTTATTTATTTTATTTTCACCACAAAATTTTATTTTATTTTTATGTTATATTTTTCTATTTTTTTGGTTTTTATTTTATTATTATTATTATTTTTTTTATATATATATAAAAATCAAATAAAACCAAAGAAAAAATAACAAATAGCACATACCAATCAAAAACTCGGGTTGCCTCCCGGAAGCGCTTCTTTTTCATAGATTTGGAGTCTTTTTAGGTGGA
Organism: Cichorium intybus; assembly: GCA_023525715.1. NCBI lineage: Eukaryota > Viridiplantae > Streptophyta > Magnoliopsida > Asterales > Asteraceae > Cichorium > Cichorium intybus. Next base: position 449,691 of record JAKNSD010000023.1, on the reverse strand, counting down.
CTCCATTCCACTCTAAGGTTCTACTGTTTGGAGTGGGATGTCTTCGCGTTCGTTCTCGATGTGAACGCTTTCCTCATACCGCTTAAGTCTGTGTCCGTTCACTTTGAAAGTCTCTCCTCCTTCCTTAAAAAGATCCACAGCCCCGTGTGGATACACTTCTTTGATTGTGAACGGACCATACCATCTTGTCCTCAGCTTTCCAGGAAAAAGTCTTAAGCGTGAATTGTAAAGTAAGACTTTTTCCCCTGGTTGGAAATCTTTGTTTCCTTTTAACCTAGAGTCGTGCCACCTTTTGATCTTGTCTTTGTAAATCGTTGAATTTTCGTATGCGTCATTTCGTAGTTCATTCAGCTCATTTAATTGACACAAACGGTTAGTACTGACAAGATTAAAATCCATGTTACACGATTTCAAGGCCCAGAATGCCTTGTGTTCAACCTCTACTGGGAGGTGACACGCTTTTCCATACACCAATTTGTAGGGGGTAGTGCCAATAGGTGTTTTAAAAGCGGTTCGAAAAGCCCAGAGTGCATCATCAAGCTTTTCGGACCAATCTTTTCGACTAGTTCCCACGGATCTTTCCAAAATTCGTTTTAAAGCCCTGTTTGTGATCTCCGTTTGACCACTTGATTGCGGGTGATAAGGTGTGGATATTCGATGGGTCACCCCATACTTATTTAAAGCATTTTCCATTTGTTTGTTGCAAAAATGAGTACCCCTATCGCTTATAAGAGCTTTAGGGACACCAAAACGTGCAAAAATGGTTTTCAAAAATTTAACCACACCTCGAGCATCATTTGTGGGTAAAGCTTTTGCTTCAGCCCACTTTGATACGTAGTCAACCGCAACCAATATATATTTGTTTCCTTGGGAATTAGGAAAAGGCCCCATAAAGTCAATACCCCATACATCGAAAATTTCACATACCTGAATAGAATGCAATGGCATTTCATTTTTGGAGGAGATATTACCCGCTCGTTGACACGGATCGCATGTCTTGACGAAAGTTGTTGCGTCCTTGAAGATTGTGGGCCAATAAAAGCCTGCTTCAAACACTTTTCGCGCGGTGTAATTCGCTCCGTGATGTCCACCTGTAGGTCCTTGATGGCATTGCTTAAGTATGTCTTGAATTTCCTTCCCGTGTACACACCTCCTTATGATGTTATCCGGACATGATCGGAAAAGGTATGGCTCATCCCATAGGTAGTACTTGATGTCGGCAAAGAATTTTTTCTTCTGTTGATGAGTAAGCCCTCCGATCAGCACTTTGGCTGCAAGGTAGTTCACAATGTCTGCATACCAAGGGGTTTCCATTTTAACATGAATTGACATTACATGTTCTTCAGGGAAAGAGTCGTTTACTTCCTTTTCTTTTCTCGCCTTCTGCTCCGCATTCTCCAGTCTTGACAAATGATCTGCTGCCAAATTCTCGGATCCTTTCTTATCTTGAATTTCAATATCAAATTCTTGTAACAGCAAGACCCAACGAATTAAGCGGGGTTTGGCATCTTGCTTGTTGAACAGATACTTGATTGCTGAGTGATCTGTATAGATAATGGTTTTTGATAAAATTAGATAAGGCCGGAATTTATCAAAAGCATACACTACTGCTAGGAGTTCTTTTTCAGTGGTAGTGTAGTTTTCTTGAGCAGGATTCAGAGTCTTGCTGATGTAGTAAATTGGCTTGAACTTCTTTTCTATTCTTTGTCCTAGGACGGCTCCCAATGCAATATCACTTGCGTCTGTCATCAGTTCAAATGGTAGGTTCCAGTCTGGGCCGATCATGATTGGAGCAGTGGTTAATTGAAGCTTCAAAAATTCAAAAGCATTAACACATTCATCATTAAAATCAAATTTTACATCATTTTGTAAAAGTTGTGTTAAAGGTTTTGTTATTTTAGAAAAATCTTTTATAAACCTCCGGTAAAAACCGGCATGTCCCAAGAAGCTTCTGACTCCTTTCACGTTGGTCGGTGGTGGAAGTTTAGCAATCACTTCCACTTTTGCTATGTCGACTTCAATCCCTCGACCCGACACTTTGTGGCCCAAGACTATTCCCTCTTTAACCATGAAGTGGCATTTCTCCCAATTGAGCACTAGATTGGTTTCTTCACATCGTTTAAGCATTTTGTCTAGATTAGACAAACAGTTTGTAAATGAGTCACCAAATAGCGAGAAGTCATCCATGAAGACCTCCATGGAGTTTTCCATCATGTCATGGAAGATTGCTGAGACGCATCTTTGAAAAGTGGCTGGAGCATTGCATAGACCAAAAGGCATTCTTCGGTATGCGAAGATTCCTTGAGGGCAAGTGAACGTGGTCTTTTCTTGATCTTCTGGTCTATGGGAATTTGAAAATAACCTGAAAAACCATCCAAGAAACAGTAATATGCTTTTCCTGATAAACGTTCTAGCATTTGATCAATGAAGGGAAGAGGAAAATGGTCTTTTCGTGTTGCATCGTTTAATTTGCGATAATCGATGCACACCCGCCATCCAGTCACTGTTCTGGTCGGTATAACTTCATTCTTTTCGTTGGTAATGACGGTTATTCCTCCCTTCTTTGGAACGACATGGATAGGGCTAACCCATTTGCTGTCAGAAATCGGGTAGATGATACCCACATCAAGTAGCTTCATGATCTCTTTATCCACCACCTCTTGCATTTTAGGGTTAAGTCTTCTTTGGTGCTGGGCCGATGGCTTTGAGTCTTCTTCCATCAGTATCTTGTGAGAGCATATGGTAGGGCTTATTCCCTTGATGTCTGAGATGCTCCATGCAATGGCATTCTTCCTTCTTTTGAGAACTTTCATAAGCTCTTCTTTCTCTTCTTTGCTCAACTCAGCTGAAATGACAACTGGGTACTCTTTGGTATCAGTCAAAAATGCATACTCCAAATGGTTTGGAAGTATTTTCAATTCTGGAATGCTCTGGTTCCTTGGAGATTTTTGCTTTGGAAGTATAGTTTCATCTTGGTCAGCAAAATGAGGTTCATCTTTCAACAGTTCTTCCAGTTCCTTCAGATCCTTTTCTGGATCGAAAGATTTCTCAGCAAGTTGTATTTCATGACTGTGGTTTTCTTCTTGTATGGCTCTGGCTTCTTCTTCCAATAGCAAGTCGAAAGTGTCGATATGGAAGACTGTGTCATCACTCATCGTCGAGTGTTTGATCGTGTGGTCCATGCCAAAGGTGATGGCGTCAGTGCCAACCCTAATGGTTAGTTTTGTGTCATGGACGTCTATTAAAGCTCTTGCTGTGGCCAAAAAGGGTCTTCCGAGAAGAATGGGAACTTCATCATCTTCCTCCATATCCAGTATGACAAAATCTACAGGAAAAACAAATTTGTCAACTTTAACAAGAAGATCTTCTACAATACCTCTTGGATAAGTTACCGCCTTATTAGCAAGATTAATTGCCATTCGAACTGGTTTCGGTTCTGGTAGATTTAATTTCCTGTAGAAAGAATATGGCATTAAATTGATGCTGGCACCTAAGTCTGCTAAACCATAGCTGCTAGCATGGTTTCCAAATGTACAAGGAAGATGTAAACCGCCTGGGTCTCCTACTTTCTCTGGTAAGTTTTTCATCATCGTAGCGTAGCATTTTTCACTTAATGTGACCAATGACACTTCTTCCATTTTCTTGCGGTTAGTGAGAAGGTCTTTTAGGAATTTGGCATATTTTGGCATCTGTGTGATTGCATCAACGAAAGGAATGTTGATGCTGAGCTGCTTTAGGTGTTCAAGGAATTTCTTGAATTCTTTGTCTTCTTTCTCTTTCTTCAACCGTTGAGGAAATGGAATGGTCGGTTGATGTGGCTCTGGTGAGGATGTTTCTTTTGTTCCTTCACCCTTTGTATGCTCATTCTCCGCTGTACCTATTTTTGATTCAGGAGTTGAATTAATTTCGGGTTCCATGACTGCTGGTGGGATGATTTTACCACTTCTGGTAGTTATTGCTTTTGCTTGGGCTCGTGGGTTCGGCTCGGTGTTGGTGGGAAGCGTTCCTGGTAATCTTTCCTGCAAAACTTTAGATATTTGGCCAATTTGGTTTTCGATGTTTTGAATGGAGGCTGCTTGATTTCTCAGTTGAACTTCGGTTGCTGAGTGTCTCTTTTCTGATCCTTCCATAAATTTGCCCAATATGTCTTCTAAGCTTGGCTTCTTTTCTTGGGTATGTTGTGGGTTAAATCCTGGTGGTGCCTGTTTATGTTGATTATAAGGTTGTTGCTGGCGTTCGAATGGTGGTTGTTGCCTCTGTTGTTGGTTGTAAAAATCATTTCCTCCCCGCCAGTTATTTCTTCGTATCGGGTAGTCGAATCTGTCTCCGGATGAATAACACGCATCTGCTTTCTTGTTACCGTCTTCATCGTAAGGACAGTCTTTTTGTAAGTGAGGACCGCTGCAGTTGTCACATCCTACCGCGATGGCATGGATGCTTTGATTCATTTTCTTGAGGTCTCTCCCAAATTGGTCCAATCGGTTATGTATGGCTGACATTCCTTCCACTGCTTCTTCTTTTAGCTTCCTTCGACATGACGAATCTCTTGAGGAATGGTAGTGGTGGGAATGTTTTGCAAGTTCCTCAATTCTTTCGTAAGCATCAGTAGCGGTTAGGTTTATGAGTGGTCCTCGCCCGTCGAGTAATTGTCTGGTTTGTGTATTGATGCAATCATAGAACTTCTGTACTTTCTGATGTTTGTCCATATCGTGTTGTGGACAATCTTGAATCAATTCTTTGAATCGACTCCATGCTTGGTACAAAGTTTCATCTTCGTCTTGAAGGAAGTTTTGAATTTTTGCTTTCATTTTATTGATTTTGGAAGGTGGAGTGTATTCTTCAATAAAATCTTCTTTTAATCCGTCCCAGGTAGTTATGGAACCTGGAGGTAGTCTCTTTAACCATTTCTTTGCACCTTCGCGTAGTGTCATTGGGAAAATTCGTAACATGATTGCATCTGAGGAAATTCCTGGAATGTTGAAACAATCAGTTATTTCCGTGACTTGCTCGATGTGTTCGACTGGATCTTCTTCTTCCGTCCCTTTGAAAGTAATTCCTTTTAGAGCGGAAAGGTAATGGCCTTTAAGCTCAAAATTTGCATTTTCAGGAATTTTTGGGCGTATGAGGCTTGGTCCTGTTCCGTCTCTTGCTCGGTTATAGTATGCTTTCAAGGTTGGTTCTGGTTCGTTAACTGGGGCTGCCATTTCTTCTATTGGTTCTTCTTTTGGGAATATACTTCTTCTTGTTTTTCTCCTGATGTTAAATTCACGTTCTGGTTCGTTCAATGGAGGTATGATGTTTGGTTGTGAACTTCGGGTCATAAACTGCACATTAGAAACTGTTTGCAAGTTGGGTGCGTTTCTCTCTTTTATATATATATATATATATATATATATATATATATATATATATATATATATATATATATATATATATATATATATATATATATATATATATATATATATATATATATATATATATATATATATATATATATATATATATATATATATATATATATATATATATTTAAAAAAAAGAATTAAGTAATTTTAAAATTTGAATTTTTTTTATTAAAAATATAAAATATATTTTTTTATACAAATAAAAATTGAACAAAAAGTTTAAAACTTTTAAAACCTTTATGTAATTAATCAGTTATAACAACCGAATATCTTATCAAATCCACTATAATGCGTTGACTATCAAATAAAGAACGGCCAGGCAGGACAGTAGGGAGGCAGGACTCTTTCGGTCAATGACCTTTCGAAAATCCAACAACCAAACCGAATCTGTCTATTCTGACACCGTTCTCGTAAGTAGAATTACTAGCATGATAGTTGGATTGATAATCAATTTAGTTTGAAACAACTAAATAAATTGCAAGCGGGTCTTAAAATTATTTAGTAACAAACATAGAGAAATAAATGAAAGTTTTGAAACAAACGTGAAATTTTAACTTTCCACGGTAGAAACCGTAAAACGGATCGATTGACTAACAATTGTAAAACAATAAAATTAATTAAATAATTCCCCGGCAACGGCGCCAAAAACTTGTTGTCTTCAAAACAACTCACTTGTAGTTGTTAAGTTTACACAGTCTTAATCCAATTTATCTACCTAATTGTATGACTATTAGACTTACGAGCAAGTATTACTCGATCATTTAATAGTATAGTTTTGGTAAGTAAAGGTATCGAATTTCCACAGGGAATTATTAACTAACTTAAGGTTTTCAATTATCAATCAAACAGTTTAGAGGCGAGTTTTAGTAAAAACTCGTAAAACTAAGTTTTGGATGCTTGTAAAATAGACGAAATAATAAACAACAATTATCGTAACAACACAACAATTAAGAGATAATATGATCAAATTATAACAAGGGAAGCTTTCGCCTAGGATTTGTTGATTCATATAAATCTAGGTTGACTAGTTTTGATTATGTGCAATGAGTTAAAATAGGTAGCATTAAGTGGTAGGATCATATGGTCAAGTCACCAATTCTATAATTTCTAAGTTAATATAGCACAATGGTCATGTAACTAAATAACTTATAATCATGAATAATTAATATAATCTAGCATGCAAACATAGGCCATACCCTAATGGTCATAGTGATATGATCATACAATCAATGGTCATGAGTTGTAACTAAATATGATATAAGTTTTATTTCACTAATCAAGTTTATAGCTAGAATAACCTCCCTAGTTAAATGGTCAATAACTAGTCCAATGATATGTAGGTGTCAATTAAACATCAAAATGGTTCATATGTTCAATACGTTTAAATGGTCAATAAACATTAATCATATGAAGATGGCTATCAAGATTATAAACTTTAATCACATTCAATATGTATAGCATGCAAATTATATATCCTAACCGAAATTTAACTCGAATCAAGAACTAGATCAACACAAATTTATATTAATGAATCAACATCACCTAGGCAAAAGCTACAGGGAATCTAGCCTAGCATGGTATCAAGTATACAATAACAATAAGAATAATACATGATAAAAGATACCAACCGGTTAAATTCGATGAATCCTTGCAACAAATGAAGATCCTAGCTCCTTCTTGTAATGTAAATAACTCTCAAATACATTTATCACACATGAAATATTGAAATACACGAATTATAATAGTTCTAAAATGTCAAATGACTGATTTCTCTCTTGGATTCTAACAATGGTCCTTCAAATGGTCGTCCAATGCGTTCAATTTATACCAGTCGAAGTCTCAGGGCGCGGTGCGCCTGTGTCAGGGCGCGGTGCGGCTAAGTGGATCAGATCTGGCAGTCTTTATCGCTGGAAAGGCCACGTGATGGTTCGCTTTTCAGATCGGATCTGGGGCGCGGTGCGCCCAAAGGTAAGGCGGGGTGCGCCCTTGCACATGTTAGGCAACCCGGTTGAATCATTGGATGAACCCATGCTTGATTATTTTAATGCCAAGTTGGCCAAGTTGTCGAAGAATGGCTTCTTCTTGGGCGCGGTGCGCCTCATGGCTGGGCGGGGTGCGCCCTGGCTGAAATCAGAATTGCATTTCGTTTCGTTTAACGCTCAAATCTCTTGTAAAATCCGATCTTTTGCTCCAAATGTGTCTTTTAGCTACAAAATGAATATTTTAGCATATTAGGTATCTTTAGTTCATAAAATGTATGAAACTAAACTAAAATGACACTGATATCGCCCGGAAAATATGTATAATTTACGCGATATCAAAATACCCCATACTTGAACTTTGCTTGTCCTCAAGCAATTCTTAGAATAATTTTTAGGTTAAAAATCAATCCAAATGAACAAATACAGACACCATAGAAAAAGGTCAATGTCAGTCAACATGGTCAGAATCAGTTTTGTAAGGACCCTATATATTGAACAAACGTTACCCACTTTTAGCTTTGTGAACCACTTTCTTTGGCTACTTGAAGGACGAATAGACTCGTCAAGATTTGGTGATTAGGAGTGTGTATCAGACAAATGAAACAGAGGATGTACCCAGTGGGGGTACTTTTCATCTACCTTTTATGAGGCTTTTATCCTATTGAAATTGGGATTTTAAATTTCCTCTGGGCAAACATCCGGTTTTGAAAGTTTCACCCTTGTACTGTCCTTTACTGTTTACCGTCTCAAACCTTTCATTTCCTTTTTCTCATCACCAATCATAAAACTTCAATCTTCGATCTCGACAGGCCAATGTATTCTATATCTTCAATTTTTTAGCTCGGGTTAAGTCTCTAATTTTTGTAGACTTCTTGATGTTTTCGTCTTTTTGCTCTTCATTTTCTTTGAAGTCTTTAATTAATCGTTGGATCTCTTTGACTCCAAATGGGGACTTATCCTAGAGGAATTGTAGAAGATCTTCTTGTAAAAGTTGACAAATTTGTTTTTCCTGTAGATTTTGTCATTTTGGATATGGAGGAAGATGATGAAGTCCCCATTCTTCTCGGAAGACCCTTTTTAGCAACAGCAAGAGCTTTAATAGACGTCCATGACACAAAACTAACCATTCGGGTTGGCACTGACGCTATCACCTTTGGCATGGACCACACGATCAAACACTCAACGATGAGTGATGACACAGTCTTCCATATCGACACTTTCGATTTACTATTGGAAGAAGAAGCCAGAGCCATACAAGAAGATAGCCATAGTCACGAAATGCAACTTGCTGAGAAGTCATTCGACCCTGAGAAGGATCTGAAGGAGCTAGAAGAACTGTTGAAAGATGAACCACATTTCGCTGAACGGGAAGAAACTGTACTTCCAAAGCAAAAATCGCCAAAGAACCAGAGCATCCCAGAATTGAAAATACTTCCAAACCATTTGGAGTATGCATTTTTGTCTGATACTAAAGAATACCCTGTTGTCATTTCAGCTGAATTGAGCCAAGAAGAAAGAGAAGAGCTTATGAAAGTTCTCAAGAGAAGGAAAAATGCCATCGCATGGAGCATCTCAGACATCAAGGGAATAAGTCCTACCATCTGTTCTCACAAGATACTGATGGAAGAAGATTCAAAGCCAACAGCCCAACATCAAAGAAGGCTTAACCCAAAGATGCAAGAAGTGGTCGATAAAGAAATCATGAAGCTACTCGATGCCGGTATCATCTACCCAATATCTGACAGCAAATGGGTAAGCCCAATCCACGTCGTTCCAAAGAAAGGAGGGATAACCGTCATTACCAACGAGAAGAATGAAGTTATACCTACCAGAACGGTGACAGGATGGCGGGTGTGCATCGATTATCGCAAATTGAACGATGCAACACGAAAAGACCATTTTCCTCTTCCCTTCATGGATCAAATGCTAGAACGATTATCAGGAAAAGCATATTACTGTTTCTTGGATGGTTTTTCAGGTTATTTTCAAATTCCCATAGACCCAGAAGATCAAGAAAAGACCACGTTCACTTGCCCTCAAGGAATCTTCGCATACCGAAGAATGCCTTTTGGTCTATGCAATGCTCCAGCCACTTTTCAAAGATGCGTCTCAGCAATCTTCCATGACATGATGGAAAACTCCATGGAGGTCTTCATGGATGACTTCTCGCTATTTGGTGACTCATTTACAAACTGTTTGTCTAATCTAGACAAAATGCTTAAACGATGTGAAGAAACCAATCTAGTGCTCAATTGGGAGAAATGCCACTTCATGGTTAAAGAGGGAATAGTCTTGGGCCACAAAGTGTCGGGTCGAGGGATTGAAGTCGACATAGCAAAAGTGGAAGTCATTGCTAAACTTCCACCATCGACCAACGTGAAAGGAGTCAGAAGCTTCTTGGGACATGCCGGTTTTTACCGGAGGTTTATAAAAGATTTTTCTAAAATAACAAAACCGTTAACACAACTTTTACAAAATGATGTAAAATTTGATTTTAATGATGAATGTGTTAATGCTTTTGAATTTTTGAAGCTTCAATTAACCACTGCTCCAATCATGATCGGCCCAGACTGGAATCTACCTTTTGAACTAATGACAGACGCAAGTGATATCGCGTTGGGAGCCGTCCTAGGCCAAAGAATCGAAAAGAAGTTCAAGCCAATTTACTACATCAGCAAGACTCTGAATCCTGCTCAAGAAAACTACACTACCACTGAAAAAGAACTCCTAGCAGTAGTGTATGCTTTTGATAAATTCCGGCCTTATCTAATTTTATCAAAAACCATTGTCTATACAGATCACTCAGCAATCAAGTACCTGTTCAACAAGCAAGATGCCAAACCCCGCTTAATTCGTTGGGTCTTGCTGTTACAAGAATTTGATATTGAAATTCAAGACAAGAAAGGATCCGAGAATTTGGCAGCAGATCATTTGTCAAGACTGGAGAATGCGGAGCAGAAGGCGAGAAAAGAAAAGGAAGTAAACGACTCCTTCCCTGAAGAACATGTAATGTCAATTCATGTTAAAATGGAAACCCCTTGGTATGCGGACATTGTGAACTACCTTGCAGCCAAAGTGCTGATCGGAGGGCTTACTCATCAACAGAAGAAAAAGTTCTTTGCCGACATCAAGTACTACCTATAGGATGAGCCATACCTTTTCCGATCATGTCCGGATAACATCATAAGGAGGTGTGTACACGGGAAGGAAATTGAAGACATACTTAAGCAATGCCATCAAGGACCTACAGGTGGACATCACGGAGCAAATTACACCGCGCGAAAGGTGTTTGAAGCAGGCTTTTATTGGCCCACAATCTTCAAGGACGCAACAACTTTCGTCAAGACATGCGATCCGTGTCAGCGAGCGGGAAATATCTCCTCCAAAAATGAAATGCCATTACATTCTATACAGGTATGTGAAATTTTCGATGTATGGGGTATTGACTTTATGGGGCCTTTTCCTAATTCCCAAGGAAACAAATATATATTGGTTGCGGTTGACTACGTATCAAAGTGGGCTGAAGCAAAAGCTTTACCCACAAATGATGCTCGAGGTGTGGTTAAATTTTTGAAAACCATTTTTGCACGTTTTGGTGTCCCTAAAGCTCTTATAAGCGATAGGGGTACTCATTTTTGCAACAAACAAATGGAAAATGCTTTAAATAAGTATGGGGTGACCCATCGAATATCCACACCTTATCACCCGCAATCAAGTGGTCAAACGGAGATCACAAACAGGGCTTTAAAACGAATTTTGGAATGATCCGTTGGAACTAGTCGAAAAGATTGGTCCGAAAAGCTTGATGATGCACTCTGGGCTTTTCGAACCGCTTTTAAAACACCTACTGGCACTACCCCCTACAAATTGGTGTATGGAAAAGCTTGTCACCTCCCAGTTGAGGTTGAACACAAGGCATTCTGGGCCTTGAAATCGTGTAACATGGATTTTAATCTTGTCAGTACTAACCGTTTGTGTCAATTAAATGAGCTAAATGAACTGCGAAATGACGCATACGAAAATTCAGCAATTTACAAAGACAAGATCAAAAGGTGGCATGACTCAAGGTTAAAAGGAAACAAAGATTTCCAAATAGGGGAAAAAGTCTTACTTTACAATTCACGCTTAAGACTTTTTCCTGGAAAGCTGAGGACTAGATGGTATGGTCCGTTCACAATCAAAGAAGTGCATCCACACGGGGCTGTGGATCTTTTTAAGGAAGGAGGAGAGAGCTTTAAAGTGAACGGACACAGACTTAAGCGATATGAGGAAGGTGTTCACATCGATAACGAACGCGAAGACATCCCACTCCAAACAGTAGAACCTTAGAGTGGAATGGAGTCCAGCTAAAAAGACTCCAAATCTATGAAAAAGAAGCGCTTTCGGGAGGCAACCCGAGTTTTTGATTGGTATGTGTTATTTGTTATTTTTCCTTTAGTTTTATTTTTTTTTTTTATTTTTTTTTTCTTTGGCTTTATTTGATTTTTATTTAATAATAAAAAAAAAATAAATAAATAAATAAAAATAAATACAACATATAAATATAACATATAAAATAAAATAAAAATGTGTGGTGAAAATAAAATAAATAAAAGAAACAAGAAATGAAATTAGAGGGCAAAAATTATAAGCTTCAAAGAGGGAAACCCAGGCGCAGGGCGCAACCCGCCCAGGAGGAGGCGCACCGCGCCGGTCAGGATATAAAACCACAGGGGTAAGCTGTAAAACTTCATTTCTGATCTCCCTTCCCCTCTAGCGCGATCCGCCGCAGGAACCCGACCAAAACCTCCAAAAACTCGATTTTTTGCTTCAAGTTTCTTGTTTAATCTTCACCTATGGGTATGTTTCTTTGATCCCTTCTATTCTTTGCATTATATTCTTACTTTTCTTGCTTGATTTCATAGTTTTTAATCATCAAATTGTTTGAAATTCTTCCAAAATGAGTTCTTGACTTGCAAATTCGTGTTCCTTGATTATAGTCCGATTTTGGTGTTGTTTTGATAGATTTATTGATACATATGACTAATAGATTACATTACAAACTTAAATTGCACAACAAAATATCAAATTCACACAAATTTGATAAATTGGGGAAGAACAAACCCTAGAATTTTGATTGTTGATTTTCGATGTAATTGATGTTAGTTTTGTGATATTTGTGGTCTATTGTATAAATAATCTTAATGCATACACGAATATTGGCTGGATTTGAGCAGAAACTTGGTTTGAAAACGGATTAAACAGGCAGACCCGAGCAGCCGCAGGGCGCACTGCGCCTATCCCATGGGCGCATCGCGCCTGCCTCCTGCCTTGACCAATTTGCTTGATTTTCTTGCTTGTTTAGCTCATTGTTTGTATTGTCATTGCAGGAACTAAATTCAAAACCTCAAAAACAAATCACCCATATTTGAGATTTGGGAATTCAGATGAAGACCGAGATGCAAAATATGTCTTGGCTAGTTTGATAAAGAAGGATATGAATGTTGCTCCAGCAGTGGATTGGGACAAGCTGGATGCAATTGGAATATCAGACAAACTGGCACCTTACCTCATCCGCCAATTCGAAGATCCATTATTTGGGGTAGTGATTGACGAGGCTTGGAACAACATCTTCCGGATAAACGAAAACGTACATATGGAGCTAACGTTAGAGTTTCTTTCTACTTTCAAATATGAGAAAGAAATTGATGAAGATATTCGTTTCCGATTGATGGGAACTTGGCATGATATGTCCCTTGCCCGATTCGCTTATCTACTGGACCTTTACCCCGAGGAGCTGGCATTTCACCCACACTTCCCGGCTTATCTTTCGACGTATGACAAAGGCGAATTCAGCGAAAGGAGATGCAGTGAGTTCTTTCAAGAAATAGCAAACGTCAACAATACAATACCACGAGATAATAAAGCTTCCCAAATCCAAAATCCTATCCACAGAATACTCCACCGTTTTCTAGCGTTCACCGTGAACCAATCATACGGGTTTGACAAATGCCCGTACCATGATTTGCCGGCACTTTGGGGAGCAATTAACCCCGAAGTGAAATTCCACCTCCCACACGCGATTGCGGTATTCTTTAGGGAGCGGGCAAAGGGGCAAAGCACGCTTAGCCCAATTTGCGGTGGCAACATGATTACACGGATCGCCAAAAAATTGGGCGATTTTTCATCCATCAACATGCTCACGGTCAAAACAGAGTACCCGAAAATCCTCTCCGAATCACATTTTAAATCTATGATTCGGAGGGTGGCGCCGAACACGTACGATTTCATCGGTATTACTACCACCATTCCGCCACCGGGATTTGGGGCAGAAGCAGCACAACCCTCTGCTTCCAGACAGAGCCGACGACGCCAGCACGAGCATGAGCAGCAAGGACCGGAACAAGAGGTAAACTTAAATTTCCTCTATAACCAAATGGTCCAGATGGATTTGCGTCGCCAGCGAGAGGCGAATGCCCTAGGACACTACCTGGATGATACACAGCAGTTCATGGGACACATGTATCAGCAGGCAGGATGGCAACTGCCACCGCAGTATCCCTATCCGACATGGGATCAAAGGATGGGAGGAGCAGGACAGTCTAGTGGAGCTCACGGCGATCCATCAGGAGGAGACTATCAGCCGCAGGGGCATGGATTTGATGATACTGAGGATTTGGATTGACATTTATGGTATTGTTTGTCATATATTTTTATTTTGGGTGATTTAAAAAAAAAAAAGCTATGATTTGATTTTTTTTATTATTTTGATTATTTAGTGTGTTTTTATTTGTGGTGAGTTTTATTATTTGTGTGTTTATCTAACCGTATTGTTTGAGATTTTGCGTGTTTTATTTGATAATTGTGCAGAAAGACTGACTTTTGTTTCAGTCCTTTTTATAAATAAAAATAAAAATATAATAAGATCGCACTGAAACAATGACATCTCACGATCCATTCCGAGAGCTCCAAGTTCAGCATCTGCAATCACCTGTACAATACCTCAGGGGAGTCGGTTCCAATACTCCTTTTTCATAAGCTTATTTTTATAAATATTTATACAACGGGGACGTTGTATTGTTCAAGTATGGGGTATTAAGGGATTGCAGTACTTACACTTGTATTTTATTTGTCTTTGAGCATTTATATAGGTTAATTTTGGGTAAAATTTTGAAAAATTTATAAATCAGATACCATAGTTCCAAGTCATAAAAATTGAATCATAAGATTGGTCCTGAGTTTTGTCTGAAATTCTTTATACTAAACAAATGAACCACACTTTTAGCCTAACCGACCATTTTGAAACTACTTGTTTGGAAGACAGATGCAGGTGCTTAATGAATTAAGATACGTTTAGAGGAGGTTGATTGGGATGATGTGTACACACAAATAATAAGCCTTGCATATTATTTATCAGAAAATTCGCATCTTGGCTTCTGAAAGGATTAATCCTTTGTACTCCCAAGTCTCAAACAACCTTACATTGCCACTTTCTCATCACTATTTTTTGATTCATCGCATGGATTCCTGATGAAACTTGAAGACGATCCCCTATTATAGATCATTGGGATCAAGTCATAAAATTGATCGATAATACCAGCTTGATCACAATCTACTTCCACGCATCTAAGAAAATTCTTAGAAGCCAAGTTCTTGAGAAAAGAGAAAAAGTCAAAGAAATCCAACGATTAATTAAGACTTCAAAGAAAATAAAGAGCAAAAAGACGAAAACATCAAGAAGTCTACAAAAAATAGAGACTTAGCCCGAGCTAAAAATTGAAGATATAGAATACATTGGCCTGTCGAGATCAAAGATTGAAGTTTTATGATTAGTGATGAGAAAAAGGAAATGAAAGGTTTGAGACGGTAAACAGTAAAGGACAGTACAAGGGTGAAACTTTCAAAACCGGATGTTTGCCCAGAGGAAATTTAAAATCCCAATTTCAATAGGATAAAAGCCTCATAAAAGGTAGATGAAAAGTACCCCCACTGGGTACATCCTCTGTTTCATTTGTCTGATACACACTCCTAATCACCAAATCTTGACGAGTCTATTCGTCCTTCAAGTAGCCAAAGAAAGTGGTTCACAAAGCTAAAAGTGGGTAACGTTTGTTCAATATATAGGGTCCTTACAAAACTGATTCTGACCATGTTGACTGACATTGACCTTTTTCTATGGTGTCTGTATTTGTTCATTTGGATTGATTTTTAACCTATAAATTATTCTAAGAATTGCTTGAGGACAAGCAAAGTTCAAGTATGGGGTATTTTGATATCGCGTAAATTATACATATTTTCCAAGCGATATCAGTGTCATTTTAGTTTAGTTTCATACATTTTATGAACTAAAGATACCTAATATGCTAAAAGTACATTTTGTAGCTAAAAGACACATATGGAGCAAAAGATCGGATTTTACAAGAGATTTGAGCGTTAAAAGAAACAAAGTGACATTCTGATTTCAGCAGGGGCGCACCCCGCCCAGACCAAGGGCGCACTGCGCCTAAGATGATGCCAGTGTTCGACATGCTGGTCCACTTGAGATTAAAATAATGAAGCGTGGGTTCATCTAATGATTCAACCGGGTTGCCTAACATGTGCACGGGTGCACTCCGCCTTACCTTTGGGCGCACCGCGCCCCAGATCCGATCTGAAAAGCGAACCATCACGTGGCCTTTCCAGCGATAAAGACTGCCAGATCTGATCCACTATAGGCGCACCGCGCCCTGACACAGGCGCACCGCGCCCTGAGACTTCGACTGGTATAAATTGAACGCATTGGACGACCATTTGGGGGACCATTGTTAGAATCCAAGAGAGAAATCAGTCATTTGACATTTTAGAACTATTATAATTCGTGTATTTCAATATTTCATGTGTGATAAATGTATTTGAGAGTTATTTACATTACAAGAAGGAGCTAGGATCTTCATTTGTTGCAAGGATTCATCGAATTTAACCGGTTGGTATCTTTTATCATGTATTATTCTTATTGTTATTGTATACTTGATACCATGCTAGGCTAGATTCCCTGTAGCTTTTGCCTAGGTGATGTTGATTCATTAATATAAATTTGTGTTGATCTAGTTCTTGATTCGAGTTAAATTTCGGTTAGGATATATAATTTGCATGCTATACATATTGAATGTGATTAAAGTTTATAATCTTGATAGCCATCTTCATATGATTAATGTTTATTGACCATTTAAACGTATTGAACATATGAACCATTTTGATGTTTAATTGACACCTACATATCATTGGACTAGTTATTGACCATTTAACTAGGGAGGTTATTCTAGCTATAAACTTGATTAGTGAAATAAAACTTATATCATATTTAGTTACAACTCATGACCATTGATTGTATGATCATATCACTATGACCATTAGGGTATGGCCTATGTTTGCATGCTAGATTATATTAATTATTCATGATTATAAGTTATTTAGTTACATGACCATTGTGCTATATTAACTTAGAAATTATAGAATTGGTGACTTGACCATATGATCCTACCACTTAATGCTACCTATTTTAACTCATTGCACATAATCAAAACTAGTCAACCTAGATTTATATGAATCAACAAATCCTAGGCGAAAGCTTCCCTTGTTATAATTTGATCATATTATCTCTTAATTGTTGTGTTGTTACGATAATTGTTATTTATTATTTCGTCTATTTTACAAGCATCTAAAACTTAGTTTTACGAGTTTTTACTAAAACTCGCCTCTAAACTGTTTGATTGATAATTGAAAACCTTAAGTTAGTTAATAATTCCCTGTGGAAATTCGATACCTTTACTTACCAAAACTATACTATTAAATGATCGAGTAATACTTGCTCGTAAGTCTAATAGTCATACAATTAGGTAGATAAATTGATTTAAGACTTTGTAAACTTAACAACTACAAGTGAGTTGTTTTGAAGACAACAATATATATATATATATATATATATATATATATATATATATATATATATATATATATATATATATATATATATATATATATATATATATATATTATCATTATCATAATTTCATTTGTTGAGAAAAAACTATAACTTGTGATAGATAATAGCATCATTATCTCCCACTTTATGTTCATTATTCTAATATATTAACTTTAAATAATGCCTTTTATTGTTCAATTATAAGTACAATATTTTTATTAAATAAATTTAGATATATGTTTATATTGTTGGTAAATTTAAAAATATCATATTAAATAGATAATTTATCATGTTAATTATATGTTATCTAGAAATCGAGATAAATATTTTTTGCTAATAAAACAACTTAATTTTAGAGGCTATATTTTTTACTTATTTATTCAAAGATATGTTCAATTATGCTATTTTTTTTACCAAAAGGTAAAAGAGTAAAATAAAAAATTACAAGTGACATAGTTAAATACACAGATGGATTAAAAAATTTTAAAATTGTGTTCAAATATTTGCAACCTCTAAATCATTATAATTATCACGTAGGTATTTTATTTGAATATCCTACATTTTTAAATGCTTTAGTATCAATAACTTATTATAAATAAGCAGTAGTTTTTAAATGTGTTTTTTTAACTTTTTCTAATTATAATAAGTGGTTGTTAACAAACAATTACAATTGTTGATATTTAAGTAATCATCATGATCGAAATTAAAATATTGTCAAATAAGTAAATTTTAAATTAATTAATAATAACAATTGTTCAAAGTAACATTAGATCAAGAATTAGGCTTAATTTAAGTGTTAGAATTATTATCGTATAGTTAATGTCATCACATAATCATTTTCGACAACGTATTTGTTTAACAATTAACCACATGACTTTCACTTGCACAGCGCGCAAACATTCGCCTAGTTACTTTATAATGGTTTGATCGTCTACAACGTGTTCACATTGGTTAATCTCTTATAATAGACAACCCTCCGATAAATTGTGTCAATGGCCGAAATTAGTTCTCACGGTTCTCAAAATTTTAATGGTTCTCATTTAAACCCTTCACTCTCTCTCTCTCTCTCTCTCTCTATATATATATATATATATATATATATATATATATATATATATATATATATATATATATATATATATATATATATATATATATATATATATATATATATATATATATATATATATATCCTAATAAATAAGTAACTCAAAGCCACATGTCACCACCACATTCATTTGGCCACATGTCATTTTCTCATAATTTTGAATTTCTTAAAAAAACAAAATTGGATTGACAATTTCGTTCACTCCATAATGATCAGTTATGATTCAAATGTTTAATGTTCCTGGTTTTTCTCATCGGTTTCCACTTTCATTCCATTTTCCTTGAAAATCTCTCAAGTCATCAACGATGTTGTTAATCCATCCCACAAATTTAGCCAGAAAATCGTCAAGAAATCAAAGCCAAGCAGGATATATTCTCTAAATTGAAAATTATGTTGAAGGTCTGACTATTTCTTCGATCATGAACCCCTATTCATAACATAACTGACTTCTTTTCGATTTCGAAATGTGGCTTAAACCCTAATGCTCTTCATCGTCTGTATTTATGGCTGCATTGAGAGATAGATTCCATCTCCTGAAGATTACATCCTCTTCTTTCTCAATTTTTCTCTCTTCGTTTGTAGCTGGGGTTTATTTGATTTACGGCATGAACGGAGGGATTCAAAATTGGATTCGTTCTCAATTTTTCTCTCCTCGATGCTAATACGTCTCGATTTATGCAATCCCTTTCCAGGTTTTGCAGCAAACAGGTATGAATCGCTAGCTATTTCTCATTTCATGTGTGTAGATTTCCGTGTCTATCTATGATTTTTCTAGGGAAGTTATGGTAAAATATGTTCTGCTAATTATCTACATCTTATTGCACTTCTTGCCAAGACTAATGTGGATATTCCTTTATTTATTTTTTTGGAAGCGGAACTGATTGAAAAAGAGATGAGATTAAGTCTGATTACGATTCTCCTCTTCTCGACCTTCTATTTCATGGAGTGCGTACTCTCTTTTCCCTCTTTACATTTTATCTACTCATTGGCGATTAAAGCTTTTATGTGTGTTAGCTATGTTAGCTCATTTCACATTAACGCTCTAAAACACATTCCGATTCTGTCGTATTATTGTTAGGTTGATGATTGATATTAATTTTTTACGCATATGGTTTGGGTATCATTGTTAACAGAAATGATTGATCAAACAATTGGATTGTAAAGCTTTATAATGTTGTTCTTGCTATCATATTACCATGGTAGATATGATGTGTAATCTTCTTTATGTAAGGTGTTTTATTACAGGCACAAGTTCATAGACATGCTCAAAACTTTAAGGAAGTTCAACAGTGTACACTCCTGTCTATAAAAACCGGTGGATGCAGTCAGGATTGCTCATATTGCCCTCAATCATCTAGGTACAATACACGATTAAAAGCACAAAAGCTCATGAATAAAGATGTTGTTCTTAAGGCAGCACAAAAGGTATATACATTTCCCCTAATTACTCATATAATTTATGCATCTAATTTATCTAAGGCTAACATTCTTCTATACAAAACTTCCATTTGACAGGCAAAAGAGGCCGGTAGCACTCGATTTTGTATGGGTGCATTATGGAGAGATACCATAACAGAATTGATCCTTATAGAAGAATGATCTTAAATTACAAACCTGGTCCTTATTACAGATTTAGTCCTTATACCAGAAAATTACAGACCTCGTCCTTATAAGCAAATAAACAGTGAAACAAAAAAATATGAATAAACTTAAAGGGACTTATAAGGATCGACAATCTGTTCATCTGGTAATGGAGCTTTGTGCAGGTGGCGATCTTTTTTATTGGGTAAGCTTATATAGTTCAATACTGAGGAAAACCCTGTAACATTATTACTTTTTGTGAAGTTTTTATCTTTTTAGGATTGTAAGGGTAAAATGGTCAAAAAAAGATGTGTGTCATTTACAGATACATGATTAAAATTGGTTATATTAAAAAAAATTTCCATGAAGAAAATGACAATTAATAAATTGGAAGAAAGCGCATTCCTTCAAGAACATTCTATTTTATTCCATCAAACAAAGACAACAACTTTGTTTCATTCCAGTGACATGAGCCATTCCATTACTTTTGTGATTCCATCATACCATAACATCAAAACATAAGGAAGGATGTGGTGGTGATCCATATTTTATCTTTAGTATAAGATATTAACATTGTATGATCTTTATTATTATCTTCTATATCCTTCAAATAAAATTAGCATTATATAATGGTGTTTGTATCTCAGTTATATCAGTTTGACTATGTCTTTGACAGACTATTTTGAAATATCCTCAAATTGGTTCAGGGGCTTTTGCTTTGCTTGCCCACTTTAGGTGACGTTTGGAATTAGGTAAAGGTACTGACAAATTTCATTCTTCTTTGGATTCTTTTAGTTATTCTTTTTGGGTTTATAAACATTATAAAGATGACATATCCAATATTTTATTACATGTACATGTTGGATATGCATAATTGGCATGAGTGAAAGTCAGTGGGTTAAAACCCAGGTTGGGAACGCAAAGCAGCAAGCCATTATGTTCGCATTTAAAGGTCATGTAACTCCAGATAAAGCTCATATACTCATAATAATATGTACTTATATTTTTTGTTAGGATAAAACATTTAGAATTACTTGGAACTATTACCTATCCAATATTTTATTACATATAAATATTGGATACTCATATTTGTAATGAGTGAAAGGCAGTAGGTTGAAACCCAAGTTAGGAATGAATCTTTTTGGATTTAGTGTCTGACCTTTGTGGGTTTTGATTCAAAATGGCATGTTTTCTAACTATTCATATTACATTTTATTCGTTACCAGATATTGTCTCATATTGATCTACTTAAATTTTTTTAAATACCCAAATTACCCTCCACAGTCTATTTTCTCGATCTATTAATGGAGGATGCAAGTTTGAAGTAGATACAAAATATGGACATGTATTTCTATTAAACTCAAAAAATACTTCAAGTTGCATTGACTTTGAAACTTAATAAACTGGTTGCTAAATCTGTTTCTTAGGTTTCTTTAAATCTGGATGGACTTACCTTTTTTTTTTTTCTATTTCTTAGGTTGCTTTAAATTATTTTCTTATACCAAGTAAAAATAGCACAGGTGCCTCAATTGAACAAACATAAAAGACGGTCAATACTCAAAGAAGTCAAACAGCAAACAAGTTGCATATTACCTTTTTTCATATAAATGGAGCAAAAACAAAATTACGATAAAACCTCTTAAAAAGTTTTCATTTCTTTTAAACGATATAGACTGATTTTTTTGTCAATTTATGCAAGGTTTGTATTAATTTTTCGTACTTGTATAAAGCGTTTGTAAAAAGCTCTTACTTTGTTCGAAGTAATGTATAAATTAATATTATTGTGTTTCAATGAATAAGTGATATTACATAATTTTTCTAAAAGACATTAAGAACTAACATAATGTTAACTATTTTTGTCAATTGAATCGAGGTGGCCAGAGTTTCATCAGACAAGTGGTCTCCAACATTAATTTCAACATTTTCTTCTTTATCTTATGGAAATTTGGTTTTTAAAATGATTAATCTTTAGATCTTCGTTAAATACGTTTTCTTTGTGCCATCCCGTGTAATACACGGGTCTTACAACTAGTATATATATATATATATATATATATATATATATATATATATATATATATATATATATATATATATATATATATATATATATATATATATATATATATATATATATATATATATATATATATATGAGTGTGTGTATGTGTGTTTTTCAAGAAAAAATATGACAAAATTCTTTTGCATATAGGTTTCCCTGGGAAAAAGGCAACGAAGAAAAAAGTATATAAAAGCAGTGGGATCATGATCATGTCGCATGACATTGATGTGGTCTTAGGGGGTGTTTGGAATTCTTATTACTCTATTAATTAATTTGCGTAATTTTGCCAAAGATGTGTACGTTTTTTTTTGGTTCGGTTATGTGGATCCAATTTGGATCCGTTTATTCTCCCCAAATCAACGCACCCACCCTCGCCTTCTGCTTCGCTAAATGATGCCACCGATCTCACTCTCTCATCAAAACCCTAGCCGGCATTTGTATCGTCGTCTCCCCATTCTCACCAAATCAAGGGGCTGTGTGAAACCAAATCGCAGTCGCCTCCTACCGCCTCGCCATCGCAGCACCTATCGTCCATCATCTTTGCTCTGCATGTTGCAATTATCCCATCCACAACTAAACACCCTAAACAATCCTCTCATCTCTCTCTCTCTCTCGATCGAGCTCACTGGCCGTCAATCAGCAAGTCCGATGATGTCGATGGTACCGAGCCTCCAAAAATCAAACAATCGGAAACTGTAAGCCCTTCGATAAATTTCCCACAGGTGTTCGCTTCTATTGCTCCTTGGTGACGATCGCAGGGTCGACAATCCCGTAAAATTGTAAGCCCTTCCCATTTTTTCGTTTTCTTTCCCTTATTTCGACTTCTTCTGAAAAATTTCAGCAACCGCAGTTAATCAAATTCTTCATCCAGAGACACACATGACCCAAGACTGATTTGTCGATGCAAGTTTGGGGAAATCACGTGAAACCCCGTTTTTCCCTCTTCTTCTCGATTAATAATATTTATCAGATTAACGGAGACCTCAAATTCCCCTACAGAAAAATCAATGATGTGTGACAACGCAGTTCATCATCACGACTCTGCTACTCAGGTCTAAAACAATTTCATATTTTCATTACCTTTTCATTGTTTCTTTCATGTGTGGAAAGCTTGTATTCTAATTTCTGATAAGCTCATTCTGCTGACATGTTTATCTTTTTTATTGACGATTCTTATTCTAAGGAGATTGGTCATTCCCCTGTTCAGTTATACCAAATCCTCACTAAATACACATTTAAAGCATCCTATGTAAATTTATAAAGTATTGTATGAAACTACCCATTTAAATCATCCATTTGGTAGGAGAACGTGTTAAAATGGTCAGGGCAGGAAAACACCAGGTCAGTAAATCATATAGGAATTAAATTAAGATCCTTTTATTCATTTATCATCACAAAAAAATAAAAATAAGTAACAATGTGTATGTTTTATAGGTTGTTTTCCTTGTAAAAGGACCAATTTCTGAGCGTTATGAGTCACTAAGAGGGCAACTGGAACTACTTTATGGCCAGGTAATAAGTAGTTTATTTGAAATCTTATTATTTAGTTTTAATTATTTTTATCTAATTTAGATTTATGCAGATGATACTTATTCTCACAAGAGCTGTCGATAAATATTTGCAGAAAACGCAAAATTTGACATGAAACCTTTGCTTGGAGGGACATATGCAGTCTTTTCTTTTCTCATCCTCTCTTTCAGCCGGTATGTTTTCCTATTAACTCAAGGGCATAATGGGTATTCTTGATAATATATTTAACAGATTTTTATTAATCAGGAACCTGCAACTTTTCTTCATGCATACACTTGTCTTCAACTTGCTTACACCACAAGGCAACCTGCGGGTGCAATCTTGCAAGATGTTGCTGACAAATTTTGCAAGTGAGAGGTTTCCCAAAATGGGTTTGTTTTTAATTTATTTTTTTTGACATAATCCCAGTATTCTTTTTCTAATTGCTTTCCTGTATGAATGACAACTTATTTTCTGATGCACTTAGTCATCTAGATTACCTTTGAGTGCAGGCAGCCTGGGTTTCTGCACCATGGTTCCTTTCAATTTTCATGAATATGCTTCCATGGGAAAGTGGTTAGTTTGTATGTTTCATTAGCCAAATTTCATTTATATTCAGGTTGAAATGCAAGAAATAGCAATTTACTTTCATTAGTTTGTTTATGTATTGGCAGACATGCATTTGGTGACCAGTATCGCGCTACAGATGCAGTCAGTAAAGGTCCAGGAAAACTCAAGATGGTTTTTGGTATGCTAAAAAGTTTAATTTATTTTTAATCTTTTTCTTGAAATATTTATGATAGACTTCTATTTAAGTATTTGTTTTTTGATTTGTTCAGTCCCATAGAATGGTGAAGCTCCCATGGACCTTGATGTTTTTGACTTCAAAAGTCCTGGCATTGCACTTGCAATGTATAGTGTTGATGAGGTTTGCTTTGCTAATTTTTCTAACTATCGAATTTTATATCATAAAATGATTCAAAATCTTAATTTTATGTTTATTTTGGTAGTCTATTCGTGGGTTTTCTGAATCATCAATGGCAATGGCACTTTCAAAGAGATGGCCTTTATATTTGGGCACCAAAAATACTATTTTGAAGAAATTTGATGGGAGGTAACCTATCATAAACCGCTCTTTTTTAATATGTAATTTCTTCAAATTTTTAACAATAGTTGACCTTATGTTTACTACTTCAGTTTTAAGGACATATTTCAAGATGTATACGAAGAGAATTGGAAAGAGAAAATTTGAAGAACATTCAATATGGTAATTCCTTTTTATGGGTTTGTACTTTAACATTTTCTTTTATTACGGTAGATATATTTTTGTATATTAATTAGTGATATTTTTACTTAATTAAAGGTATGAGCATCGATTGATTGATGACATGGTGGCTTATGCTGTAAAAAGTGATGGTGGCTATGTTTGGGCATCCAAAAACTATGATGGGGATGTCCAAAGTGAAAGACGAATTTGTAAACGAAACTGTTTTAGTGGCAAAACTTCAACACCGAAATCTTGTGACGCTTTTATGGTTTCGCCATGTTGCAAAAGAAAAGATCCTCATTTACGAATATGTTCCAAAAAAAACTCTAGACTACCTTTTATTTTGTTAGTTCCAAATACACTGCTCATGATTTTCTAAATGCTTATTTGCATGTAAAGGCTGTTGAAAATGTTAAGTCAATTATAGGTTGTGCCCTTATTGGCAAGGTAAGTTCTCTCCTCTCTTTTACCACTTCTTTTTCATTATTCTATCTATTAAATTAAAACTAACTATGAAAAGCTTCTAATTCTATTTTGTATTTACTTACAGAATCCCACATAACAGACCAAAATTGACAACTTCATGGTTCAAGAGCTTAATGAAACTGTAAACGAATGGGGTTGGTGCAAACAAAAGGTAAGTTACTGCAATTATTTGTCACTGAATGGAGTTTTAGTTTGTTGCAGATGAATTGGAACAGTCTGATATATGGTCTCCATTTCTTAAGTGGGTAAGTCAATAATATGGTGAACTACTTTGCAGTTTTCTGTATCTTTCCAAATGTCTACACTATTTATTGTTTATATTATTTTTCTTGATTCCCTAAAATTCATATTATTTGTATGTGTGTGTGTTTCTAAAAGAAGATTGGTTTAAAGAGGAAATAAAAGAGATTGGGGATGGAAAGTTTGACGAGTTAACTAATTTAGCTCTCATATGCTAATTGACGGTTTCAGGATTTCCTATGGTGCTTTCAGATCCCCGAGCAGAAAAGAGAAACTTGGTGTCAAAAGGCTAAAAGTTCAATCAATAATAAAAGAGAAGAAAATTAGATATTGATGTCACGAGGTAGTTTTGTATTTTAATTTTAGTCTAAACCTCAGGTACTACTTTCTCCAATCCAATATCGGAGTATTTATTTATTTATTCTTTTTTGCCCTTCAGTAACATACTTTCATTTCTTTTTTGGTTTTTTGGTTTTCACAGAATTGTGTTAATAGCAATGTACTTTCAAATTTTATTGTTTGTTTTTCTTTTTGGTGTTTGCAGTAATAACATGAACCAACTTTCAGTTTTTGTTTAGATATATATATATATATATATATATATATATATATATATATATATATATATATATATATATATATATATATATAAAATTACGATAATATTTTTTTGTTTTAAATTGAAATTCCATAGTTGCTTCTTTCGTGTTTAAATTTACTTTATCATGTATAAGTAGCATGCACGATTTGGCTTGGTTTTTAAGGTATGGCCATCATAAAGTGTGAGAATATAGCTTTTACATTCCTTATGTTGTCACTATTTTGTAGTTGTTTGAGAGGTAAGAAACATATACATAGGATATGCTTACTGTTATCTCAAGAAATGTCAATGTACTTTTTTCTATTTGTGTATTAAAGCATCTTACCTTCTTTTCTTTATGTTACGACATCATATCGTTCATATTTTCCATTATAAGATGCTATAATAAACAAACGAATTAAAGTACGTTCCCATTGCTTCCATTTAACACTTTCCTTTAGACTAATTTTATTGGTTATTGTAGATCCATCGGGGGCGGATAAGCAGTCTGCGTATTCTCTTCTTTTTGTAGAAAGTTTTTGTCAAAAACTTGGTGTTAAGGTGTGTAGGTTTATGTGTTTTCTTTAGGGTTGAATGCAAGAAATAGCAACGCACTTTTGTGATAATTGTCTTTTCTGATTTTAAAAAAAAATAAATGTGACATCTCCTTGCATGCTGTTTTAACCTTAGTTTCGATTTATATATATAATTACATGTTAAACAAGGAGCCCCCGATTTTGACATTCAGGAAAAAAGAAAAGGGTGAGCTTATTTTCACATCAACAGTTGCTAACACACGGCAAAGTACGCTTATGTCTTTAGCATTTATCCGGACCCGTGCTCCAGCAATTCCGAACCCGTACGGAGCACGGGGACCCACTAGTTTAATTCAATAATCGTTTTTTGATACAAGGGTTTATTGATTTATATGATAACAAAAATAATTTTTAAAAAGAGCTTCAATTGATTTATTTAATGAAAAAAAAGTTATAAGTTAATAAGTTAAAAGATGTTTGGATTTGTTTTTTTTTAAATAGTCTTTTGTTCCAATAAATCATAAAAAGATTTAACAAATAATGGTGGTCTTATGTGTTTTAACTTATTTGTTTATATTGAAAAGAAGTTTTAAAAGTGATTTATTATTTTATAATATTTGTTAAACATACTTATTGACTTATTAACTTTTTAAAAAAATAATAAGTCAATAAATTCTTTTTTTAATGTGAAAAGGCCAATACCTATTAGTTATTCTCATAGTAACTTTTGTTTCGTTGTATATAAAAGTTATATTTTTTTAAAATTAAACAAATATTTGATTTAACATAGAATCTGATAAAAAACTGGATTAACAATTAGATATCCTAAATTACATTTTGTTTAACAAATTTCAAGAAATTTGTGCACCACCACAATAGTAGAGTAAAAACTCTGAAAAAGTGTCTTGTACTTTATAAAATAAATTTTATTTAGAACGGCAACGATATATTAAAACAAAACCATCTAGCAATACATTAGAGGCAAAGAAAGTTCTATAATACAGTCATAAGGAGAACTACACCGAACATTCCAAGAAAATCTACCTATTTTAGCTCTATTCTTGCACCAATTATACGTAATACACTGCACATAGTCCGTCGTTTTGTTCGGGCATGGAACAATCTTTTTAAACAGTAAATTGTTCCTGGTTCTCCATATAGTCCATAGGGTAGAATAAGCAATACCACACTTCAATCTGTTGTAATCACAATTAACAGCACTCCCGTTAAGCATCATAAATAAATCATCTACACGTGAAGGAGCCCGTGGCAAAAAGACGACCACTTTGCTAATTCTCTGCCACACCTCGCTGGAAAATCGATAACCAAAGAAGAGATTTTTGACATCTTCGAAATCTCCATTACAAAAATGACACGAACGAGAACCAACATTTACCCGTCTTACTATTAAATTATCAACCACCGAAATTCTATTAAGAGAAACACGCCAAGCAAAATAGTTAACCTTTAAGGGAACCCAATTACACCACGTGAACTTTGATCTAATATCTCTCCACCTGTTTTTGAAAATTTCATTTCTTAAATATTGGACTGAAAATAAACCATTACTAGACACTTTCCATGCCTATGAATCGTTGATGCTGCCCATATCAATTTCGGAAACATATCTTTGAGCGGCTTATCACCGAACCAAACATCTTTCCAAAAGAACGTGTGATCGCCCAAACTAACGTTCATTTCCATTAGCTTATCAAATGAAATTTGCCAATTATGTAACTCGTTGTATGTCTCGACAATAGAACACCACGTACCCGGAAGACCTTTTTTAGCAACCGAGGCACCATCATAACCTCTAATTCTATGAATTGAACTAATGCACCGTCTCCAAAGGCTTTTTTTTTACTTTTAGTCTCCAAGCCTTTTAAGCCTAATAAGAACATCCCACGCAATCCAATGAAATTTTCTTTTATTGTATTTGTTAGTGATTAGGGTTAATACCCATTAGGGTTTTGGTAAGCCCATTAGGGTTTAGGTTTGGCCATGATCCCCATTTTGTATCCCTATTTATATGAGGTTAAACCCTCAATATTAATATCAAGCAATTTTATATTCTATCATGGTATCAGAGCTCTAGGTTAAAATCCTACTGCTGACTACAACCCGCTGCCGCCGACCTCCACCTCCGACGACCTAGTCGTCGGAGGTGCCTTCAATATTTTTCCCTTTCTTCTTTTTTCTCATAAATAATAATACAGCCGCCGGCACCAAACCAGAGCTCCGTCATCGGTTTCTTCTACTGCATCGTCTGCTTCGGCCCCTCTCCTCGGATGACATCTTCTTTTTCGGACATTCTTCGTCGGGAAGCCTCCGATTTGCAGTCGTCTTTCTCTCCTCTGTCATGACTGCAGTCGTCGATCTCACCGAAATTGGCGCCGTCCGCCGCAGCTCGAGTCCTCTCTCTTTGCTCGCTGCCTTTCTCTGGACTCTTCCGTCGTCGGCTCCATGAGCACTGTCACGGCTCTCCCTTCTTCTTCAATGGATCCGCCTCTGGCCGCCGCTCCTCCTCTTTTCTTCTCCAACGAGCAGTTATTATTAGCCGCCATTGTCAGAGCTCTGCCACCTGTGCCGCTGTTTTTCAATTATGTTTTTCTTTTATGTTTTTTTTATTTTTTCAGTTTAATCGTCTCCTCCCGATCAAACTGCGGGGGGATGTTAGTGATTAGGGTTAATACCCATTAGGGTTTTGGTAAGCCCATTAGGGTTTAGGTTTGGCCATGATCCCCATTTTGTATCCCTATTTATATGAGGTTAAACCCTCAATATTAATATCAAGCAATTCTATATTCTATCAGTCTTTGCCTCCCAAAAAAAACTTCTTCTAA
The DNA here is from genome assembly GCA_023525715.1 of Cichorium intybus. NCBI lineage: Eukaryota > Viridiplantae > Streptophyta > Magnoliopsida > Asterales > Asteraceae > Cichorium > Cichorium intybus. Next base: position 420,149 of record JAKNSD010000023.1, on the reverse strand, counting down.
TAGATTCCAACATTTTAATCACATTTACTGGAGCTTTGAAGAGAGACAAATAATATATAGGAAGGCTAATAAGAACGGACTTAATGAGAGTAAGTCTTCCACCAAAAGACAAAGTATTAGCTTTCCACTTGGAAAGTTTCTCCTTGAATTTATCAATTATTGGATTCCACGCGTTTTCCCTCTTCATGTTACATCTAATGGGGACACCAAGATAACTACACGGGAACGAAGCCGGCTCGCATGAAAGAATACTAGCAAGGCGAATGAGCTCACTATCATCCACGTTAACATCGAAAACCTTTCTTTTGTGAGATTGACCTTTAGGATGGATGCAATGTAAAAGCAACGAAGAATTCTATTAAGATTAACTAGATTCGATTCTGTCCATTCTCCAATGAAAGAAACGTCATTCGAGTACATAAGATGCGAAAGAGTAGGGCCATTGTTTGGAAGAGAGACGCCGTCATAAAGATTTTGAGCACAAGCTTCCTTAATCGAGACACTTAAACCCTCCATTGCAATAAGAAAAAGAAACGAGGATAGATGATCGCCTTGTCTAACGCCCCGCTTTATTTCGAATCCCAGAGTTGGTGAACCATTTACAAGAATGGATGCTCTAGCCGAGGAGAAACACCCATGAATCCACCGACATCTCCGAAATTCATTTGCTCCATAATACTTCCAAAAAAGCCCCAATTCAAGGAATCAAAGGCTTTATCGAAATCAACTTTGAAAATAAGGATCTTTTTCTTGCATTTTTTAGCCCATGAAATTACCTCATTCAAAATAAGAGGACCGTCTAATATACTTCGACCTTCAATATAAGCCATTTGCTCTGAACTTATAAGTTTGCCAATCACGGCTTTGAGCCTAAGGGATAAGGCTTTAGAGAGAATTTTGTACATCCATCCAATTAAATTCATGGGCCTATAATCTTTTAAAAGGATAGGATCTTTGCATTTCGGGATAAGAGAAAAAAAAACGAAGAGTTGCATCCCCTATTAAATTTCCCCGTACCTTCAAAGTGTTTTATAAATGCCAAAATGTCATCTTTTATGCACTCCCAACACTCCTTTACCGCTTGCTCAATTTCCATCATCGAAAATGGTCTTTCCAACATGTCACGATCCTCTATCAAAAGCTTGGCAAACTTTGCATTAATAAGTTTGGGCCTGTTTTGTATTTGCTCATCGAATTTATTCCTGAAAATTTCAAGAACAGAATTCTTTATACGGCTCAGATCTTTAACCCATTCCCCTTCAATCCACACTTCTTTTTTTTACAATTAATAACACCGTGAAAAAACCTGCTATTCTCATCTCCTTCAACATCCCATTTTATTCTCGCATTTTCCTTTAAATCTTGCTTCTTGATGAGATCAATTTCGGAAACTCTTGCCTTCCACATTTTTCTAAGATTACATTCAACAGAATTCAGAGGAGTCGACTCAGCTTTCAATTCTAACTCATCGATTTGCTTTATCAATCTATCTTGCTCCTGTGAATTGCTCTTGTGAACTTCTAACCTCCATTAGCGAAGAGCCGCCTTTAAAATTTGGAATTTCTTCAATAAACGAATGTCAGCGTATGGGCTGATAACATCTGTAGGCCAATTTCTGATAACAGTCTCTTTGAATCTGCCAATTGAACACCAAGAGTTGAAGAAACGAAAAGGGCAAGGCCCGAAATGTCTAATTACAAAATAATTAGAGTTATAATTTGAGCAAATGGTAATAAAAACTATTATCCTTTTGAAATACTTTTGTTTTTGACTATTGAAAGATAATTTTTTATTTCATATTTAACTATTGAGACTTTTACTTTTTATAAAAAAATTTATTATATATTTAAATATTATAGAAACTATTATAGTTTAAAATTTCTTTGATTTAACCAACTCAAGAACGTGATTTTATGATTTAATTATTACGGTTAGGAGTTTTTCTAAAAAGCAATTTTAACGGGAAAAATATTTTTTCGATCACTTTTTAGAATTTTATTAACGGAAAATACAATAAGTATACTATTTTTTTCTAAAAGAAACAAAGTTTCAAGTGTTAAACTAGAAAAAAAATTCTAAACATCATTGGCTTTTGGTCTTATAATTCCCGGTATAATTTTACTTACTATTAGATAAAAAAAATTTGAACGGCAAAATGTAATTTTATTAAAAAACAAGCTAGCAGAACCAGTCAAACACATCGGGAAAAAACATAAAAAACAACGTGAGAGCGAGAAATAAACTAACAATAAAAATAGAAAAAACAACGAGAGAGCGAGAAATAAACTAACAAAACGTGTACTATACAATCTAAGGAAGGCATCCGAGTTGTATGGTCTTCTCAAGCTACTAGGCACAATATACGTCACGACAGAAGACTTCATGAGCACGGCCGAGCAGGAGAGGTCTAGGGATCAACAATTAGGGAAGACATCATCCAGGCTAGATAAGATTCGCAGGGAGAGATCATCCGAGTATTCAACAGCTAAAAGTGTGTATCATATCGGAGTCAATCGAATGACAAGTGATACCACGACGCCACCGAGCTAGAGGTTCTCACACTACATGAAAAGGAGGAGAACCCGCCTGCCTGATAAACCAACCTAATACCTATTTTGTTATGAGATCGATCATATATTCATATTTATTTTTCTTAAAATTAATTGGTTGACAAGTTAATGTCTTCGACTAGTCGCTGTGTAGTCCCTAACTATGCCGACTAGTTTGTAGTTCACGATCAACCAACCTAGTACCATCCTAATGAATTTTACAATCTTACCAAGACAATTTTTTTTATGATTACAATAGTTAGAGTTATTTAAATTTTATGAGTCTCTCTTATACTTGTAAATTCGTAAGTAAATTATCGGTGTGCCATAAGAACACATGCTAGATGTTTCAATCATTTGGTGTACTATCTTTGTATGAGATTTATGGGTTCTATAAAAGAATATTCTTAGATATAGAGTCAAAAAGATTTCTTTATACGGATGGTTGTTGAATAGCTTAAAATGACTCATGGACCATTTAAAAAAGCGTATCAAAATATACATTGATTGTTGAATGTTCTTTCAATATAATATGACCAGTGGAACAACGTTAAATATGAGAATGAACAAGTATAATGATATTTTAAATGATTAAATTTGTAGTTTTACTAATTAAACATTTAAACATATATTTTTGAAAGTAGAAAATGGAAAACATATTATATTATTCTAAAGCAAGTGATAGTTATTGTATTCAGATAATTTGAAATCGTATAATGTCACTTTCACACAACATATGACAATGAACCTCAGAAAAAGTAATTCAACAATTATAATTAATACTTGAAAAGTTATCATGCCACTGGTACTTATGTAGACATCCATTAGAAGGAGTCATTAAGTTGCCCTATGAGCCTTGTACGTGAGGGGATTTTGGACATTTCCCCTAAGGGCATGTAAAGAATGAAGGTACATATGACATTTCAAGAATTATGGTACATAGGACAAAGCAATTGGCTCAAAAGCATGTATTTGAGGATTATGCCAAACAATACGGTTCCTTAAGGGACTAAGCACTAGAGTTTATGGAACGCAACCCATATACTAATGTCAAAATAGATGTCTATAGTGAGCCCAATGCTAATCAGAAGGATTTCTTGGGGTTGAATGGCACTTTCTTGAATGGCCCTTATCCGGGACAAATTTGGAAGGTTGTTGGAGTATATTCTAATAATGAGCTATACCCTCTTGCATACACAATTCTTGAAGTTGAAACCGCACAATCATGGACATGGTTTTTTTTTGAACAAATTGGTGAGAACCTGTATCTTGCTGCTGATTCAAACTTCACTTTCATATTTGATAGGCAAAAGGTACTAGATGTGTAATTTTTAGTATTTTTTTCTAGTAGTTTGTTTTATGAGACCACAAACGTTTTAAATAACTAGGGCATCATTCTTGCAATTGCCAAAGTGTTTCCTCAAGCTGAGCATAGGTATTGTTTGCGACATATTCATAAAAATATGAAATTACAATGGAGGGATAATGAGCTTAAAGATTTTGTTTGGAAGTGTGAAACTACTACCACTATTAGGAATTTTGAGAAAGCCTTGGATGAAATGTAAAGTTTTAATGTCAAAGCTCATGATTGTAGTAATTACATCCTTGTTTGATAGTTACATTCTTATATCTAGCTTGTATATGGTTAAATCAATAGGGAGGACACATACTAATCATGTTAAACAAGTTGTGTGATGTTTTGAACTCTAAAATGCAAGATGGTAGGGATAAACCAATCATATGTTGTTTGGAGTTCATTCGAGAATATTTGATGAAGAGAAATTGCAATGTTCAAAAATTGATTGATAGATGTCATGGTCCACTTACCCCTACTACCACTAATTTACTTGAAGAAATGAAAAGGAAAGCAGCAAAAAAACAAGTCCATTTTTAATGGGGCTGATAAAACTCAAGTGACTGGTCAATAAGGTGATCAATATGTTGTGAATTTGAAAAAGAGAAATTGTAGTTGTAGGCATTGGGAAATTTCAGGCATGTTGTGTTCACATGATGTAAGTGCAATATGCGACAAAATTACACATGGAGCAAAGAATATTTCTGATTTGGAGAAATGGGTCTACATATGCTACTGGCTCGTAACATGGGCAAAAGACTATAAACACAAAGTTGAACGAATCAATGGGATAATAATGTGACCAAAATCACTATGGCTTACATTCTTGACAACCTACAAACATGTCACTTGTGTAAGTTACTGTGAAATTTTATAATTAGATTTTCTTAGTTGTAAGAATTCATTCACATCGAAATATTTCTTTAAATTTAGAGGTCAGTAGGCCCAAGAAGAAAAGGAATAGGAATATATGATATATGATGAACTTGCTAGCCATAGGAATAGACTATCATGGAAGTGCATGACTGTCATATGTGGATAGTGCCACAACAAAGGCCACAATTCACATACATGTGAAGGGCAATGTGGGATTACTAAGAAGTGACCAAGGCAAAGAAGCATGTTGCTTCAAAGAAGAAGAGAAAGGTAAACTAATGTGGAGTATTTGTGTTAGGTATTTTAGAAGTACCCATTATAATGGAAAGACAATTACCTTCTTTTGTTGTTAATTTGGCTCTTGTTATTTAAAGTTATGGTTATGTATGTTGTAATAAACAAAATTTAGTTTAGGCAACTTATTTTGTATTGGGTCATGCATGTTGACCTTGAATCATTATAAACTTAGGTTGACCATGAAACAATGTTAACTGTTGTAATATACAATAGCACTTTTGGGTAACTTGTTTTCTTTGTAAAATTGCTTATTTCAAATCCATATGTATGGTAAAAAATACTTGACGCACAACCGGTGTCAAATGAGAAAAAATTACATTAAGGGAAAATGATACATTACATCTTACATTGCAAGGTTTCAAATACATAAAATAAAAAAACCATAGTCGATTAAAATTAGTGCATAAACATGATTCTTTACAAAAAATTTGCATACGTCAACCAATTGTAAACCTTCAGACCTTCAAGTAACAAAATACATTAATCATTCCATCTAACTAAACCTTCAAGTAACAAATTAAAAAAAACACAACTAAAAAATTGATGATATTCAAAATCCTTGCTTGCATTCGAGATTCTTGAAGGGATTGTTGGATTTTGTTCATAGACCTAAGTAATCCATGTATGACTACCAAGGATCTAGTGCAAATGGGTTGATCAGCCCACCCAATCCATCCGAATTTACTCTCGTATCACACACAAGACCAAAATTGTCTTCAAGGGTTGAGATTAGACCATGACATGACCATCAGGGCCGGTCCAATAAGTTTCACTACCCTGGGCGAAATAACAATTTGATGCCCTTATACAATAGACAAAATACATAAACAAAAATGCATTAAAACTTGTAGTCAAACCAAATCCATACTAATACAACCCAAAAAAAAAAGACAAATATCACCTAAAACGATGCCTTCGTGCATTTTTTGAAGCAAAAACGTCTATTATTTTAGGATAATCAAGATTCTTTAGAAATCGACTTTCGATACATAAAATTGCTAATCCGTTCAATCTTTCTTGAGTCATGGTGCTACGTAGATATGATTTCAAAAGCTTCAATTTTGAAAAACTTCTTTCCGCCGAAGCTACCGTAACCGGCACCGTCAACAAAATTTTATATGCAACCAACACGTTCGGGAACATGTCCATTCTTCTTGCAAACTCCATTATTTAAGTTTAGTTCATCAATATATTTAAGTAAAATACTCCATCTTTTTGTGGAAGTAGAAAAAACATTATAAACTGTTTGACATGTACCAAAAAACGTTTTTGCCTTGTGGCAAGAATTTGCCATATCACATAAAACTAAATTTAAACTATGACATCCACAAGGCATATAAAAAGCTCTAGGGTTTATATCAAGCAAACGTTTTTGTACACCATGGTGTTTTCCTTTCATGTTAGCTCCATTATCATACCCTTGACCACGAACATTGTTAATATTCAAATCAAGAGATTTTAAAGCATCTTGTAAAGCATTTAAAAGACCTAGACCGGATGTATCTTCTACAATTAAAAACTCTAAAAAAAACTCTTCTACTTTTATTGGAATGCTTACCATATCCACACATCTTATAATCAAAGTCATTTGTTCTTGGCGACTTGCATCCAGAGTGCAATCAAGAATTATAGAAAAATATTTTGACTCTTTAACTTTTTTAATAATTTCATTTTTTACTTCGGATGCCAACATTTCGATTAATTCATTTTGAATTTTATGACTAAGATAATGATTATGTGTTTCTTTGTCTTGAATTAATCGAAAATGTTCTTTCATTACAAGATCAAAGTCGGCAATGCTTTCAAGTACACTTAAAAAATTACCATTTGATTCTTCATAAATTTTTTCATTTGTGCCACGAAAAGCCAAGTTATTTTTTTCTAAACATTTTACAACAGCAATAATTCTAACCATAACATCTTTCCAATGTTCAGTATCTTTTTTAATCATTTCTTGTAACTCTTTATCAATTGTTTCACTTTTATTTAACCTAATTCGTGTTTCGGTCCAAGTTCTTAAGTTAATCATATGATCGGAACTATTTTCATGTTGCCTTAACGTTTCACTAAGATGTTTCCAATCATTTAATCCTTCAAATGCCAAGTTACTTTTAGTACGAACGGTTTTAAACAACTTACAACAAAAACAAAAAACTTTATCAAGCTCTTTTGAATACACTAACCATTTTCTATCAAAAACATCACCATTTATTAATTTACGAATAAAAAAATCATTAGAAAAATGCCTTCCAAATGCATCTTTTGGAAAAATTGTGTTTGTTTCAATTTCCCTATTAGGGCCTTTTTCTATAAGTAAATCTTTCATTTTTGAATCTAATTCATCCCACACTCTAGGATCAAAAATATTAAAAGCACTTGGTTTATCTTTATCAACAAACTCATTATTTTCAAAATCCTTAGAAATATCAATCGGATCATTAGAACTTCTAATTGGATCATTGTTTTCAAAATCATTTGGATTATCAACGGGATTAGTATTATTTTCACTTGCATTTTGATTTCTAACAAAATATTTATTTAAAGACCCTCGTAAGGAATTAGCCATTTCTTGTTCTCTTTTTTCCGTTTTCTGTTTTGAGCACCCGATGGTTGTTGTCGGGGAAACATTTTCAAAACTCATCAACTATAACAATAAAAGATAGAGAAAAGAAAGATACAACCTGATCAAAATCGTGATTTCAGTTCCCGAGTTCAAATTAGCATACGAAAACAGAAGCCAATACTACAATGAAAATCAGAAGCCAATACTTCAATGCCTGCGAAAACAGCATACGAATTCCAAATAAGAAACGATTGAAACTTGAAGCGAAATCAGAAATTCTGATTTCCTAATTCAGTGAGTTCTGATTTCCTGATTTCCGATTGAAACGATTGAAACTTGAAGCGAAATCAGAAATTCTGATTGAGTTCCCCTCTTCCTGATTTCAGAAAATCTTGATTGAGTTCCAAACCGTGATTGAAATTGTCGATTGAAAAAATCAAATAGTTTATAGTTACCACTTACCTGGAGATCGATTGATTGAAGTTGTCTGATTTGATTCCAATTGAAACGATTGTCTGATTAGTTTGAGCGAAAGAAATTGTCAGATTCCGATTGAAACGATTGTCAAATGCGATTTCTGTTTGAGCGAAATCAAATCATATGCGAAATCAATATTTCAGTTCGTTTGAAGCTTTGAGTGAAATCAGAGAAAGAGGAAAGGAGAGAAAAATCAGGAGCGATCCGTTTGAAATCAATGATTACTAACCTTGATTTGATCTTTTTGCCGTTTTTGTTGAATTGTTTCCTATTTCCAAGGCGTCGATTAGTTTCCAGTGCTTAGTATTCCCGCTCCAATTTTGGCATCTCCCTTCACGCGTGAAATCAGATTAACGCCCAAGATTGGGCCGACTTGGACTCTTTGGACTTAAAAGTTTGGGTTTCGGTATATATAGGTATAAATGGACTTAAAACTTGTGATGCCCCCCATTTTATGCTGCCCTGGGCCTAAGCCCAGCTCGCCCATGTATTGGGCCGGGCCTGATGACCATTACTGCTCGGCTTCCACATGGGCATAGATCACCATCTTTAGCACCTTTGATTACACATTCACGACTTCTTACTGATGGAGAGACGAGAGAATTTGAAGAAATAAAGAAGGGAGAAGCTGGTAAATGGATACATTAGAAACCCTTAGGGGAAATATCCACAATTACCTCATGTGCAAGGCACATGGGCAAACTTAACGACTCCTTTTGACGGATGTCTACATAAGGACCAGTGACGTGATAATTTTGTCGATAGGGACCATTAGTTTAAAAAAAAGTTCATAAAGACGCTTTTAGCGGAAAACAATTAAACCATAAGGACCACTTGTGAAAATTTTTCTTAATGCTTTATAGTTTCTATCAATAGTTACTCACTAGTCCTTTAGGGTCTTTTCTATCATAAAATATCCCAATTTTTAAAAAATATCAAAAAAATAATCACTTTGTTTGTTAAAATAGTCACCCGAATTGCGAGTTTACTATTCAAATATTACACGCACTTCCAAAAATTATTATATATATACCTATCATTGGGGATGTCGAGGCAGCAGTTTTGGTAGTCGACAGCACCCATAACCTACTTGGATTCATCCCACTCTAAGTCAACCTTAGTATTGAAAGGTTTTCTGCAACCATGAACTAAATAACCTAAGTTCACATGCAACCTAGAAAAGATCTATGTTTTCTTACTTTGAACATGTAACTAATTCCTAAAGGCCAAACAAAAATTAACTAAAAGAATAAATCAGAAAAACTAACCATTAGTTTTAATCTTGAAGCTAAGCAACACAAGTGTCCTGCCTCAAATGAGATCACACCCAGGGAGCCAGAGGAAAGTCACGAAAATTCCAGAGAGAATAATAGAATGAGCACACTATAATGAGGTCTAGGGTTCCCTATTTATAGGGAAACAATAAACCCTAGCCGTTAGCCATTTTCCGGATTATTCGTACGCGCGTCGCGGCCTTTACATTGGCGCGCCACGCGCCGCAATTCAACTATTGAATTTGTACGACTTTAATCTCTGACTTCCTGATTAATCTAATTAATGCCACAGAAATCAATCAAATTAATTTCTGATTAATTATTAATCAAATAACATTATTTCTAATTAATATATTATCTCCATAATATATTAACAAACAATATCTTGATTTATTAGTCATATAATAAATCAACCTTTTCTCTCTACTTAACTTTCCATCAAACCTCCAGCTATGAGGGCAACCCAAATGGACTTTGCTACTGTTAATTAGGTAAACACTAATTATTAGTCATGGCTTAGACACCTAATCCAACAGTCTCCCACTTGGATAAGTCTATGACTATAATTACCAATTTAACCTCTAATTAATCAGCAACCTGTAGCTTCCTAGAAACTGCTGTCGAACTCTGACCTAGTCAGTTCTGTCCATAGATAAGTGATCAGATGATCCTCCGTCCAACAAGATATTTTCAGACATGAGACATGGATTGAGATCAATCTCTATCTGACACTGTTTCCCGATTTCCGATTTTGCTTATGACTCTCAGACTTCTAATTGAACGAATCAATTCAGTACTGGCTGGCCAGCACTTCAGTCAACTTCAAAATCATCGAGTGGCCAACAGATATTTGTTTCCCATCTGGGTCAAGGGACGAATAAGCTTCGACTAATATGTTATATCTTTTACCCGACAAATCACTCACAACAGCACCTTTTATAACACCGAGTTACCGATGTGTTTTCGTACTATCAATGAACAACCGCCTTGCAAAATATAACTCATATCTCTCCACTTTAAGACCATAAGATATTATCGTCTCAACATTGCTCGTGATATAATCCATGAAGCAATCCATTGAGCGCGTGTTTATCCAATACTCAAATCTCCATCTCCAAGTACTCATGAACGTTGCAGCAATCTTATTGCTATGTCTAACTCCTTAGACAATCTACAAACCAATTCATGACAGTCTTCCTTCATACTTACTCCCTAAGAGTATGAATGACTGTGGATATTTGAATAATCCAATTATTCAGGAAGTAAAACATGCAAAAGCGAAACATAAAATCTGACTGGCAGCTACTCCTGCTTATTACCAAGTCTCCACGAGGTAATCACCAAGTCAGATTTATCATAACTATTATCGGTTTCTTATTCTCTTTTAAACTTTCAATTCAAGCCTTTTATATCTATGTCTATGACCTTTTCACTCTTTCTATGTATCCAAGTATCTAACACTTAAACACTTTATTGCAGATGATCCTATCGGATACTCTTCCGATGATATCTCAATTTTTCATTTTGTCATTCTCTCTCACAACTCCATTCCGGTGATGTGTACCGTGACTGTCCATGGTTCTCGGGTCTTTAGTCTACATGACTACATCCTAAGACAATTTCGAGGTGTCATGATGTGCCGGTGAACTACACGCTCTCCATCAGAAACCAATGAAATTCTTTAACCATGAAGTCCTACAGCACCACGTTCTGGTGTAAACAATTACCGATTTGAAAACCCTTTCAAATCAATCACCCTAATCATTTCCCAATGATTTTTCACGTCTGTTCAAAAATCCATTCAGTATTCTCAGCCAGGCAATATCCTGAATCCAACTTACAATGCTCTAAGCATTAAGTCATCAGGATATGTTCATAACACTTCTGATTTGTCCAAGAGGCTCGAGGAACCTGATGTAATCTCATTCCAAGCCCTTTCGGAATCCTAAGATTACCAATAATCCTTGTGTCATGATTTCCGGAAACCATTTCCTTTCGGGGACTCTTTCTTATGCATCTTGAATCCCATCAAGATCATATTCTCAACGGCTAAGTCAATACTATCAGTCTCATCTATCTGATAGATGTCTATGAACTACGTGAGTATGCTGCACCTTCTTTGTTTCTTTCATGCCAATTCATTACACTTTGCAATGACAGGAAACTCCTTTCCTTGGGTTATGCATCTTGAATCTCATCAAGATCACATTGGCAGAATTCTGATCTATCTAATAGATATCCACAACCACCTGAGTATGTTGTATCTCTTAAAGTCTTTTATATCAAACCGTTTCTTAATACAGGTCATTACACTTTGTAATGATAAGAGACGTTTTCTAGAACCAGTATGTAATCCACATACAGTGATAGAAGATAACAACGATACTCCCACTGGCTTTGACACCATTATATGACTCTTTCATACTATTCACAAAATCCAGAACTTATGACACATTTTGCGAAACCGAAATCCAAACCTTTCCGACATATTAAAGGAAATCTTTCAGGCTATTCACAAAATCCAAACCTTTTGGCCTATTTTGAGAATTCGAATATCCTTTCTTGCGAGATGCCCATGGGACGAATCTCGAGGCCATATACCTTTTGTAATGGCATGCTCTATGTGAATCCCTATTAGTGTGCCAGTAAACCACACACACTCCACTAACGACTCACACTATGCCACGCAGAATCCTCTCGGATTTCATCTTCTATTGAGAGTGCTTCATTCGGAATCAATTGCTTGACTCCAAGTGATGACTCAATCAACCAGATGTTCTGTAGGTACATTTCTATGTTCCTTCTTTTGATGATTCAATTACTCCCACTGGTTCCTTGACCAGTTGTAAAATCAATCAAACTATCACATAGACTGTGTTTCGCGCTAAGGTTCTCTTATTTGGCAACAACCGGGCTCACCAATGCTTCCAGCTGTCGGATTACTTATCCGTACCATCTTTAGTGTTTTACCACTACTCGGTATATCACCCAGATCATAACTCCTTATGACGGTGACAATAACTACTAGTCAAGCGAAGAGAGGGTATGTCAGGTTTAACAGGAATCCAATTCCTGGTCAAGGCCCAGTGGTGACTAAAAGGTTCTTTCACTTGGCTAAACCCTGAACTCATTCAGGATTATTCTTACTCCTACTGTTTCCTTAGAACTTGAGCTCTTTCTAATAGGACTCTTCTATCAAAGGATAACCGGAATGGCCAATGAAACGACATTTCTGATCAGTTTCAGGCTTGTCAAGAGATTCGGACGAATGCTACATGACTCTGGACTTTCTATGTACTAGTGGGATGATCCCAGCTTTACATTTCAGATAGTGTCGACATAACCTACTTAGTCTAAGATATGGTCGGAATATGGTTTCTGCGGTCTGACTGGTTGAATATTTAATTCATTGAAATACTAATCGGAAATGTATCTTATACATCGAGGATCAAAACTATTTCGATCAATGCTCCATCATCTTCCCTAAGACACATTATAACCATTAGTGTTCTTGGAAGAGGATAAACTGTGAAACATTTTCTCAGTCTATGTAGTCATTCAGGTTCTGTTGATCTTATACTTCCTTTGAAATCCTTGAACACTTCAAGGTTCCAATCAATCGCTTATTCCGATAAACGATGTAAGACCCGTATCCTGATTATAACATATACTTAAAATAAGAGTGTTAGGAATTATATGATCATTGGTAGTTATAAAGCTAAGAAAAACTTTAGTTACAATTTCATATGAAAATCAGCATTTTGTGTCGTTTTTAGAAAACTCATAATTAATTCTAGAAAAATCGTTTGGACCTCAAACTAGTGCACAAAGTTTACAAATTGAGTCTAGTACAATTACCAAAAATAATAGTAATCTTGAAAATGACATTATTTATGGTAAAAAATGCAATCTTTACTGATTAGTACGGAATTGACAGATTAGATAGTCTGTTTTCAAAAATTCATAATAAATCATAGAAAAATCGTATAAATACGTAAAATACATCCCTGGAAAGGTATTGAGATAAATTTCTGGAATATCAAATAAAAACGTGAATTTCATGGGTTTAAAGTCGGCTAAACCAGTCTTGAACAGACTGATTCTAGAAGGTATTAATTTCAACAAAGTTATATTATTAAAATCTTTTGTTAAAAGTGTCATGCCATTTTTATTCAAGAATTCAAGTATAAATACCCCTCAAAACATCTCATAAACCACACAACTAAATCTCAATCCAATATATAGAGGTTTCTAAGCACTAGAGTGTAAGCAAGTAAGCGGAAGGAAGCTTAAAAGCCTAACGAAGGAGTTATAGATCTCGACGACTGGTCATAAGGTAACTACAAACCTTTCTATAGCTTAATTAGGTATTGTAAAATAGTTTTTGTTAAGAAGTAGAATATTTAATAAGTATAACATATGTTATATTATACTAATTTCTAACAATAGTAAACAAAAACCTTAAAATGTCGTTATTATAACAATTCGTAATTTCCGAAAATAATACCGACTGATTTACTTACGAGGACGGTGACTAGGCCGATTACTTGGGATCTGGTTGTTGGATTTTCTGAAAGGCTAAAATGCTGAAAGGATCCTGCCACCCCATCTAATCTTCTACCTGGCCGTTCTTTACTTGATAAATCATGGAGTATCATATTAGAATTATTGAAGGGTTTAATGATGCGACTATAATATAGTTAAGGATTAAGAAATAATAGATTTTTTATTATGTTAACAGTTAAAGTTGAAGGAAATACAAAGCCGAGAAAGATAAACGATATAGTCAACTATAATCAGGTGAGTCTTCTCACTATACTATAGGTGATATTGCATGCGTAGGAAGGAAGATATGTTAGACTAAGGTGATCTTACATGTTATGATAATTGTATGAATTATTGCTATGATAATGATTGTTTGTGGACGGAACGGGATAGCCCGCGAGCCAATAGGCGGAACGGGAATAGCCTGCGAGTCATTAGACGGAACGGGAAAAGCCTGCGAGCGATAAGACAGAACAGGAACTGCCCGTGAGTCTTCAGGCGGAACAGGGATAGCCCGTGAGTCTCACAGACATATGAATGGTTATTGTGTGTTGTATGTTATGTGATGGATCGTATGGTATTTTGAGGAACTCACTAAGCTCCATGCTTACCCTTTCCCTATATAAACTACTGTTTCAGGTACATCAGGTACCATGGATGGCAAGGCGTGACGTGTATACACTGTGCTGCTTCATTGGAGGACTGTTTTTGAATGGAAGTTCCGCTATGTTGTGATTTCATTAACTTTTGTTAATCCTGGGATGTTTTCATTAAACTTATAAGTTATGGAATTTTCTCAAAATTAATTAAGTGGCTTTTCTTATATTGAAGTGTCCGTTTAATTTTTTTTAATTTTTTTTTAAATTTACTCAAAAATTTTGGGATGTTACAAGTTGGTATCAGAGCACAGCTTGAGAGAATCAGGCTCACTTAGTGAGTTCTGGACTCAAGTTGAGGCTTAAGAGTTTTATTAAAACATTTTTACGAAAGAAAGATGTTTTATGAAGGGTGAACTGAAGACACAGTGTGTACCGCCAGCCGACGCCAGTATGAGAAAAGGGTCAAGTATTTAATATTGTGGATGTTAAAAAAAAACATATGGTATATGTTTGCTGAAATGCCTGGTAGAGATCACACATTGTTGTATTATTATCTGCTATTTGCTAATAGAACTGTATGCTAGTGCCGATATGTTGCTTAAAGATTTCCACTAAGTTGTATACAATATGAACTGAATAGTCATAGAATGTGTGAGTTGACCTTATTGCATGTTCCTTGTTTGGTTGTTGCCTTAGGGAAGATTCTCTTATTTGAAAGACTGTTTAGTTTGATATTGTATACAACTACGTTCCCGAAACAATCTGTCATCACTGGAGGAAGTTCCGTCTTAGTTAGAATAGCAGGGTGGGGGTGGGATTCCAAGTATTCCTAGAAGGGTTGACATATGCCTTGTAAGGGCATATGTGTTAAAATTATCGGTGAGAAGCAAATTGGATATTTCAAGACGGGTCTTGGAACGAACATGGATAGGTGTGGAAGGTAGTAGTAGAGCTCCTACTATCGAAAGCACATGATCTGTGTTTGAGTCGGGAGTTCGTCACGAAGGATCCAAGGAGCTGAGTATGTGAGTGTCTAGCATAGTCGACTTAAATGCTAGTGTAATGTGGTAAACCTTTATCCATTCGATTGTTGAATGTTGATTGTGAGGTTTAGTAGGAACAATTAAGATGTGATCATACCAGTTTGGTTGGACCAATCATGCTTAAGTTGATTACTGAGCTTAAAGACTGTTGAAAGGGAGAATGTCAAAGTGCTATTGTGGTAGCTATTTTTCATGCAACTAATGGGAGCACAAGTCAGACAGGGACTAGAGGATGCAAGGGTGAGTTTTCCAACTCACGGTCAAAGAGGTGCAAGCGGCGCTTGAGATGATAGCGGATATTTTTGAGTCGACTCTGTACATGCCTAGTGATGTATAATAGTGGGTCTACCTACCCTTGTATTGATCTTGCTTGCGTGATTGATCAGGTCATGTGGGTTGAGAGTCTGGATCACTCGCTCGTGATTGAGGTAACTGACGATAGAGGTGTTGACTAGGGTCGCAAGCGGATGAGTAACATATGGTGGTTGATGTAAACGTCTTTACATTATCGAAACATGTTTATTGAGATGGTGTTTGCCCCTGATACAAGTTGTTGGCTGAGCAGAGTGGGCTTGGTTTTTGTTCGAGAGTAAGGGCTCGTAAAAAAAAATTATAAATCGAATAAACAGACTTGGACTTTAGTCCAAGTGGTGGAGGAATACGAAATTAAGGGAACAACATGAATATTATATTGAATCGATGAAATTATTAAAATTATAGTAACACGTCAATATATTTAATTCATTACTACAACTTTATATTAATACATTAAGAAAAGTTTACAGAATTACTAACCTAAACCGGAGAATCAGAAAGAAGCGAGAAAAGATCTTCTACACTCCAATCTTTGTCATCATTAGGTTGACTTGTACCTTCTCGAGGATTTGGAAGTGGTATGCTTTCAGTTATTGGAGGAGGAGCTCCAAGGTATGGGGTCTCGATAGGGTTGGAACCTGTAACCGCATGATTAGGGGCTAAATATTGACTCATTTGGGGCGTGTGTAAGTAGGGCAGTGATGAGGAAGGGCTCTAATTCGGAACCAGTTGAGGGTAGCTATAAGAAGGAGGAAACCAGGCTAGGTCACCTACAAAGCCTCAAAAATTCTCCTCACTCGAATACTCGAGTAAACCAGGGTTAATACTACTCATACCAGAATTAGATGGCGGAGATTGCTGCTGTGTATGAGTTCTTGATGAAGTTTCCCACTTTTCCTGAATTTTTCTTTTCCTAAATACAAACTTATGAGCAGCTTGTATTAGCTTCTTTGTGCAGTCTGTTAGACCCGATTGTGACCCTTCAATTATCGCTTCTTTTTTTTTTTTTTAGGTTGGGTATTAAATCTCCCGATAATTCTGTTGCCTCAATAAATTCATTACCAAATTCCTGTGGCACAAATAACTTTAGTAATTTCAACCTTATGATATAAAGGAATTAAAAAAATGTAGTTCTTTACCTCAGCACGATCAATAAGGGTTTGCAAACTCGTAAGTTGTCGTTGGGGCCAATGATTGATACCTAATTCTCTACAGCGTTTTTTTAATTGTGTCGTTCCAATGTTGAGTTCCTTCGCAGCTTTCTCAATTGGTTCGTTAAAGTGTTCAGCTATTATTTCCCTACTTAATAAATGTCTGAAACCTCTTCCACTGCCACCTGCTATGTTTTCTGAACTAGAAGGTTCAAATCCAATTGTATTGTTATCATTCTGGATCATTTGAACATGATCCTGATTTTTTGACCCAAAGATGGACATTGATTCATCAAAATTAGTGGCCTCTATCGGTAATAATTGTTGGTTTTCAACTAAAATCTCAGGATTCTGAAATCCTTCTAGATTCCTTTGAATCAACCGAAGATGATCTTGATATTGAAAACCAACCCCAAACTCAAGATTCAATTCAATATTTATGTTATGAGTCCTCTGTAATTGATTCTCATCCTGAATACCAGCCATGAATTCTTGATTCATGGGGACAAACTCACTGCTTGTTGGGTGCACGTCCATGAATGGATTGTACTCAGTTAGACCATCCACAAATGGGTCTACAAATAACGCATGTCAAATGATAAAACAAAATAGAGTACTTATAAATGGATCATTCAAAAGAATTTAACCTGGTAGAAGGCATGGAGTCTGATCAAGTGCAAAGTCAGATGCATGCACCGGATCATCTGAGTTAATGTTCAACTCGGGAAAAATTTCCGGCTCATCGTGGAGATGCTCTATTGGTAGTATATCTGGAAGACTGTACCATAATTCAAAATCAAACAAAACATTAGAAAGGTAATCGAAGTATGGATGATATATGTCTAGAATGTTAGAGTCACCAAACTCTATTAAGAATGCTTGGTTTGAAGTACCCTCTCCTTGCGGAAAACCAGGTCCAGGGTTCGACAGATCGCCCATTGAAGATCTGTTTTCCATGACTCGACTTTAAATATGAGTTCGTTTACTAACAAACTAGTGATAAGAGAGGATGAGACTGAAAATGAATGATACTACATACCTGTATATATAGTATCTTGCAGCTGGAACCGAAAGGACACACGGAACTGAAAGGACACCTCACGTTTTAATTACCGAAATTCAAACTAACTACAGTAGATGCGACTTATCACTACCCCAAGTGACATTTTTTTCAAAATTCCCTGCTTGACTCTGGTGAGAACGAGATAATAAAGAGACTTTTGAAATAAAACAAAATTTTATGTCTCCATATAATGGAAATAGTTTAAAGAGTGTTCAGTACTCAAAAAAAAAAAACTTACAAAAGATGATGTAAATTTTATATTTCGGTGAAACACAAAAATTTGAAGATTCTACAAAAATAGATTTATTTAGCGAAAAAGTATTTAAAGGAAATGTTAAATTGAGGCAAATATGTTGAAATATGACGAATTAATATAAATACGAAATAGTGTTAAAAATTAGGTGTTGCAAGTTAATTAGGTTAACTATGTATATAGGTAGATTAGAAAGTACTAAATGTGTACTGTAGATAGTAGCCGGTCAAGTCGATGTGTGGGACTGTGAGAAACAGTTAGAGTTTTTTTTGTACATCTAGAGTAATTAGAAGAAAAGAAGTATGGAGTGAATGAGAATAATAGGACCTTAAGCATTATTACAGAGGTATGTGAATGTTGAAGGGGAAAGATAATTAAACCTTGTAAAGGTTCGGCAATAAGACGACGAGGATTTTTAAAGGACATAAGAACTCGATGGGAAATACATAGAGGCGTTCGAGAATGCGGATTTCGGGACGAAATCCAAATAAGTGGGGGAGACTTGTAAGACCCGTATCCTGATTATAACATATACTTAAAATAAGAGTGTTAGGAATTATATGATCATTGGTAGTTATAAAGCTAAGAAAAACTTTAGTTACAATTTCATATGAAAATCAGCATTTTGTGTCGTTTTTAGAAAAATCATAATTAATTCTAGAAAAATCGTTTGGACCTCAAACTAGTGCACAAAGTTTACAAATTGAGTCTAGTACAATTACCAAAAATAATAGTAATCTTGAAAATGACATTATCTATGGTAAAAAATGCAATCTTTACTGATTAGTTCGGAATTGGCAGATTAGATAGTCTGTTTTCAAAAATTCATAATAAATCATAGAAAAATCGTATAAATACGTAAAATACATCCCTGGAAAGGTATTGAGATAAATTTCTGGAATATCAAATAAAAACGTGAATTTCATGGGTTTAAAGTCGGCTAAACCAGTGTTGAACAGACTGATTCTAGAAGGTATTAATTTCAACAAAGTTATATTATTAAAATCTTTTGTCAAAAGTGTCATGCCATTTTTATTCAAGAATTCAAGTATAAATACCCCTCAAAACATCTCATAAACCACACAACTAAATCTCAATCCAATATATAGAGGTTTCTAAGCACTAGAGTGTAAGCAAGTGAGCGGAAGGAAGCTTAAAAGCCTAACGAATGAGTTATAGATTTCGACGACTGGTCATAAGGTAACTACAAACCTTTCTATAGCTTAATTAGGTATTGTAAAATAGTTTTTGTTAAGAAGTAGAATATTTAATAAGTATAACATATGTTATATTATACTAATTTCTAACAATAGTAAACAAAAACCTTAAAATGTCGTTATTATAACAATTCGTAATTTCCGAAAATAATACCGATTGATTTACTTACGAGGACGGTGACTAGGCCGATTACTTGGGATCTGGTTGTTGGATTTTCCGAAAGGCTAAAATGCTGAAAGGATCCTGCCACCCCATCTAATCTTCTACCTGTCCGTTCTTTACTTGATAAATCATGGAGTATCATATTGGAATTATTGAAGGGTTTAATGATGCGACTATAATATAGTTAAGGATTAAGAAATGATAGATTTCTTATTATGTTAACAGTTAAAGTTGAAGGAAATACAAAGCCGAGAAAGATAAACGATATAGTCAACTATAATCAGGTGAGTCTTCTCACTATACTATAGGTGATATTGCATGCGTAGGAAGGAAGATATGTTAGACTAAGGTGATCTTACATGTTATGATAATTGTATGAATTATTGCTATGATAATGATTGTTTATGGACGGAACGGGATAGCCCGCGAGCCAATAGGCGGAACGGGAATAGCCTGCGAGTCATTAGACGGAACGGGAAAAGCCTGCGAGCGATAAGACAGAACAGGAACTGCCCGTGAGTCTTCAGGCGGAACAGGGATAGCCCGTGAGTCTTCAGGCGGAACAGGGATAGCCCGTGAGTCTCCCAGACATATGAATGGTTATTGTGTGTTGTATGTTATGTGATGGATCGTATGGTATTTTGAGGAACTCACTAAGCTCCATGCTTACCCTTTCCCTATATAAACTACTGTTTCAGGTACATCAGGTACCATGGATGGCAAGGCGTGACGTGTATACACTGTGCTGCTTCATTGGAGGACTGTTTTTGAATGGAAGTTCCGCTATGTTGTGATTTCATTAACTTTTGTTAATCCTGGGATGTTTTCATTAAACTTATAAGTTATGGAATTTTTTCAAAATTAATTAAGTGGCTTTTCTTATATTGAAGTGTCCGTTTAATTTTTTTTTTTAATTTTTTTTAAATTTACTCAAAAATTTTGGGATGTTACAAGCGAAGCCATATTTGTCAAACTATTTGACAAATATTTTGAAGCATAACTAATCGTGTTCTGTTTGAAGATTCGAGCAATACACAGTAACTTATGTGTCTGTCGCTCAAAATCTTAATACCTTTACATCTCCATGTAAATTTATGACTTTGTTAATATTGTTCAAGACATGCAATCATCACCTGACTCCAAGTCAACTGATTCCAAAATCCTATCCATTGGATCTTTGGGTGATTCCTTTCTTGCCACAATTAATTTTATTAAGCACTCAATTCATCATGTGACTCTAAGTCAAATGATTCCAAAGTTCTGTCCAACTAGACCTTTGGTTGAAGTGATTCTCATAAAATTCACTTTAACAATCATAAAGAACACAATTTATAAGTCCAATCCCATTGGATGTATCAACATTCAAGTTATTACCATTTATGCCATTAACACATTCACACAACATTTTGAGGATAATTAAAACAATCAAAAGAAAATCAACATTTTATTAAAACACAAAAATCCTCGAACAATGTACTATATGAAAACAATGTCGTTTGCATCTAATAATCTAATAACAAGATTGTAATATCTAACTAAACTTCAAAACTGCATGAGCTGGAGATCCAATCCAAAAGTGCTCCTATGCGTCAAAGTCCTGTACCCTACTGATTCCCTGCATACAAACCAAACGTGACTATCACATTATGTATCAAGGAATTATGGATCAGGAGTTTCGAAGTTTTTAGATAAACCTGAGTTTCTAAAGATTTTACCTTGGAGCATTTTCCAATCTTTCCGTGACTGTATCCGATCATATGGATTCCCAGTTTAAGACATCTCAGAACATGTCCAGACGATCTGGAACGTTTCTTGTTGCGTCTCTTCACTGGACTCAATCCAGAAGTAGCCGAACCAGTGGAGCAATGCCTGTCCATGAGTGACTCGTATAGGGTCAACAGAGAACGCATTTCCATAAAAGTCTTTTTCCGGTCTTCCTTTCTATACGTCTGAATGAACAGATCGTACCTATTAGTCAGCGAATCAAGTAGGATCTTAACACTCATTTCCTGACTAATTGGATGACCAAGTTTGTACAATTCGCCTATGTATCTCTCAATCTTGAGAACATGCGAATCGATGCTACTTCCTTCTTTTAGCTTGCACTCTGCAAGTCTTTTGAAGATCCTAGCTCGTTCCTATTCAACCGGTTTTTGGAACTTTTCCTCAACCAATTGTATTAACTCATACGGCCCTAGGGATCCAAAATCCCTGCGGAACTCGGGGTCAATGGTCAATAGCATGAGGTCACAAACTTCATCGGATTCATCAAATAATGGGTCATGCTCATCATAAAGACCTTTTGTGATGACATGTTTTGGTGGAACTGGGATCGGATACTCAATGAGGTGTAGCTTGCCAGCAATAACAAGAACCATTCTCTAATTGCGAAGCCATTCCACATACTTAAGGCCAGTCAGCCTTTCCATATTTAGCAGGCGCTTTCTGATGCCCTCAGAAATGGGTGAAGGAAGAGGAGGATGAGAATAGACACTCGATTCAGACATCTATAAAAGGAAACATAATTTATTAGTTTAATTAATCCTTTCAAATAATTACCCAATATATATTATTTAACAAGGCTAGGATCCAAAATACCCCAACTATGCTGTGAAGAGGGATGCCGTAGTCACAACACAGTGGTCATTAAGGTAGATAACTATTATCAATTTCAGTCTAATGAAATTCCTAGATCTGTGAGACTCATTGAACTGTTCAATGGCATGTTTAATCTCGGATATGCCCCACCGTTTGTGACTGGGATGCCGAGGATCACAAACCGGGTGTGAATAACCATGCAAATTAGCTTGGTACTCTCGGGGTCCATTATCATCTCAAATTTGATGTGCCGGTTAACCACACACGCTCCATCAACAATGATAACACCCGAGAAACCCATTGCCACTATTTATGAACCCCTATTGGTGTGCCGGTAACCCACACACGCTCCACCAACGTTTCATAAAGTGCAATGTGCAATTTCATTGGTTAGCATCAAATTCACATTTTTTCTAAAGTAACTAGATTGGGAATTCTTGTACGGGTTCTAGTACTTTGATCATTATACTTTTAATGATTAAGCGGTCCTATCAAAACTGTTCGGCTAACGACCCTCCACTGATTAGGCGAGCGGTGGGTGAGAGTGAACACACATTAGACCGCCATAGGCAGTCTCCTTATACCCACTTTATAGACCAGTTTCGTGAATGAGGCCTACTAATGATTTGACTAAACAATTTATCTTATACATATAGTATTAACATTTAATAATATATATAAGATGTATTTTAAACCCTTTTAAAATATTCCTGGTTTATCTTTTAATTTCCTGAAATTTACCTATTAAATTTCAAATTAAATTAAACCTTTAAATTCGATTTAATTCATCTTTTAATTAAACTATTAATTAAATTAATTAAATCTAGATATTTTAAACCTTTTAAAATATTTAGGATTTATCCTTTAATTTTCGAAATTTAACCATTAAATTAAAATTAAATTAAATCCCTTGAATTATCTTTTAATTAAACAATTAATTGAATTAATTCACATGTAGATAGGTTTTTCCAAATTAATCAAATCAATTTAAACCTATCTTAAACCCCTAATTATCGAAATTCAAAAAATGGGTTTAAGGTTATCTAATTAATTAATCAATTAAAGTTACCAAAAATAGAAAACATTACAAAACCCTAATGCCAATTTTCGAAAATTACCAAGGGAGGGGTTAGGGTTTCTAAAAAACAAAACCCTAAATCGATTCAGGCCAAAAAAGGATTTATAAACTTTAAACCCTAATTTTAGGAAAACTATTACAACAATTCAATAAGAAAACAAACAAATGCTCTGATACCACTGAAAGGTTTTCTGCAACCATGAACTAAATAACCTAAGTTCACATGCAACCTAGAAAATATCTATGTTTTCTTACTTTGAACATGTAACTAATTCCTAAAGGCCAAACAAAAATTAACTAAAAGAATAAATCAGAAAAACTAACCTTTAGTTTTAATCTTGAAGCTAAGCAGCACAAGTGTCCTGCCTCAAATGAGATCACACCTAGGGAGCCAGAGGAAAGTCACGAAAATTCCACAGAGAATAATAGAATGAGCACACTATAATGAGGTCTAGGGTTCTCTATTTATAGGGAAACAATAAACCCTAGCCGTCAGCCATTTTCCGGATTATTCGTACGCGCGTCGCGGCCTTTACATTGGCGCGCCGCGCGCCGCAATTCAACTATTGAATTTGTACGACTTTAATCACTGACTTCCTGATTAATCTAATTAATGCCACAGAAATCAATCAAATTAATTTCTGATTAATTATTAATCAAATAACATTATTTCTAATTAATATATTATCTCCATAATATATTAACAAACAATATCTTGATTTATTAGTCATATAATAAATCAACTTTTTCTCTCTACTTAACTTTCCATCAAACCTCCAGCTATGAGGGCAACCCAAATGGACTTTGCTACTGTTAATTAGGTAAACACTAATTATTAGTCATGGCTTAGACACCTAATCCAACAAGTATAACACCAACTATTTAATTGAAAGAATAAAACAAGTTTGGGAAGACATGAACACAAAAATAAATAAACTTATAAACAACATTATACTTTTACATTATATTTACAACGAAAACAAAAAAGTCATTGTAGCTTGCAATTTACAACTTTGATGGAAGAAAGGGAGACGTTCCCTTGGAAGGCGACTTGTCGAAGATCTCATCTCTTACAAACGTTATTGTGAGTTAGAGGAAAGCAGTCACAGTAGAGGAATTTGTCATCTGTTGCTTCTATTTTTGCAATCCACGTGAATGCAAATGCCGTTCATATATCTTATAAAGGCTATTGGAGGCGGAAGAAAGTAGACGTTGTACATTTGTTTCGAACATTAATGTGTTGTTATTGCTTTAGCCTTTTAGGGTTTTGATAAGATTACGAATTTGGCTATTCAACTTTTAGCTTGGGCCTTTATTTTGCAATTTACTCTTCAATTATATCAAAACTAGACAACAAGTACATGTCCTTACATAAAATTCGAGACTCATTCTCACAGGGAAATAAATGTTATATGTTAGAAAAGTGTATTGTAAGCCAAAAAAGTAACCTCGCGAATTGCACGGTTTTTGCACTATGTAAGTGGTTGTTTTTTGATTAAAAAAAATATAGTTGGTCATATGGGTATGAATAATATCCAAAAATTGTCATTTTAGTGAACATATCATATGTCAAAGTTACAAATATGATTCCTCAAACTAATCCAAAATGAATTGAACATATGCAAAAATATGTAACCAAATCCATCCTACATGTTGTACTAAAATCTCTGATGTTGTACTAAAATCTCTAACTAGTATGTGGTATGACTTGCAAATTTCCTTGTACTTATTTACCTTTAATATATCGACAAAATTCCTTGTCAATGTCTTTTTGCTACCAAAAATATCAATCATTTTACAATATACATCTCCCTTGATGCTGGAATGGGTGATCTTAAATAAACATCCACCATATCTCACATGATGTGGGCTATACACACACACACACACACATAAAAGCACTATATATAGAGATTTTAGTAATTTATCACTAGTATATTTTACAACATTTCTTTAGCTTTTTAACTTTAAAAAGAATATAAATTTTTTATTCTTAATTGTGGAAATTTTCTCATTTAAACTTTTTCATCAAAGTTTGTAAATTTAAAAACCTTAATAGCAAAAGTCTGAATATATCATAACTTTTATTTTTAGAAACTTTTTGAAATATAGATTGATATTTTGTGAAATGAGAGTGTTTTTAAAAACATTGATACCTACAAAGATGTAATTTGACAATGCTCGTGTTTTCTCAAGCGTTGTATATATGGAACTACATTTAGATAAACCAACACTTTTTCACATGAATTCTTGATGTGATCGTAACAAGGCACGTCAGTAGAGCTTGAAAAGTTTACTCGAATAAAACCATTGGTCCGTAAACTAAGACTATGTCTTTCACATAGCATGCTAATGTCGATGGTGTGTGGATTTGTCATGCAAACAGTCGATATTTTATGTTGGATAAACTTTATATTTCAATATGGAAGTAGTAAGCAATGATATTTTCAATATGAAGCAATGTACTAATTACGATTGATTTGGCAGCACCATTATACTCTATATTAGCATGTTTAACCTATTAATAGTTGAGAACTATTCTAAACTCCATAGTCGGTTGTAATTATAGGAATGCTTATGAATTATGACTAATGTGAAATATTAATGACCTCTATGGAGATGAATGCATCTTAGAGAAGAGATATTTTCATATGTATTCATTGTTTATGAACATTGGAATGACCCACCTCAATATGCCACTTCATGGATCAGCTTCATTGAGTGAATCTCAAAAATGGTTTTAGTCTTAATGCTAACCTGAGAAGTATGTATGATTCTAAGTGATTCTAGTACTACATCTTAAAATATGTCAGATATTGTGTTAAAACATGATAGTTATAAACCTTACCATTAAGCATGCCATGAATCTTACGAGCAATACATATAGTCAAATATGGGATCCATTCATCTAATAGTTATATTTTGATATCAGGTAGGCCTTGGATGAATTTAATAGATCCAATCGTATGGTCAGATCTAGGTAATTCTGATTGATCTTATCTATTCACAAATCAAGAAAGCAGTTTTGAACTTATATAAGAACGGTTCAATCTATTGTCCATGTCCAAAGACATTAGAACAAAGGGATCTTTATTGTCCCTTGCATATGTGGGAGTGTGTTGGAAGTAATGTACAATGAGAAAAACTAATTGTATTGTTGTTCATATATAAATCTATAGGGTCACACATTAAAGGGTATCAATGGAAATAAATAATAATAATAATAATAATAATTAAAAAGTATAAATTTATTATTTACCAACTTAAAATAATAATGAAATTATAGTCGTTTATTATTTATTCGTCAAATACTATATACGTAAATAAATTATTTATTTAGTATTAATTAAATAAAAGGTGTTAATTAACTAGGGAGTTAATTAATGGATTTGAGCTTTTATAATTAGTTGGCAAGTATGAGTTTGGAAAACTCCACCAACTAAATATAAAATGCGGTTTTTAGTGGTCATTATTAGTATCAATATAAACAACTAAAACCTTGATTTCTCCCCTTACTTGTATGAGGCGTTGTTGATGGTTGTCGAGTCCAACAAATAAATACCGTAATTTTAACCCAAAAGTGCATATAATATCAATAGGGTTCGATCTATGGAGATTGGCTTAATTTATATATTCTATGTGATCAATTCATAAAATTTGATTTTGAAACGAGTAATTAACATGTGTGTGTGTTGGGGGGGGGGGGGGGGTGTTTGTTTTAAAATCCTAAAATTAACAATGTTTTCAAATGAAGTAAACAAATAAAATATTAGTGAAATTTTGATGAACTAAATTCAATGATGGTGAAATAGTTAACATTGGGATTTCAATCACAAGAACATTTGGTTAGTTTATCATCATGGTTTAATGTGAAATGGTTCTTGACATTTTCCAACTTAGTTATAGTAATTCAAAAGCTTGAATCGCCTGGATTTTTCTTAAAATGTATGGAAATAAGAAAACCTCTTAATAAACATCCTTAATAGAAAACCACAAATCAAGTAAGCACTTAACTCATGTAATCTCTATCAGCATTAAGTTTCAAAAATCAACAAGGCTAAAGGAATCCATAAGCATGAAATTCTACTATAGAGGATACACTATTACAACTCAAAAAATAGATTCATAAATACCTACTTGAGTTAGTTGTCACTGGTTTGTTTTAGAAATCAATTAAGGAATTTGTAAAACAAATAACATCAAACATTCAAACATTCAAATTCATAAACATGGCTAAGAGCACAAGAATGTTTTGAGATATTCAAACTGAAATTACATTCATGGAAGAACAACTAGAACTAGTAAACCATTCAAAACAACCAAATGTTCTTAGGTTTCACCTAATATCAACTAAAAGGAAACTAGCCAAGCATGACTAGATTAGCAAACGTAAATAATATAAGAGTGTACCAACATTCAAGAGATGTAAAATGATGAATCAAGTGTGTCCAATACTCCAAAGAAAACCCTAGAATGCCCCAAGAACTTTCCTTTCATTCTCTAGTGTTTGATTGTCAAAATTAGATTTAGAAACTCCTCAAAATAGCAGGCCTAAGAGAAAAAGACGAAAATATCCTTTCCTATTTTGTACGGGTCGCACAAATGATGGCCAAAGTCCAACGCAAGTCATGTGGATGTTGCCGTGTCACGAATTTGGGTTTGCGTGAGTCCTTTTTAGCCAAAAGGGGTGTTGTATTCTTTCCTCAATTGTTCAAGCCGGATCTTTGACTTCTTGCTTGGCTTTTCCAAGCGCAAAACCTTTACTTTAGCCCAAAATCTTCTCAAAATCTACTTCCTTTCGTAGCCTAAATAATTCTTCATGGCCCAAAAATCCTTCCAACTTTAAATCTAAAAAAGATTAGAAAATACCTTATTAACGATATAACAACAAAATATAAAATATGCAAGACAATTAAGCTAAAAAATGATTAAAACATGCTAAATAAATTAATAAAAACGAAGTATAAGTTGTCCTCTCTCCCCCTTCTTTCTTTCTTGTGTCGGATTCAAGGACAATGATAGGAAGAAGTGTGGTTTTGATCTCGTTGACAGTCTAGTAGTTATTAATTCCCATTATGTGTGGATCGACTATAGAAATTACCTACTTTGGTAACTGTTTTCCAATATTTAAGGACCACGTCATCATTAAGGTACTTTAGTATAATAACATGGTTGTTTTGTTGACCTACTCTGTTTTAATTTGATCCATGGTTCTTAGGGATTAAAATTTTATAATACTAACTCCTAGTGCTTTGACTATTAAAGTGTGTTTCATCACAATCCCCTAACAATGTTATAACCAACATGCGTGTTCGTGTGATAAGTCTGGTTGAAAGGTTAAAAGTATTCCAACAAAATAGAAGTTTGGATATTTTGGTCATTCTGGATTTTCCTTATATTTATAATGATTTTAAATTACAAAACAATGATTATAAAAATATTTATATTTTTTTTGGGAAATATGATATTTTGGAAGCTTATAAAAGGTATATATATGATATTTAGAAATTAGGTTGAAGAAATAATGATATGTTGAAAGCTTAAAATTGACACATACGATATTTAAAAATTAGTTCGAACAAATATGATATATTGATATTTATTTAGGACATATATAAAATTTTAAATAGTTTTTGGGCATAGAAACACAAACAATATATTTAATACATGTTTGTGTATTTAAGAATATTAGATAATTATTACCTAATGGCTAATGATTCAAAACAATATATTAGTAACATGGTAATAATCAATTAAAACAAACGTCAATATAAAACTTTCATGGATTATTGAGCAAATTATATTTTGCTAAACATGCTTGTCTTTTGAGAGCGATGGTTAGTGAAATGTTGTCTTTTTATTCCTTATAATTAAGAATTTAAATATAAATAAAATTGTTTCCCTAATCATGGGTCATTATTGATGTTGACTTCCTAAAATTTATGAAACATAGAAAATAGTTGACGATTAATGTTAGGTGATTGTTTTATCAAATATAACTTAGTTTGGTTTGTAGAGTTAAGATTTGTTCAACAATTAATTATTTAATCTTTAGTTGTATATACAAACTAAAGAAAATTCTCTCTCTCTCTCTCTCTTTATATATATATATATACTAGGAAGGTTTTAGGCCGTGCTTAGCACGGGCCAAGGATATAACTAAAGAAATAATACAGAAATTACATATTGTTGGTATTTCTAGTAAAATTTTCAAAGTGCAATGTGATTTAACTGTTAAAAATTAAGTAGACAGGTATTACAGACAAATCAAAGAAAATACATCATTATTTTGCCAACTAATGGTGTAGAACCCATGCCAATGCTAGTGTTTGCAGCTTGTTCAACAACCATTCTCATGTTTAGAAACAATAATATAAAAGTAGAATGTCATAATACACAAACGCACAAATATGTTGCTTTATGTTGCAAACATTTGAATGTACGTTTCACCTTCTTACAAACAAAGAAAAAAGTTTAATTGAACATTCTTGGAGCATCATGAGGTTATTACAGTATTAAAAGAAGGAAGAAAAGGATGCAGTAAACAACATATCAGTAATAGTACACTGCCTATTCTTGAATTAAACCCCACCATGTAACTTGCTTGTTGAGCAGAACTCCTGCAAATTTACTGCACAAACCATTAGGAACACTTATGAGTGAAAAAGGGTAAGAAATTTTATACTGTTCATTACCCAATCAAATTCAACACTTTTTATGCTATGAAGATGTAGAATCCCTTTAAATATTCATTTTATCTTTTTTAACTTCTTTGGTTTTGTTATACCAAGTCTAAAGTATAATTGATTGAGCCTAATCTAATCAGTGAAGGGTGCCACAATTGAAAGAATAGTGATCAATTTATTTGAATAGTACGTTGTTCTAATAACATGAATTTAAACATTAAATAAAAGATGATACAATTAGTAATATAGCAACTTTTGGAGATTAAGAGAACCACGTAATTTTTCTACTATTCTACAATTAATTTCTTATATAAATATCACGTTTAAAAACTCAAACGTCGACTTTACCAGATATCCTTTGCCGATGCCAATTTGGTGTTGATATCGTAATTTAGAAATGCAAAGTTTCGCTTCTTCCTAAAAGCTTTGGAATTCCCTTTCTTTAAGGTGTTGGACGGTTTTACCCCTAAATTATGACGTGGATTCCAGATCCAGTTTGCACTCATTCAGGAGAGTTTTGGTGTTGTTCTGTGGTCAGTTCTTCCCTTGTGTATTGTATGTGATTGTTGGTTCAATATGGTTTGCTGAATTGGACGGTTATACCCTTAATGGGAGGTGAAGGTCGCAGTCTAGTTCAGAGCTACTCAAAGTTCGTAAAGTTTATGGATTTATCTATATTTTTCCTTGTTCATAGTCGATGTACAGTAACTTTTAGCATAGATTCCTAGTTCAGGTCTTATTTTTTTCTTTCTTCCTTGTACTTTTGCGGCTGGTTGTTTTTTTTTTTTTTTTTTTTTGGTTATAACTTATAAAGCTTGTTGTTCAAAAAAAAAAAAAAAAACGGGGAATAAGAATATTTCCGCATCTTTCATCAAAGTCAATGAGCAATCTGCATTAAATTCGTGGTTATTATTTTTTTAATAAAAGTTTGATATTATTTAGTACTAAACACAGACAAGTCATAAAAAGCATATCTTACCGGTAACTTGTTTGACATGGAGTGAATATATTTCCTGAAACAAAGGTAAAAGTAATTGTCAAGTGAAATGGCAACATGAAATTGTTCATCATCTCCACCTACCAAAGGTAAAAGTACTACATTATGCAGAATTAATAACTGGAAAAACAAGTCTCGCCCATAAGGATCTTTCCCTGTCAGATACCTTGGGTCCCTCTTATAACCACACGTCTCGCCCATAAGGATTGTAAAGGGCTTGTTGATAAAATCAAATGCAGAATTAATAACTGGAAAAACAAGTCTCTTTCC
This sequence comes from Cichorium intybus, assembly GCA_023525715.1. Lineage (NCBI taxonomy): Eukaryota > Viridiplantae > Streptophyta > Magnoliopsida > Asterales > Asteraceae > Cichorium > Cichorium intybus. Next base: position 388,781 of record JAKNSD010000023.1, on the reverse strand, counting down.
TTTGCTGGGCGTCTCCAGCTCATCCTCTCTGTTCTTTCTTCTATGCAAATCTATTGGGCTTCTGTTTTTATTCTTCCCAAATCTATCTCTAACGAGATTGAGAAGCTGATGAGGGGTTTCCTCTGGTGCCATGGTGAGTTGAAACGTGGAAAAGCCAAAGTCTCCTGGAAGACTGTGTGTCTCCCTAAGGCTCATGGTGGCCTTGGTATTCGTAACCTGGCGGTCTGGAATGTTGCCCTTATGTCTTCCCATGCTTGGAGAATCCTTTCTAAGAAAGAGTCTTTATGGGTCAAGTGGATCCACTCGTACCGTCTTTGTGGCCGTAACTTCTGGGATGCACCCAGAAAATATGGTTCGGGGTATGCCTGGCGAAACATCCTTGACATGCGGGGTAAGATACGGGAGTATATAGTCTCCCAAGTGGGTGATGGCTGCACTACGTCGGCTTGGTTCGATAATTGGCATCCTGCTGGTCCTCTTTCACACTTCTTTTCTGCCCGTAACATCCATGCTGCAGGTTTCAATCCTGATTCTAAGGTTTCTGACCTTGTCCGTAACGGATGTTGGGATTGCCCCCAACACTGGAGGGACTCCCATACTAATCTGTTTTCTCATAACCCGCCTTCCCTCTCGCCGTCTATTCCTGATAAACTGCTATGGAGATCGTCCGACGGTCATCTTTCTCCTTTTTCTGTTCGTTCTGTTTGGCACTCTATCCGCCCCTATAATCAGCCTATCGATTGGTATCATCTTGTTTGGTTTTCTCAGAATATTCCTAGACATGCTTTCATTCTCTGGGTTGCTCTTAAAAATCGTCTCAATACTCATGAGAAAATTAAAACTTGGGACCATAACTCCAATCTCATCTGTGCCTTCTGTGGTGATTGTTCTGATTCCATTCCCCATCTCTTCTTTGAATGTTCTTACCCTTCTATGGTTTGGCATGACCTTCAGCATGTCATGAATCTCTCCTTCCCTACTGATAGCTGGTCTGATATTATTAATCTTCTGAACCCCAAATCTAAGAGTAAGACCATTTGGTCCATCATTCGAAGAATTGTGTTTGCTGCTGCTATTTACCACATTTGGAAGGAAAGAAATAATCGGATTTTCAAAAATAAAAAATTAACTTATCATGCAGTAAGGAATAATGTTATAGATGATGTTAGATGTAGACTGGTGAGTCTATCTATGAAACCTTCTGCTAATGTTAATTTGGCTAAAAGGATCTGGTACATTCCTTAATGCTAATGTTCTATGCACTATGGTCATTTTTTCTCTCCTTTCTCCTCTTTTCTGCTTTTTCTGTATGCTTGTTTGGTTTGTTTTTTACAGGTTGTTTGGTTCTGTTCTTGTTTTGTTTCCTGGTTCCAAATCATGTTTTGGTTCCTAGTTTAGCCTTGTTGTCCATTGGGGCATGTCCCAATGGTCTCTGTTGTTTCTTTGGTGGGGAGTCCTCAGCCTTCTATTGTATTTATTCTTTTTATTAATAAATTTGCCAGAGGTACTGTCCTCTTTAACCAAAAAGTACTATATTATTAAATTGATAATAGAGCTGACCCACTTACCACATCGTTAGCCAACAGATTCCAAGATAGAACCCCAAGCACCACTTCCAGCACATTGTTCATCATCTCCACAGGTTGAACCAATTTGTCCTCACATCCCTATCATAATTAAATAAACGCAACCATTACCATCAATAACATGAAAAAAAAATTTTAATTTCCATGGCAACTAATTTAATTTCACCAGAAAAGTCAATATTAGAATCGAACCTTGAACAACGTGCGTGAGATCATCAAGAATGTTGTGGTACCTAAAACAACAACATTTCTAGTCGAAGATTTTCATCAAACGGTTGGTGTTTGTCTTTTTTAACCCAAGAAACCAGACCAAAAATTATCTCCTGCTGCTACCACCACAGGTGAATCAAATAACATAAAAACCCCATTGGAGTCAAAAGCTTCTTACCAATTCATTTTTTAATTTCTGTTTTGTAGCCATCAATTACACGCCACCAAACATAGCCAACAAGTAATTTTAGTGAATTGGATAGCAAAGTGCAAAATCGATATTAAAGAAAACCCAAGACCCAAATCATATTATTATAAAATTTGAAAAATAATAAGAAACTTTACTACAAGAACAAGCTCATGGTTTTGCTCTTCATCGCCTTGCTGCCCTACATAAACCCATCATTCAAAATAATCACAAATTCTAACTGCAAATCAAAAAATGCCTAAATGAACAAACATTAAATGCTTGCTAACAATCCCATTTTGAATCAAATGTACAAAATCGTACCAGGAGAGACCCCATCAATAGAAGATATTCTACTAAATCAAGCTATGAGTTTTGATATTACAATAGTTAATAAAATATGATCTTCACACTCGAGGAATTTTTATAAAATTAATAGCTACGTACAAATTTTTTTTTATCAATAACCATCATTAGGGTTTTGAAATACAATACAAACCGGCAGAAGAAATAGCGATGACAGACCCACAACCAAACGTCTTCAAACAAGCATATGTAATCTTTCAAATCTCTTCATCGACCTTAAACTGAAGCTTCAAACATCACCGCAAGCACCACGTTACCATGATTGTGGTGAGGGTGGTGGGTTTTGAGGTCAATCAATATCGGAGAATAAATGTTGCGAAAAGAGAGGGCGGGAATGAGATGGGTAATCGTTTTTGCAGTGTTTAATCCTTAAATTGCAAATGGTGAACTAACGCTTATAGGAAAAAATGCAGTTCTCTATATGCCAAATTTTGAGAAAACAAATATCAAATTTAGAACACTTCAATAAAACAGAGTTCATAAGATGAAATTAGGTTTACAAGCAGATACATCTGATAATAAGGGGAAGGTTATAATCGAAAGAACCGAGATAATGATTCCATGTTACAGCCATGAAATTTCAAGTTTCAATCATCAAAACTTCCAATCGGAAGCTCCACACACAACTTTGACGAATAAATGAAACAAACCAAGGTACGATGGATGTGAGAAAGAACAAGACGTAACCTCGATTGAGCCAAAATAAACGAAACGTCCCTTGAAATTGAAAGTGTTGATGTAGATGGCGGTAGAATAAGGCAGCTGGCAAGTGGAACAGACAGTTGTCATCTTAAAGCAGTTGGCAGCAAACAGTAACCGAGTTACCGTCAAAGAGATGCCGACAAAGAAATTATGCAGGGGAAGGAAAGCCTACATGCGTGTTCCATACCTGGAGTGGATCAATTGGTGGAACCAGGCGTTTGAAGAAGAGGTAGGGGATCGGGAACTAAAAGCATCGGTGATCGGTGGTGGTGGAGAACAGCTTTTCCCAAGTGTAGGCAACAAGAAAGAAAAGTGGGGAATAATGCCACGCGCAGAAGAAGAGATTGCGGAAGTCTGACGCGCCAAACACGCGCTCAAAGAAAAGATCCTGCTCTTTTCTAAGAGCACAACTCTTCAATTTCTAAAGGTCATTTGTTGAAAATCCAAGCATAACGTGGTTCTATGGTTAGCTAATATAATTTATATATATATATATATATATATATATATATATATATATATATATATATATATATATATATATATATATATATATATATATATATATATATATATATAGAGAGAGAGAGAGAGAGAACATAACAACTTTATTTCTATACAATATTTTTCAGATAAAATTATACCTAAATTTTTTTGAATTAGAGGTTAAAGCATTTAAAAAACTCAACTTTTTTCATATGCATACGCATATACATATGCATATACGTTTTTTTTGTTTTCTTGAAACAAAACATTATCAAATATCATAAAAACTGATATTTTGTATATTTTATGAAAAAAAACCCTCCAAAACCCAATTTTTTTTACATATATGCATATTTGCATATGCATATGCAGATGGCCGGTCAATTGATTTTAAATACCCTATGCAAAAAGTAAAAAAAGGGCCACTAAATATAGTTTTTTATATATAAACAAACTTCATTAATACTATGATAATTTTCGACACTTAATAAACCAACACAAAATTTATAACTGACGGATTAAAAATAGAAAAGTTGTGCAAATTAGCGATGGAGTAGTGACAAATTAGCGACGAATTAGCAGCAGAACCGCAACAAAATAAAATTACAGGCCCTTCATGACGTCCCTGTGTGGTCGCACCTCCAGCAAGTGCTTAAGGTCGGTCCTACATATGCATATCAGAATGCAATATATATATATATATATATATATATATATATATATATATATATATATATATATATATATATATATATATATATATATAGAGAGAGAGAGAGAGAGAGAGATATTAGAGCATTTAAAAAACTTTAAAAAATCAAATTTATATGCAGATAACCTTTTTTGTTTTTTTTTTAAAACAAAACATTATCAAATATCATAAAAAACCGTATTTTGTATATTTAATGAAAAAACCCAAAAGTGAAGTGTTTTTTTCTTATGCATATGCTTATCCATTGCAAAAAATGATTTTTTTTTTTTTAATTTTCTTTATTTTTCTTAATCAAATATAAACAAAAAATTGATAGTATTTTTTTTGAAAAATATTGTGTATTAAAAAATTCTTAGTTTAGTTTAAAAAAATTGGGCATAAATTTTGGGTATTGTTTTATATATAATTATTATTTATATAAAAAGTTTATACTAATAGTCATATTGAAAAACTCATATAAAATAAAACATTTTATATCTATTTAAGGTTTTTTTTTAATTATAAAATAAAAAATGTTAAATATACTAATTATCATTTAATGATTTTTTTATTATACTAAACCCATCTCGCCTCTCAATGTCATCTTCCTTTCTTTATCCACCGACTACAAAACCTCACTGACCACAACACCTCGTCGTTTCTTGTGTAACAAATTGTTTAAAATAGTTTTATAAAAAATTAATATAAAATGGTAATTAAAATATTATTATATCTATTGTTATATCTATTTAAAAAATTATTTATATTTACAAATCTCTTTCATTCTCGATCTTTCAATTTTTTGGCCACCTCTCACCGCCGGCCAATGTTGTCTCACTATCCGCGAATGCTATCTCACCGTCGACCACTACATTCTCATCGTCAAATTATTGTCTTTTTCTGGTTCGATTAAGTGGTCGGAGGCTGGATTATTTAAAACCGAGAAAAATAAAAACGTAATCAGAAAAGATAGATTATTTAAAAAACAAACTAACATAAACAAGATATGAAAAAATGTAACCGAAAAAGAAAAATAAAAGAAAAATGAAAAAACATTTAAAGATACAATAATTAATTAATAAAAACATTGGTTATAATAATAATTATTTAAAACAATTAATAAGATAAAAAAATATTTTTAAAAAAATTATAATGATAAAAGTCATAATAATGTATATTTAAGGAGATTTATTTAAGATCATCATAAATTTTATATTTTTGTTTGATTTATTTTATAAAAGAAAAAAATGAAAAAATAAAATATGTAAATAATAACAATGTTAATGAAAATGATTGGTTAGAAATAAGAAAATAATGATAATGTTATAATAATTTAATGATTAAAGAATAAAGTAAATGTCAATTATTAAAACATCCACAATGGATGGACTTTTTGGAGGAGATTTTACATGAAAAAGCTCAAAAATAAAAAGATACTTATTGTCTTTATTTCCTGGTTTCGTTTTGTTACAACTCTTCTGTTGGAGTTGGTGGTCTATTCTCCTTCTGGTCTTGATATTGTCAAATTCAGTTGGTCTGGTCTTTATTGGGCAAATGTTTCAGTCTTCAGGGTTCGGGCCTGGAGTTATTCTGATCAGATCTGGGTGTTGCTTGGTGATAATGTGGTTAGGGTTGTTTTAAACTCAAGCTCTTGTATTCCCTTTGTCACATTCTGGTTTCATGTCTCCGGTTCACTCGGTTTCAATAATTTCACGTTGGTTTCTATGTTACTCATATTTACGCTTGTCTATTTGGGATGAGCACCGCTTGAAACCCTGAGTACAGTTTTGTTGGCGAACATTTGGATACGTTGCTCTATACAGGTTCAATGGTTTTAATCTAAAGATTAGAGATAGTTACCTTTCGAACTCTAGAGATTTTATCTTCCTTGGTGTTGTCTCCAATGTATACACATTCCTGGGTGAATTTGTATGTTCGCTGCTTTGGGTTTGTTCAATGCCTCGCCTACTTAAAGTTCTTGTCGTTGTTTTGAATCTCTTCATGTTCTAGATCTCTTTTGGTGCTGCGGTTAAAATCTCTTCTGGTGATCTTTGAACCTGGTTCAAGTTGGGGTTGTTGGTTCTCCTACTCTGCGTAGTTCGTCTCTTTTAGATTTCGGTAGTGGTTCTTGAGATGTTTAATTTGTTGTTTTCCTTCAATTCCCTTTGAGTTTGCTAGCACCCTGCTAGCGGCTTTCTTTTTTGTACTCGTTTTCTTTTTAATAAAAGTTTTGTTTCCGTTCAAAAAAAAAACTTATTTCTCTACTATGAGAGAGCTTTTTCAATATATTTTATATTGATTGTTTGTATGCGTTGTCTAGTTACAATTAGTTTAAAACATATTGGACCTATATTTGTAAGAGCTTGCTAATTCACAAGCTTATTAAAAAGTTTTGCTTTGAAAAAAATCTCACTATAACTTATTCGTTTTTAAAAGTTTTTTGAGTTGAAAAATTTGTTATTATAGATGCTCTTAGTCTTACCAAAAAGGTAATTATTAAGGGGTAAGATAAGTAAAAAGTGGGATACACATAGTAGGATCAATAATTTATAATTACATGACATATATCATTTACGATTATTATATGATTGCATAAGTTAAAATTTTACGAGAAAAACTGATAATTCAATAGCTATAAAGTGATTTTAACACTTAGGCTGTTTTTGGTAGCATTTGAACCATTCATATCTGAATCATTCAGATGTCTGAACCCATTTAGAGGCTCTTACTCATTCAGACTTGTCCCAAACCTTTAATGATTCAGAGGCCATTAAGAGGCTCTTACTCATTCAGATGTGATGAATTTACGAATCAAACGCTGTTATTCATTCAGAGTCTCTTAATCATTCAGATTAAGAGGCTATCAAACACAGTCTTAATACAAAATCGTTATTCAGACAACCACGTCAATGAAGTCTCTTGTAATCGTGTCACATGTAACAACTAAAATCTTATAAAACTAGTCTTTTGACTAGTGTCATTATTGTATTTGTGGGTCCCATATATCTGATTTACCCGTTTGTTTAATATAATTTAAGAATAATGTTACGATATCAACATCTTTATATTAAATAAAACAATCAAATCTTTCAGATTTCACAGAACAAAATAATCCATGTCATGTTTGGTTTCAGAAACAGCAAACACAAGATCAACTTGTGATCAGGCTTGGTTGGCTTTTGGATTTCTTGAATCTTTGATACAGTTAGCATGCCAGCTTAATTCATACTGTACAACTCATTAATGCACAAAGTATAACACCCTAATGCAGTAGCCCAGATAAAGATCTGGTCTTTGACTCGCCAACATAAACTCAAGAATCCAAGAATTTCAAGAAACAACAAGAACCATAAACTGAAATCATTTTAAAAGAAGAAATTTACAAAATTTAATATATATAAAAAAACATGAATGTTACTTTGTACATGCAACATCAAAAAACAAAAGGTTAAAACAGACATTTTTTATTTAATCGACTTAATGGGGACAGAACTTATATATGAATGTTACTTTTTTTACTCATCATTTATTTAGACAACACGTTTATACCTGTAAATTCTCGGTTTTTTGAACAAGACCATCCAATTTTCTTTCAAACTCTTCGATTTCAACTTGAAGATCTTTCTGCTTATGTAAAAACAAGTTTCCATCAAATACTTCACCTTCAAGATTCGGCATTCTTCCATTTACCCTCCAATTTTCTTTCATATTTTCAATCTGGTCCTTCATTTTCTCCAACTGTTTCGACTTTCGACTCATGTCCTCCAAAAAAGCAACTACTTTTTCTTCAAAACGATCACCAAAATCCCTTAAATCTTCTTTCAGTTTCACAATCATACCTTCAAGAACCCGTTTTTCTAACCGTAATTTATCAGCTTCCATCACAGCTTTCATGGCTGCTTTTTCATTCACTTCAAAAGCACAATCCATTTTTTGTGACAACCTTTTAAGTTCTTCTTGAAGCCTAGCAGCCAAATTAACATTTTGCAACCTCATTTTTCTCAAATTTTCCTCTGCCCGAATCGCCCTTTTCTCTTGTTCAATTTTCACACGTGTCACACCTTCAAGATCCACCTCAAACCTTTGTTCTTGATTCTCTATCTCTTCTTCAAGATTCTTGACATGGGTTTCAAGATCTTTTATGGTTTTTGATTTTGATTTGATTTCGTTTTCCAAGCTCTCGATTTGTGATTCGAGTTCGTTTACGGTTGTGTAAGGTGTACACTCGTATTGCATTTTCAATTGTTCTTCAAGTTGACTTCTTTCAAGTTTATAATTTATTTCATGGTTTTCTTGTTTCAAGATTTCATAATCGAGCGCAATTTGCTCCATTTGGATTTCGAGTTCATCTTTGTCTCTTTTATATAACTCGATTTCACCATAAAGATCGATAATCTTTTGCTCTAGCAAATACGTTTCTTTAACACCACTATGTTCTTTAACAATCTCCTCCAACGCCCTTTGCTCATCATCATCATTCGAACCTATCGACTTTGACTTTGACTTTGACTTTGACATTTCCAAAGCAAGAGCCAGTTCAGTGTTTAATTCTTGCGATTTTTGAAGTTGTATCCGGAGATTGGAGTTGGAGTTCTTTTCACGGTTTAGTTCTTGTTGTAGTTCATCAAGAAGGTCCCACGGATCATCTTTGACTTTGGCTTTGACTTTGACTTTGACTTCTTCTGTGCGATTCTGATAGGCATTGCGTTCTTCTTTAAGGGAAGCTACTTCGCGTGAAAGTTCGTTGCCCTTTTTGATCTCTTTCATGATTTGTTTACGAAGTGTTTGCAATTCTAGCTCGGAAAGGTCAACTTGTCTAGTCAATGTTACAACTTCGGCTTTGAGCTTTTGAATAATGGCATCTGAAGAACCTTCTTCTGAAGTTTCTCCTAATGTACTTGTTGAAGAATCATCTGTACTTAATTTGGGATTTGAACCGTTTAACCAATCCCATTGCAATGATTTATCTTCTTTAATTGAGGGTGCACGAGTTGGTTTTGTGTTTTTAGGTTTGTATTCGTGTGGGGTGTCGAGTGTTGAACTGCTATCGGATCTTGAAAACATGATATTGGATCCATTGGATGCCACGTCATCCTGTAAAAATATGCCACATTTTTTGTTATGCTAGTAAATGGTGTCATTTAGAAAATGGTTAAATGCAAGAAATAGCAACGTACGTTCATTGATTTGTTTATTGTAGCATCCTACTTTCATTTCTTCTTAACTTTAGCAATGCCATTCAAAACAAAGCAATTTCCCATTTTCAAAGTATAATGTCTTAATAAGAAAAATATTGACAATACAATGCTATAAATTCAGTAGGTTTTTCAAAGTAAAGTGCCTTAATAAGAAACAAATTGAAAGTACAATGTTGTAATAGAAAGAAACGAAAGTAGGATGACACAGATAAATGGAAGCGTGCTCTCTTTTGCAAATTATTTTCATTAATTATCTTATCATAGCATTCTACTTTCATGTCTTCTAATTATAGCATTGTACTATGAAAAATCCACTCAATTATAGAAATGTCATTCATACACAAAGCAATTTTCATTGCTTATAAGGGTAAACTTTTCAAAGTATAATCCCTTAATAAGAAAATGCCTTAATAGGAACAGATCTGGAAGTACAATTCTGCAATACAAAGAAATGAAAGTAGGATGCTAAAATACACAAATAAATGAAAGTATGTTGCTATTTCTTGCATTTAGCTAGATGAAATCGGAACTTACTTCGGTAGGATTTCTTCTAATGCTTCCTTCTATATTACCGTTGCTAAAGTGTCTCATCAAGCTTCGATCATGGTGGCTTGCATTCTCACTTCCATCAATTTCCCTATAAATAATCTTTAAATAAGTTTCTTAAAAGAACAGGAAACTAAAACATTTCAAAACCCATTTTACCTATCAAAAGATCCCTGCACCCTTTCAACCGATACCTAATTTGGAAAAAAATTATACAATAATCAAAGATGAACAAACAAATCCACTTAAATAAAAACGTACACAAGAAAAAAGGGACTAACATGCAATATAGCTGCAAAATTTGCATTTTTTAAAGGAAGAGATAAAGAAGAAATCTTTGTAGCCTCAACATAACTTGCAAAATCAATCGAAACCTCTCCAACCCCACCAAATCTTGAAGAATCCTATAAAAATCCCACCAAAACTTTTATCTTTTTATTACGTTTCTTGATTTGGAAATATATAGAAATAGCCTCGGGATAAATTTAAAGAATCTTGTACCTTTGCCACAATAAAGTAATAGATTTTTTCATGAATCTTTCCGGTTCTTTGATCTTGGGAGAATTTAACCGTTTCATAAAGCGGTTTTTCCCAATAACAATTTCCATCTTGGACTTTGGATTTCTCTAATCTTGATGTTGGTTTTCCAACATCGGCAGGAACCACGGATATCATCAATGCATCTCCTTCTAATTGTGTCAACTAAATATACATAACAAATAAATACATTAAGCATTTCGAAGCAAAAAAGATGCAAAAATATCTTAATTTTACAAAAAATGTTATTCTTTCAGCAACCCCTGAGCTGACAGTTATGTACGCCCATCACATGTTGCCTAAATGTCACATATTGAGATGTAAAAGTACACAAATATAATGAAGTTGTTGGTCTTTGAGGTTTTTAATGGTCTTTATAGCATTGAGGGCATACGTCACGGTGTATAGTACCGTATAAAATATTCCTTACGGCTTTCATCTCAAAACTTTATTACTTAATTCACTGATTTTGGCGCCCAAAATGCACGAAGACGTTATTAAATTCTTAAAATTTTCGATTAAACCCAATTCAAACACACGGATGTTATCGGTATATGGTAAATCAATATCGTTCCTTTACATACATGTATGTGTATACAGCAGAAAATACTGAAATAAGTGTCCAAATTTTGATTTTGTAGTTATACACTTGCAAATTTGCTATTTCTTTCAAGAAGCACAAGGCTTCACAACAAAAATACATTGAAAGTTTCTGTCTTTGTCCATTTAACAAACACATTACATGCAATAATGTGACGAATCTTTGTAACTTAAAACACAGATAATCATGCATGCAATTATCAAACAGATTATGGTTCTGATTAAGAAATAGTTTACCTGAGTTGCATGAAACTGTAACTTGAATACACCTTTGAACTTGTTCTTATCGCTCCTCCATCTCGCCGACTTGAACATTTTATGTCTCTCTTTATATAGATATCAAATGCTCAAATGCACATTATCAGACTCAAATTCCAGGCTAATCTTAGCTAATTCAGCACAATTCCATACCTAAATTGAAGTTCAGGTCTCGGAACACACAGGTTGAGGTTTAGACGAAGTAGAATTGGATGAACTCGTGAAAAAAGCGACCTCTTTTACAGTCTGCGAATGTTACCTTCGTTCGAAATAACAAAAACCCAATTCAAATTCTTGAAATTTCAAGTTCAGAAAACATGTAAGAAACAAACAAACATAAATTTTACACAGTGATTAGTCAAACGCCGACCATAGAAAACGCGAACCTCAGTAAAAGATGTGGGCTTTTGTTTCAAAGAAGCGTATCTACAATGAAGAGGTCGTGAATGATTCAGAAATGAGATTGGCTACTCACCAGACACCAGCAAGATCCAACAACGAATCTTTCTCTGTTTCTGCCTCTGAATAAAACAAATGCTGTAGGTATATTTGGGTATCTACTACTGTCCGTGCAACGGGAAAAGAAATCGTGAACCCCTTTTCCCTTTTGACTGAAGAATTTTCATAGGGAATAATGAGTTATCATTAGCAGCCTTTTTTTTTAAGATTAACCGTAAAAGGAATTAGGATTATTCAATAAAAGGATCTTCTGAATCTTGGACACGGAGAAATAACTCAACTTTTCGGTTTTGATTGAATGACAATGAATGCTTGGAATGAGACATTGGTATTTATTTTGTATTAATTTTATATCGTACTAAAAGTATTTTTATGACAAAAAAAAAAGTAGATATTTTATTTAATTTTGGCTTACCGGCTTCAAACAAAAAAAAAAGTTATTTCGAAATTTGGATAATATGTCTATTGTCTGATAAGTAAATGTGAAATTCGGAGAAATGTTTCGTTCTTTTTACTTAAATGTAGCAATCAGGGAAAAACATATAAACGGGAGGTGAAGACGTTGCCATGGTACAAAAGGTAAAACTGTTAATTATGTGAGTCTAATCCGAACCGAGGAAGACCTTGTGGCCAAAGCAGATCAACAGACCGAAGACCATCAGGAAACGAGGCGTGTTAGTGCGGTTGATGGGTACTCTACAGTTGTATCAGTGTCTTCGTCCGAAGTTGGTTCTTCACTTCGGTTCAGTGAAACAAAGCGAGATAGACAAATGTAAAGTAGTATCACTAATCCGGGGCATTCATCCCATTTTCTCAAACTACTTTAGTGAATCAGCAATTCAGTTAGAACCGGAGATCAGCAAGACCGAGGCAAGCCTCGCTCTGCTCCGGACTTTGGAATAGAGACCTCACATAGGTCAAATGTGGAGAGTAGAGATGTTGATATACAAGAGAAACTACTTCAGCTAAAGTGTCTCCTTGGCACAAGTTCACAGGTCTATTATTGTCAAAGAGTTGTTCTGCACAGTAAGGTTTATGACCTGTCACTTCAGCTGCACAGTAAGGTTTATGACCTGTCACTTCAGCTGGCTTACTGCAGAATGTACAGTGCTAGGAAGCTTTGCCATCATCCCAGAAGATCTCCTTGCCCGGTGTGTATACGATATCGGTTTGTAAGAATGAGAATGTCAAGAGCTTAAGCCAATAGAGAGAGTGTGTGCAGTAAATATTGTATAGATTATTTAGCATTTAAACTTAGAAGTAAATATTTTAAATCCTTAAATCCTACAGTGGACGTAGATCGATCAATCTAGATCGAGTGAACCACTTAAATCCTTGTGTTTTCTGTTTTGGATTGTGTGTTTCTTCTTGTTGTTCTCATTAGTCTTGATTAATTTGTGTAGTAAGTACACTGTCCATGTCCTTAATCCTAATAAACTGGTATCAAAGTTATAGTTGAAGAATATAAGATTAAGATCGTTAGGTTTGAAGGTCACGATTTTGGCTTCTAGAGAATGCAGATAGAATATTACCTGCACCAAAAGAAGCTACATTTACGTCTCATTGGTGAGAAACCTGAAAATATGAAGCAGTAGGAACGGGATCTGTTAGATTGATAGGCCTTTGGAATTGTTCGGTTGTCATTGGCGAAGAACATTGCTTACAACATCATCAACGAGAAGACAATGCTTGGCTTGATCAATGCGTTATTTAACATGTACGATAAGCCCTTATGTGCTAACAAGGTGGTCTTGATCAGGAAGTTGGTCAACGCGAAGATGAAGGAAGGTGGGTCTGTGACAGACCACATTAATGAGCTCAATTCAATCATATCGAGATTGATATTAGCTTTGAAGACGAAGTTCAGGTATTGTTGTTGTTATCTTCGCTTCTAGAGAGCTGGTATGGTATGGTGACTGCGGTCGGCAATGTATCGGGTACACGGAAGCTCACATTTGAGGCATTCGCAATTTGATCCTCGATGAGGAGATTCGCAGAAGGAATGTAGGGGAGTGCTCTAGCAGTCTTGTGAGCACAGACGAACAAGGAAGAAGGGTCAACCAAGATGGTGGTTATGGTAATGGAAGAAATAAATTAAGGAGTAGAGAAAGTTCCAGACGCAGGAAGGATATTGTCTGCTTGAACTGCAAAGAAAGTGGTTACTTCAAAAACCAATGCTTAAAGCCCTCTTCATGCAATGCGAAGAAGGAGGTAAATGTGGCAGAATACTATGATGATGCACTTATCTGTTGTGTAGAGAGTTCAGTGGAGTCTTGGATAATGGACTCAGGTGCCTCGTTCCATGCGAGCCAATGTAAAGACGTAATGTAGAACTTCAGGAATTACAATGGAAAGGTTTGCTTATGGATGATCAGAGCCTAGATATGACTAGATAGGGGGATGTTGTCCTCTAGACGGGCTTAGGGACGAAATAGACTTTGAAGAATGTCAAGTTCATTCTGAACCTTAAGCGGATGCTGATATCCGTAGGACAGTTGGATGATGAGGGGCACCACATCAAGTTTGGCAATCACCAGTAGAAGGTTACGAAGAGGAACATGGTTGTTGCCAAGGGTCAAAAGTGAGGAACCTTGTATATGGTTGAGACATTTGCGGGCGAGGCAAATGTTACGGTCGAAGAAACAAAGACTTATACTATGTAGCACCAAAAGCTTGGTCACATGTGAGAAGGGGATGAAGATGTTGACATCTAAAGGGAAGATTCTTGATGTGATGTATATCACTCTGGAATTTTGTGAGCCTTGTATTATTGGCAAACAGAAGAATGTCACATTTACTAAGGTGGGACAAGTTCCAAAACAGTAGAAGTTGGAACTTGTTCATTCAGATGTGTTTGGCCCAACTTTAGTTTCATCAGTAGGAGGTTCCAGGTACTACGTCACTTTCATTAGCGATACAACTAGGAAGGTGTGAGTTTATTTCTTAAAGAATAAATTTGAGGTCTTCACCACCTTCAATAAGTGGAAGGATGCAGTAGAGGTTGAGACCAACCTTAACGGAAAATCCATAAAGTTAGATAATGGGGGCGAATACAGTAGCCGACAGTTCGTTGATTATTGCGCTGAGCATGGGATCCAGATGTTGAAGATGCTTGGAAGACACCTCAACAGAATGGAGTGGTTTATACAAATGAACAACACATTGAATGAAAGGGCGAAGAGCATGAGATTACATGCAGGGTTGCCAAAAATGCTATGGGACGATGTCGTTAACAGAGCAGCCTACCTAATCAATAGAGGACCCTTAGTCCCCATAGGGTTCAAGATTCTAGAAGAGGAATGGCGAGGTCGTGGAATATCCCTCAATCATTTGAGAATCTTCGATTGTGTCTCATATGTCAAAGTTAAAGACAGTGAGAAGAATAAGCTAGAGGCGAAGACGAAAAAGTGTTTCTTTATAAGGTATGGCTTGGATGACATCGGGTACTGTTTCTAGGACAGCCAAATAAGTAGGTTTTTCAGGAATAGGTATGTGACATTCAATGAAGGTGCTCTGTACAAGGATGTATTTGCAGATTCTTTATACCAAAGCAGAAAATATGGATCGAAGAGAGTTCAAATAGAGGTTGATATTCCTGAAGATGATCTTGCACTGCGCTTGGTACCGCAGAAGAAGGCAAAGTAACCGAAAGTAGTGAGAGCGTAGAGACATCTGGAAACTCCAGTTTAAGTGGGAGTGAATCGAAGGGCAAATTAACCTTGGACAGTGATTCCTCGGATGAAGAGGATGAAGGATCAAGTGTTGCAACAAGAAGTATCCTTCGTCAGGCTACTCAGGAGAGAAGACCTCTGGTTCGGTGCCTAGCATTAACTTATTTGGTGCTGACCAAAACCGGAGGCCTGGAGACTTATCCAAAGGCCTTGAGGATGAAGGATTCCATACAGTAGAAGAAAGCTATGGAGGATGAATTGCGCTCTCTTGTCAAGTTACCAACAAAGAAGAAAGTAATGACCAATAGATGGATATTCAGGGTTAAGGACGAAGCTGATGGAAGCAATAGATACAAGGCTAGATTGGTGGTGAAGGGTTTCCAACAGAAGGAGGGAATTGACTACAATGAAATCGTCTCTTCGGTTTTGAAGATGACCACAATAAGAACAATCTTCCGCATTGTAGCATTCGAAGATCTTTATCTTGAACAGCTTGATATGAAGACTGTGTTCTTACATGGAGACCTTGATAAAGATATCTATATGGCACAACCAGAAGGTTTTCAAGTTGATGGAAAATAAAACTCGTTGTGCAAGTTGAAGAAAATCATGTATAGATAGAACAATATCTAAGACAGTAGTACTTGAAGTTTGATAGCTTCATGAGAATGTTACAGCTGAAGTGTGAGTGATCACTGTTGTTACCAAAAGAAGTTCCAGATCTCATTCACCATTCTACTTCTTTATGTTAATGATATGTTGGTGGTGGGGTCCGACATAGAGGAGAACAACAAGCTGAAAAGTTGATGGCTAAAGAGTTCATAACGAAGGACTTAGGCTCAACTAAGCAGATATTAGGAATGAGCATCATGCAAGATAGAGCTTTTGCAGTTCTAAAACTTTCTCAGGAGAAGTATATCCACAAAGTTTTAGAGTGGTTTAGTATGTCTGATATGAAGCCCAGGAGTACACCCCTTAGGAGTCATATGTGACTCTCAAAGAAGCAATCCCCAAAGACCAAAGTAGACAAGGCAGTAATGGTTAAGATCCCCTATGTGTTTGCAGTAGGTAGCTTGATGTATGGTATGTACCAAACCATAAATTGTGCATGCAATGGGATTAGTCAATAAATTTATGTCTAATATGGGAAAGGATCATTGGGAAGGAGTCAAGTTGCTACTTCGCTACTTGAAGTGAACCTCATACGCAACCTTAAGTTTCAAAAGGCAGAAGGTTGTCCTAGAATGTTATGTCGATGCAGACTTGGGGGATTGCGTGGATTTAGGAAAGAGCACTATCGGTTATGTGTTCACAACTGGAGGAACCGAAATAAGTTAGATGTCAAGGCTACAGAAGAGTGTTGCTCTTTCAACCGTCGAGGCCGAGTATATGGCTCTGGCAGAAGTTAGTAAGGAGCTTGTTTGGTTGAAGAAATCATATCAAAGTTAGGCTTGAATCAAGAGGATTATGTTTTTTATTGTGATAACCAAAATGTCATACACCTTGTGAAGAATCTGATGTTTCACAGCAGGACGAAACACATCAAAATAAGGTATCATTTCATTCGAGAGTTGATCACAAGTGGTACGCTTATATTGAAGAAAAATCATTGGATCAAAATAAGGTATCCTTTCAGTCAAAAAATGTTGAATTACCTAATAATCATTTTTGATATATAATGAGATTTACAATGAAAGTAATTATACATCCAATTGAAAATGAGATAAATGAAACGGTATGATGTATACTTCATAGTTTATTGGAAACCAATCTACGAACCATATGAAAGGAGTTAAATAGTGCTACAAGCCCATTAAGTCCCTACTTTAATCATGTTAATCTTCATACATATATTACACAAGTTGAAGTTGCAGATTTCAATTTAACGAAGGAGGATGATCACTCTAATGCTTCTGTTTTATGGTAGAATCAATTGCGAGTGGGGGTGTCGACAAGTATGATTCTTATGGGTTTTAATTTCTTTTGAATACTGATACCTGGTTTTTCTATGATTTGAACTACCAATGAAGATCAACAGCAGGTTATCGAGGGCTTGTTGTCCAATTTTAAGCTATAATAGTTGCCAAAATGGGTAGAATGTTGTTGAATTAGTGCATGATTCTGATGTAACTCCAAGTTATAATCTCGGGTTTACTCCTAATGGTTCCTTTCTAGTTCAGGCAGCTAATGAAGTCCAAGGGGTGATGAACATATCAATAATAAACATTTCAATTATGGTGGCTCTAAATGTAAGAAATATGAGTCTTTTGATTCTTTTTATACTCAACAAAAACCCAACGGGTTCTTTATGATTGAGGAATCGTATGCTACTATTGGTATGGGTCCCTGCTATATGATATAACATGAAAGGTGTGAATATGACTTGAGAGAACTCATAAATGGATTTAGAGGCACGGAAGTTATTAAATGATTTTCCTTATGATTATATATGTGATTAGCTAATCTTTTTGTTAAGAATATACAATTAACTTCTTAGGAAACCAAAGGACGAAGAAGAATAAAATGGAGCTTTCGACTATCGATTATTTTTTTTTTGGTAATGTGTATTTTGATTATGCATTTTCTAATGCTATAGGTAACACATCTGTTATTCAATGTGTTGGGACCGATGTAAATTTATAAGGAATCAATTTGTTTGCCATGATAATTTTGTAGTTATTGAAGGGAATGGATTTCTCATGATTTGTCTTTGTTTGTGGTAACATTGTTTTTTCCTTAAGATATGGTTAAAAATAAATATTCCTGAAGTTCTCTTTTATCTCTAGTTCGATCTATTACCGTAGACATTGTGATGTTAGGATATTTCAATGAAGTCTGCAACTCTATGAAGTGAATAGGTTTATTTTTGTCAAGTGTCGGCCATTTTTTCAATAATTTTATTATTGGTACTAAGCTTGTGGATGTTCCTCTTAGGAGTACTCCTTCACCTGGTCAAATATATACGGTTCTAAGATGATCATGTTTGACCATTTTCCCAGCGAAAATTCTGATGTATTCTTTCATTTCATAGGGTTGGTCTTAGACCAAAAAGGTCTAATCTTTGGTTGGTTCTTTGTTGTGAATCTTCTATTGATGTTGGTCCTATCTTGTTTTGTTTATTTCATTATTGGTTTTGAATTTATGGCTTTAATGAGGTGGTTCTTGATTCTTAGCATTGATTTACAAGATTGATGGATAACCACATGTTTACTTTTAGGAAAAAAAAACTTCAAAATATTAAAAGTAACATGAAATATTGGTATAGCGAATGAAAAAAGATTAAATAATAGAAGAAAAGGATATTCAAAAACTTATTAAAGACATAGACAATAGGATTGATAAAACCATTATGATAGAGCCAACTTCATGTTACAAATTAACTCTTTAAAAAATTGGACCTAATGGTCCAGCGGCACAGGAGTATACCCGGCCTCCTTGAGGTCTCAGGTTCAAATCCCACTAGGGGATTAGGTGGTTTAGGTGTAGAATAGGTGTAATGTAATATTTGCCGTTTCCAAAAAAAATATAGAGAGACTTGAATGCATAAATATAGATCAAAAGGAGAAAATTAATTGCAATATTGAAGGAGATAAAAAAATTCAAATATTTATGTGGAATAATCAATTAACAAAAAAGGTAAATTGAAATTCTTGGTGTTATGGTTGACGAAGAGCGGGGGTTAGATCCGTCTAGAGTGACGTTCGAATATTACTCATATTTTCCTTCTAAGTATCAGTCTTTCAAGACTTGGCATCCCACTCATGAGTCAAAATTCTTTAAAAATGTTACTTGTCATCAACTTTCTTTTATTGAGACATCATTTTATCATGAGGAGATAAAGAAAGTTGCATGGGATGTGGGGTGGATAAGGCGTCGAGTCTCGATGGGTTCACGGTTGCCTATTTTAAATTATTTCTGGGATATTGTCGAGCATGACGTTGTCAACTTGGTTAAATACTTTTAAGAATCTAGTGTTATCCGAAATGGGTGCAAACCCTCCTTCATTTCCTTAATTTCTAAAGTTAAAGGCCTAAAATTCAATAAAAATTATAAACCATTAGTCTTGTAGGTTTCCAATATAAACTTTTGGCTAACCAACTATCCAAGTTCATAAATGATATAGTTAGCACTGAGAAATCAATGTTTATTAAATGATGACAAATATTAGATGAGCCTCCAATGCTCAATGAGATTGTCGGGTGGGTGGTATAGATGTATAAATGTTTTTATGGTTTAGGGTAGTGATCTGTACACAAAACTTTTTATCCATACATAACAATTCATGCATTAAAGGTGTTGTACATTATGCAATAAAATTGTTAAATTATTGTATATGAAGAAAAATTGTTGTGTACAGATCACTCCCCTTTTTAAAATCGACTTTGAAAAATCTTACGATTTGTTATTATTGGGAATACTTAGATGGGGTATTTAAGATGGTATCAAATGAAGTGGATTGATAAGGATGAATATTAATTTTTCCATGACATCAATTATGGTAAATGGGTCGTTGACGAATGAGTGTAAGATTGAACATGGTTTACGTCAAGGTGATCTACTTTCCCCCCTCTTATTCATTATGGAAATGGAAGGCATTCATGTTGCAATCAATGAAGCTGTCTAGGATAACTCTTTCTATGGGGTAAATATTGAAAACATGATGTGGAGGTTTCTTATTTCTTTTATGGTGACAATGCAATTTTTCTTTATGACCAGTTATGGAAAACGCGAGAGTTTTAGTTTTGCTCCTTAGATGTTTTTTCTTGGCATCCGAGTTGAAAGATAACATATTAACATGGTAAGATGATCGGGATCAGGGTCAATTTTAGAGAGGTGGAAAATTATGTGAGAATCATTGGGTGCTCTACAAATCACCTTACTTTTATCTATCTCGTCTTTCTGTTAGGATAAATATGATTAGAGTCGAAGATTGGAAGACTCTTGGATAAATTCACTAAGAAACACTCCATTTGGAAGGAGAAGACGTTATCTACTCACCATTTTATAGTCGGTCTCGGGTAGCTTTTTATAAACTTTCAAGATGGTGTTACATTTAGTGGAAGCTTTATGAAGTTGTTTTTAGGGTCGATGGAGTGGTTTGCGGGTTCGGCGATAGATGGGTTTGGGTTGGGGCGGTATCGCTGCCCCCTTCCCTTCGGTTTCGTCGGGCTCGGCAATGGTGGGATGAGTTGGGTGATGGTGAACTTGGTGAACCTACCCAATATTAAAAAAAAAATTAATCTCTCAAAAATTACCCTCCCCTCATCCTATAAATACCACCTCTTCACTCCTTCAAAAATCACACCTTCACCCTTCTTTCTTACTCTCATTTTCTCTCTAAAAAACCATTTGCCCTCTATTTTATAAAAAAACTCTTTTTTTATAAAATGGGTTCAAATCGTGGTAAATCCAAACGTCGCGGTTCCTCACAAAGTAGGTACCGTCAAGAAGTTCCCCCAACCTCATCCCCACACCTTCACAATTACACACAATATCCCCGATACCAAAAAAACTTTTCACAATACCCCAACCAATTCCAACAATACCAAACCTAGTTTCCATAATACCCCAACCAATTCCAACAATGCTGCATCCCGGACACTTCTCACTTCCGTACCCTAGAAGAGTCCAGTGATGAAACCATTCCACCCTCGGATAACGAGGAGGCCCAGAACGAGGAGGAAGAGGTGGCGCACCAAGATGGCAAGAGGATGAGCAAGAGGAGGAGCGGCAAGTGGATGACCAGGAGGAGGAGGTTGTCCCAGAGACACAACCCTCTACGTGTAAAAGGAATTACACTCACCGAGTGAAATGCAAAAATTGGGATGAGAAGGAGGAGATCGCCTTGGCGAGGGCGTATATCAGTTGTTCTGAGGACTAAGAACGCGGAAACACCCAACGGTCCGACTCTTTCTTGCAAAATGTGTTGGAACATTTCCAGGCGCAAATTCAAGGTACCTATCGGACCAAGCATCAAATCAACTCCAAGTACAAAGACTTGCAAAAGATGGTAAGTAAGTTCAATTGTATATACAACAATAAAATGAACATGCGTGCCAGTGGAAGAGGGGATGCGGATGTTTTACAGGCGACCAATTCAGAGTACCGGAAAATCCACCGGTCGACTTTCGCACATACGGGGGCATGGGAAATACTCAGAAAGCATGTCAAATGGGAAACAGTCAAAGAAATGGGGATGCTTTCACCACATCATTCCGCAAAACTAAGTAAGACATCCGGCTCCAACCAATTCACCAACTCTCCTTTTGATGCACACTTTTCGCCACATCCAATCGATCTTGACGAAGGCAATGAAGCTTTCCCACAACCATCATCACATTCCCGACAAAGAAAAGGGAAAAATGTGGCTGACTCTTCATCAATGCCTGATGGTTATCATACCATAGTCGATAAGATATTCGCACTAACGAATATTAATGAGGCTGAAGCGCAGAAGAGGACACCCTTCGTGCAAAAAAATGACTGTTTTGGCGAAACAGGAGGAAGAATTGACGATGAAAGCAGCCCTCATTAAGCAAGAGATGGTAGCGATCAAATGGGCTCGTGAACAAAAAGATTTAAAATTATTCCTTCACCCCATGACCATTTGACCGGATCAAAATTGGCATTGGTTCTTGGAAAAAAGAAACAGGAAATTGCACAAATGCATGGGTAGGAACTTTAGGAATTTTTTTCGTTTTTAGGATTTTTTTTTCCGTATTTAGTTTTTTTTAATCTTGTACCGGTGCGTTCTTTAATTAAATGTTATTTGAAATTTCTTAAATTTTTGTGCATTTTATTATTATTTATAATATTAAATTAAGTGTTAAAATTAATTTATTCATTTAATTAAATAATTTAAAAATCGAAAATCTGATGTGACATTGTGGATTCAGTAGGTCCAGGTCCAGTAGGTACCGGTTCCATGGGTGAAAGATAGTGAAAGATGGAAGTAAGATGATAGAGAAAATCTGACGTGACGCATGGGTTTAGTGGGTATTACTCCCCCCACCCTTAGGAGGAGACTTGGAGAGAGAAAATTGGCTTAAGTAAGTTGAAAGAAAGCGATGGCTAGTAAAAAAGAGATGGTGGTCTTGGAGTGGCAAGCTTAATTTTTTGTTTAATTGGCCACTTTTCTTCAAATAGAGATGAATATTCCTTGAAGATGATAAGGATATATGGGTTCGTGCTATTAAATCTCTTTATGGAGAAGATGGTGAATTAGGTCAAACTAAGAATGGGGTTCTTCAAAATGGCCATTGGTCTAAAATGGTTTGTGCTTTTATACAACTTCTAAGTAGATGTGGTGAATAAGTTCATATTGTAAACTTAAACTGGAAAATGGTCATCGAGCTAAGTTTTGGGATGATGTTTGATGGGAAGATATCACGTTAAAGCAAAGATTCCATGGAGTTTACAACCTTGATCTGTCCTGTTAAAGATAGGATTCAAACTGAATAAACCATGTCTTTTGTGTAGAATGTCGAGAGAAGGGGTTTGACGAAAATTAGTGGACCAAAATTCAGATTTTGTTGGAGTCGTTTGTTTTTCGGACTAAAGAGACGTATCGGTGAAGAATTTAGATCCTACGGGGTTTATTCCGTCTCTTTAGCGAGGACTTTTTTAGATAATGGTACATCGATGGTGTGTAATTTTCCTACACGATGAATAACTTTACAGAGGTGATTGTTTTTGGCTTGGAGATTTTGTTTAAATCGATTTCGAATACCTCCTCCAAGAATATACTTTTACAAACACACCGTACGATAACAATGTTATCCTAGCGGGCACCGGACATTGTCCAAATTTTATTAAAATTGGAGGAGGTGAATAAATATCATTAGATAATCATTGATTCGCAAAAGAGAATTTGTAAAAGTACATTCTTGCACAATGCATTTTTCCAATTTTTGTTCTATTTCTTGCGTAATAGAGATATTTTCTCGCCAAAAGAATAAAATTCGCTGTTTTTAAAGTTTATTACAGTAGGTAATTTCATAAAAACAGTTTGTTTTGCAAAACTTCGTTTACGAAATCGATATATATTTTTTAGACATGTATTCAAAAGCATGATATTTTCTCTATTTTTACAACTTTCGTTTTAATATCTTTTTGATTAATTCTAGAAAATAAAATATAATATAAATTGATCATTCTTTATGTTAGTAAAAAGAAATGTGGAGACACAAAAGGTCAGTGGTATATTTGTCATCTTGGGAAAGGTTAAACGTCACTTATGGCGACGAATGAGGACACGAGAGGAATGTGGTGACAAAAATAGAGACAAACCCAACGGTCGGTCTCTTTTGTGCAATAAACACGTGGACGTGGTCACATAATTTTTCTTTCAATTATCAGTTTTATTTATGATTTCTTCGATTACTCGAAAATAATCAACATCAAGTCATCAACACTTATTTTTCGTTAAAATATAAGGGGAGCAGTACAAATGTCATTATGTTTTTTCAATTTTGTTCAATACTGATTAGTCGATTGCGACATTTTTTTATTGCCATATTATGCTAAAATTGAGCATTGACATGATATGAAACCGAGGCATGAAAGTCCACATGTTATGATGTTAGTGTTTTCCGATCTCATGCTATTTTCTTTTTCAAATCGAATATCAATTTATCAAATTTAACCTTTTTATATTTTCTATTTTTAGTTTTTATATGTTAGTTTCATAAAATATGATTTTTATCTTTTACTTTATATAATTTAATTTTATATAATTGTGTTTTCCCGATCATTTTATATTAGATATTTTGTCAACTATAAGTTAAATTTTTTAAATAATCTCATTGCCGAACCATTTAGTTGAATATATTTTATGCAATGAATTTACTTTTTGTTTAATTTGTTATTTTTAATTAATTATTTATATTTAGACTAAACAATTTATAGGTGGTGTAAGTCCTAAATTTCACAACTAAATTTTCATTTTTAGAATAAAGTTTAGATATCTAAATCATCTCGAACGTTGTAAATACCATTTTAAATATCATCAATCCCATTTGTTCGATATAAAGAAAACAACATTCCAAGATTCATGGTAATAAAATCCAAAGTGATAAACGCATGACACCAGAAGTCTGAAATCATGATTATGTCTATGCAAGTACAGTCAGGTCGTGCCCTTCTTTTTATTTGAAGAAGTACATGAATAACGTTTAATTTGAAAGGGTAAGCACACAACTTAATGAGTTTCCCAAAATATCATACATTCCATCACATAACAAGCATAACACATAATGGCTCTCAGACTAACTCTGATTGCTAGCATACCACACAATTCTACACTAGAGCGACTTAGCATCGTACTACCTTGACTGAATGCGTCACAGTCCTACCCCCAACGAGACTTGGCACAGTCCTACCTTAACAGGTTTCAACTCTGTCCCACCTAACAACATACTAAAACAGAATGTTGCATAGCCCTACCCAAAGGGGACATGGCACTGTCCTACCCAAGCATCATACCCTAACGGGACGTGGCACAACCCTACTCAAAGGGACACGACACTGTCCTACCAAGCAACAAACCCTAACGGGACGAGGCATAACCCTATGCTAACGGGACACGACACTGTCCTACCCTCACAATGTACCCTAACAGGATTCCATTAATCTAAGCACACAATCCTACCCTAACGGGTCTCAGGCAACCTATGCATGCAACCTCAAACACAATATATCGAGGACACTTACCTGAACCACGAAGTTGAACCTCACACGTAACCCGATCCTTCAATAATCAACAATAGGAATTCCCTAAATCACCACTAGGCATAACTTAGTAACCCAAAACAATGGCCAATTCTTTAGTCCACATCTTAAATCCATTAACATTTGACCAAAAATCAAATTGGTTAAAAAGTCAACATTCAACGATCAAAGGTCAACGACCGAGCATCGCGTCATGACCATAACTCTTCACGCCGGAAAGAGGCACTATCCAAAAAATGGGTTTTCACCAGAGGTCATGCAGCGAACCCTTGGTGGTTATGCACGATCTTTGGGCAGTCCAAATCCTTATTTTAAGTCCTTAATCCATTAAGCTAGAGGCTAATACTTTCCAGAAACCATCCATTAAGGTTCCTGATGAATAAAAATATAAACTTTATTGACATGCACTTCCAATACATGTCCAACCCCAAACCTAGGTCCAGGGCCAACCCAATAGAGGCAAGCTGGCCGACGACCTAGGACCCTGTCAAATTTTCGGGCCCCAACTTCTGCTCTTTCAACATATGTTATATATTAAGCTACTCAAGAAAGACATAAAATTGTATGTAGCTCGCTTGGTTATATACACTGCTTGGCCTTTTCCCAAAGGATTTAGGATCAAGTTCAGGTAGTGACATTTTTCTTATTTCACACTTTAGGTTTTTAAGAGCCTCATTTTTTACTTTTTCTGGGGCCTCAAATAGGCTTAAACTGGCCCCGCCTAGGTCAAAATGAAGCTCAAAACATCAAGAATCCTTTACATACATAATATACCACAAATACTATAATATAATCCTAACTACTAGATCTAGCCATAAAACACATCAAGTTTGAAACTTTATCACTTACATATGTCCAAAACATGGAGAAGATGCTAGATCTAGATTGGAGCTTGCTTCCTTGCACCACCACCTTTTTTGTTCTTCTTCAAACAACCTTCTAAAGACAAGAAATGTGGCTATGCTTAATAATGGAGGCTAGAGTTTCATTCTAAGGTTTGCAGAGAGTGGGGGCTGATGAAAGAGGCGGGATATAGGAGTTAGCGACCTTCAATAGGGCCCAAGGTCCGAGAATTAGGGTTTTTGCATTTCGGTGCGTCACGCCACGAAGCATAGTCGGCCGCGCCACGATCAGCCTTGCTCCGCGTATCTTTTAAGACCCTCATTTGCATCGTGTAAGCCATTCTATGTGCCGCGAAGGATGAAAAATCCAGTCATTACTTAAAATTTGATTTCTTAAAACTTTAAATTCATACTTGAGAAACGGGTTTTACAGTTGGTCTTTGTATCTTAAAATAGTCTTTATGACATTATTTAGACACTACAATTGCTTTTCTCATAGGCTAATGTCCAGACACATAAGCTGAGTTGATTTGATAGTCATGAACGTCCTGTCATCTACTTAATGACACGCGATAACCATCAATTGCTAAATAATTCCACAGATGACAATTACATACACAAGCAAGTAATTGATGTTTAATTTCAAATATTTAACTAGCAACCAAGAACTTATTTACTCATTGGTCATGGTGGGTTTGAGAAGGTTTATTATGGTGTCATGAAGATTGGGTTAACTAATTTTGTTGTTGTTATCAAGCGATTGCATGCTAATTTGTGTCAAGAAGCCTCCAAAATTTGGGTTGAAGTTAAATTGCCTTTTGGGTTGAGGCAATCTAACTTAGTATCTTTGCTGGGAGGGATGTCTCGTTGATTTTGAGGGCCTTGTGCGAAAAATACAAATGGACCTAAATATGAGTTTATATATATATATATATATATATATATATATATATATATATATATATATATATATATATATATATATATATATATATATATATATATATATATATATATATAAGTAAAATTCAGTAATACTACGAAGAGTAAAAAGATCCCCTAAATTTTTAGCGGTAGACTTTGCGACTGAGTGTAAGGGATCAGCGATAGATTAGTGACATATGGCAAGGTATATTGACGAATTATGACGAATTGCAAGGGATTAGTGATGAATTAGCTATTAGCGACATATTGCAAGGGATTAGCAACGACTTTGCGACTGTGCATAAGGGATTAATGACGGATTAGTGACATATTGCTAGGTATATCGACGAATTATGACGAATTGCAAGGGATGATGAATTAGCTACTAGATGGATCAAAATTTTGTGCTATCGTTGAAAGATACTCCAACTCTGGCTTTTCTTAGAATTGGATGAAAAGACCGACTTCCTCATTGGAGATTTCTGAACGGGGCAGATCCAAAACTTGGTGCACTTGATTACTATTGGCCTAAACCGGGACACGATCATATTTTCAATTGCCCCTGTCAGTGAATTCCTTGTCGAGATTATTGGGATATTTGTTGAAAAAAAAAATCACCTCTCATGGAGTTTCACATTTAACCAGGTTAAAGACCGTTCCACAAAAGGTGTTGTGCTTCATATGGAGGGTCGTTATAAAGAGAATTTTGGTTGCTGATACACTTGGTGAAAGAGGTATATATTGTGCTAAACTCATCTTCATTTAGATTTTGTCAAAGTGAATTAGAGACTATGGATCATGTTTGTGACTTTGATACTGAGACTAAGTAGTGGATGTTTAAATGGTGCAATATTTCATTTCAATCATTTTATGATGCGGTGGAATTCTGGAATTTTGCTGCCTATAGGGAAACTGCCCAAGAAAGCGTAATCATATTATACTGATTTGCTATTGTTATTGTGGTGCATATGGAAAGCTAGGAATAACATGAAGTTCAACAATTTCTCCTCCTTCCCGTCTGCGATTGCAAATGATGTAATCTCTCTATGATATACATGGATAAAACATAAGGGTAAACAAAAACATATAATTAAGTTGGACTGACTAGGGATGCTCCCCTTTTATTTGTATGTAAATCTTGGGTACACTTTTTTGCCCTCGTCTATTTCTTGCTAGTCAGTTGCCTTTGTTCACATATATTTTGCCGTTAAAAAAAAACTAGATGAATCTTCAATAGATTTTTTTAAAATTATCACTATTATCAACAGCTAAGATAGAGCTATTAGCATTGAACCATATAATTTATTTTACGTTTTCCATCGGTCAATTATCATTTACTATGTCATTTACTATGTGCTTATATATTACTATTATTATTTTGCTTTTTTATTTTATTTAAGATTTAAATCTTTGGGGTAATTTCATATATATCCTAAATAAATACAACAATATCATATTTACCCTATCTAAACTTTATATATCATATATACCCTAAATTAGTTTCCAAAATATCATATATACCCAATTTCCATTTTCTAATATTTTTAAACATTTTAAAAATATTTTTTGTAATTTCAATTCATTATAAATATTAAATAACTATAAGATTACAGAATACCCCTCTTCTATATTGTGAGATACCAACAAGGCATCCATCTTCAACCTGTCCATCACGTCACCGGAATATATAAGATGCCTAGGTTGCCGCCGTAAATGATTCCTAAATTTGCCGCCGTCCAGCGTCTATTACCGTCGTCCGATGTTCATTGTCGTCGTGTCCGCCATCTATTGCAGCTGTCCGCCGTTAGTTAACAACAATTATGCTTCCTAAAAACCATGAATTTATCATAACTATTGGAAGTATGAACGTATCCATGGCAAGATCTAAGTGTACAGATTTTTTGAAACTTTTAAAAATTATAAAAAAATTATTTTGCAAACTGAACATATAGGATTCAAAGAAACATAAATTCAACAAATTAGATACCTCATGTCGGTAAGATAACCACCCATTGAAGCAAACTCCCTTCTATACACTTGCATCTACACACAGCGCCCTAGAATTAAAAATAATAAAAAAAAAAAAAAAAAAGACAGAGAAATACAAACAAATCTTTACATAATTTAGTATGCTTTAGTATCTAGGTATGCAAAAAGAACGAAGGTTTACATAATTTAGTATGCAGTTATACAAATAGATTAGAAAATGAGACATAACGTTGTGGATTCCATCAAAATAGAAAAGGGGCATTCATGTAATCTTACAGCTTTTTAATATTTATAATAAGTTAGAATTATAAAAAATATTTTGAAAATGTTTAAAAATATTAGAAAATGGAAACTGGATATATATGATATTTTGGAAATTAATTTAGGATGTATATGATATTTAGAGTTTATGTAGGGTAAATATGATATTATTGTGTTTATTTAGGGTATATATGAAATTACCCCTAAATCTTTATTATTCCTTCAATAATTAATTTATTCTATTAAATATTTAATAATATTTATTTATCAAATATTACATTAATAGCAATTTAAAAAATAGTCGGTTTACAACTAGTTGGTTTAAAATGCGACACATGTGTTTAAGAAACGACGAATTGTATGAAAAGGTTTACGTTCAAACGTCACATATCTCAACCTTGAAAAACATTATAGATGAAGACGATTTAAAATCTTTCAACACTATTTTTTTTTTTTTTTGAAATAATTTAAATATTGGAATAGATTTTCAGTAATTGATGAAAGTTAATAAAATATTTAAAGTGACAAAAGTGATCAGCCATAGTAAAAGGATACTCTAATCATGCATAAAAAAGTGACTACATGGGACACATCGGAAGTATATCGATAAATTTAATTTCTTTTTTATACAAATATTATGGCTTTCTTTGATTAAACATTTTTCTTATATATATATATATATATATATATATATATATATATATATATATATATATATATATATATATATATATATATATATATATATATATATATATATATATATATATATATTATCCTAATAAATAAGTAACTCAAAGCCAGATGTCATCTTCTCATTGAATTTGCCACATGTCATTTTCTCATAATTTTAAATTTCTTAAAAAAATTAATTGGTGAAACGTTTCTAACTCCTTAATGATCGGTTTAATTATCATTCAATTTCAAAATTAATTGTTATCATTCAATTTCAAACTTAATTGTTTTTAATATCATATTATTTTTTAATGTGTAGAATGATTTGTGAGACAATAGAGAGACAATTGATGTCATAGTATTTTGAAGAACGATTCCAATCATAATAGTGAATTTGATTTTAGTACCGGTGACATTCTCATAATCAATTATATTTATCAAAATACAAAGTCGTAATAGTAAAAATCAAAAGCAAGATGTCACGATACACAAACAAATTTCTTATGAAAAATTATTAATGTTTAGATATTCTTAATTAATATTTTTTTGCATCATTCCGTGTAATACACGGGTCTTACAACTAGTATATATATATATATATATATATATATATATATATATATATATATATATATATATATATATATATATATATATATATATATATATATATATATATATATGCAAAAGTTCAACAAGGGACTAATATAAACCATGGTACCGAGGGACTAATCTCATCCACACGATTATACACTTTACGGTGGACGTGCATCTACCGGATTATAAAAAAACCCACTTCGTTTTTTTCGTTTTTTTAGTTTTTAGGGCTTATTTTTTATCGAAAAAAAAATCTGAATATATAGAAATTTATAACTTTTTATCCTCTACAAATAGAGATCCATATTGATATACAAAAAATGATTTTTTTTCGAAATTTCTGCTAGTTGAGATTCACATGTGAATCTGAACTGTTATTATGTTCACTTTTGACATTCACAATGGCATATGATATTGTCATCTGAATCTGAATAAATTTTTATGTGAATGTGAATGGAATTAACTTTATGAATCATAGTATATTCATTATAAATGATTAAAATATTGAATTGTTAAAAATTTTCTAACTAAATTAATCATATTCATATTTCGAAGTATATTTAAAATACCATATGATATTGATATGTGAATCTGAATAAATTATTGTGTGAATGTAAATTATTTATAGTGTGAATCAGAGTAAAATCATTATAAATGGTTAAAATGTTGAAGTAGTAAAAAACTTCTAAGTAAATTCTCAATATTATATGATTTTGATATGTGAATATGAATAATTTTTCATGTAAATATGAGTAAATCCACTTGTGAATAAAGTATATTACTTATAAATGGTTATAATATTGAAGTAGTAAAAGTTTTAAAAGTAAAATAATTACTCATATTCAAATTTTTACACTTCAGATTCAAATTTTCCGCTAGTTGAGATTCACATGTGAATCTGATCTGTTATTCTGTTATTCACTGTTGGCATTCACAATGACATATAATATTGTCATGTGAATATGAATAGTTTTTTGTGTGAATGTAAATGGAATTACCTTATGAATCATAGTAAATTCATTATAAATGATTAAAATGTTGAAGTATTAAAATTTTTCTAAGTAAATTAATCAAATTCATATTTCAGAGTATATTTAAAATACTATATGATATTCATATGTGAATCTGAGTAAATTTTTTATGTGAATGTAAGTAATTCAATTGTGAATCAGAGTAAATTCATTATAAATTATTAAAATGTTGAAATAGTAAAAAACTTTTAAGTAAATTCTCAATACTATATGATATTGATATGTGAATATGAGTAAATTTTCCTGTAAATATGAGTAAATCCACTTGTGAATCAAGTAAATTACTTATAAATGGTTATAATATTGAAGTAGTAAAAGTTTTAAAAGTAAAATAATTACTAATATTCAAATTTTTACAGTTCAGATTCACATTATGAATCTAGACTAGCTGTACTTATGAAAAAAAAATTATTTTTTGTATATCAATATTGATGTCTATTTGTAGAGGACAAAAAATTATGAATTTTGGTATATTCGGTTTTTATTTTTGAAAAAGAATATTGTTGAAAAATTAAAAAAACTAAAAAAATGAAGTGGGTTTTTGTTATAATCCTCTACGAGCTATACTTATGAAAAAAAAAATATTTTTTGTATATCAATATGGATGTCTATTTGTAGAGGACAAAAAATTATGAATTTTGGTACATTCGGTTTTTATTTTTGAAAAAGAATATTTTCGAAAATTTAAAAAAACTAAAAAAATGAAGTGGGTTTTTTGTTATAATCCTCTACATTTGCGTCGATATAAAAAATTTACAACCTAATTTTTAGTCGTTGATGATTTTGATTCCGACGATCGAGATTAGTCCCTTGGTACCATGGATAATTTTAGTCCCTTGTTGAACCCAACCCTATATATATATATATATATATATATATATATATATATATATATATATATATATATATATATATATATATATATATATATATATATATATATATATATATTTTTTCTTTATATTTTAATATAACAATGTTAGGGGCTACAAAAAACAAGAGTTGGGAGGAGACGATGTTTATATTATTGGATACAAGACATGTCTATGAATAACTATTATATAACAAGCCTAACCAAATATCATGATCGGAAAATCCCTAACAATATAAAAGACCAAATCAGCTAATTAAAATCCCTTAATAATAGGAAGTTAGTAAAACAAGTTAACGGACAAATGATAGTTTATTAACCAAAAAAATGAATCCCGAAACACAAAAAACTCAAAAAGTACTAGTAATAATACTGAACATGTGCTTACATGATTACCAAAAAACAATGGATGTCAACATCCACTGATTATGACCTCGTCCCTATGGGCCACAGCCTGGTGGTGCACCCCCAACACGCACCATGAACCAAATTAGACACATGGTGGTGTGGACCACTGGCATAGGAAGTTAGGGTTCAGTGAGTCTGCTCAAACACATAGGTGGCTTTCACTGTTTCACCACATATACCTTCCAATATCTGTAGCGTGCCTTTGGTAGGGACGTTTGCAATTGGCATCTCATATCGAATACCTATCAAGTATCCAACATATTGAGTTAGACGAGTGATTAAATCATTTTGTTGGCTGAACTATCCACATATGTGACAATATTGATTAATTTTGTTTAGATTAGTCGATTTAAATTTCGATTTACCTTTATTGGAAAAACTCTTAGTGGGATTTATCATTGTTAGGAAGTGCATATTGTCAGGCTCTGATGGCACTCGCGTAGGGTGCTGTCTAGTTTGTGGTCGCGAATCAAGTGGGTCTTCTTTCTCATTATACTATGGGTGATGTTACATGCGTAGATAGTATTTATTACTATATGTAATAATGTGATTATTTGTGCTTTACGTGTTTACCGACGAAAGTCAACGATTGCCGGACTATGGGCCGACAGTGCCGGCTTGAGAGCCGATAATGATGTTTGCCGGTGAAAGCCGATGCCGATGATTGCCGGCGAAAGCCAATGAGGATGTTTACCCGCGAAAGCCAATGACGATTATTGCCGGCGAAAGCCGATGACGATGTTTATGTGATGGATCGTGTAGTATTTTTGGGGAACTCATTAAGCTTAGTGCTTACCCTTTTACCCTAACTGTTTTTCAGGTAAATATTGGCTTGAGCTTGGAGCACGGCGCGACTGTACCGCAACCGAGGATTTCAATGACTAAGTCTTCCGCTGGACAATTTTTGTAAATGTTTTGATAAATACATTTTATATGTTTAAATACTAAGTTTTAAATTGAAGGGTTTTATGTGGCAACTATTTATTGTATTTAAGTTGTTTTTAAAAGGAAAATTTTATTACGAAATTTGGGACGTTACATGATTGGTGGTGGTATCATTTTTCCTTGGCACTTCAATTACTGCCGATACCGTAGTTTAACCCATGAAGAGATTGAATCACCTTTTTCCAGATAGACGCTTCTTCCATCCTGAATCTCCACCACCATTTCCCGAGTAGAGCCATGTTTAACGCCCTTAGACTTCCTAATTAACTTCAGCCTTCCCCCTTCTCCTTACAATTCAAAGTTTGCTTCCAGGAGATCCATGAAATCTTGTTATTATTGGTATAACCACCCTAAAATAATTTTATTGGAATTGTTTCCAAAGAATTGATGACCGTCTCGGGGGGGGGGGGGTTTGAACATCGAAAACATGTAATTACCAAGACTGCGTAGAACAGACTTGCACAAAATAACCCTTTTCACTGAAAGAAATATTTCTCACCTTCAATGTAGATAAACGATTTTGAAATTTGTCAATGAGAGCCTGCCACATTCTAATTCCGCTCGTCGATACACCAATGAGACCCCCAAGATACATGAAGGGGAAGCAACCAATATTGTAATTAAGTCATGAAGCCATATTGTTAATATTTGGTTCTTCGACCCCAATTTCCATCACCTTGTCTAGATTAATTTTTAGACGTGGTGCAAGAAAGCAGCATCTAAGATTATGAATTAGATTTGAAGTGTAGTCCTTGGACCAATCACCCATGAAGATGGCATTGTCATCGTATCGGAAGACAGAAACAACCGAACCTGGGTTAGGGAGACACACGCCTTTGAAGATACCTTTCTCGACTGCTATCATCATAGCACATCTAAGACCCTCAGCGACAATGATAAATAAGAAAGAGGATAGGGCGTCGCCTTGGCGAACACCCTTCTCTGGCGGAAACTCCTAGGTAGGATTTCCGTTGACTAGGATCGAGATGTTAGTTAATTTCAGGGCCGACCGAGAGATTTTGGAGGCCCTGTGCAATTTGATAAAAGTAGGCCCCAAAACTTGCAAATTCTACAAAATATATAAAAACGTTTGAAATGTAATGTTTATTTCATATTGTTAATATAAGACAAACTTTAATTCAAAACATAAAATAAAAATACACTTGCTTCTACTTGAATAACGCTATCCTTCTAGTATTCCTTGTATCAATTGCAATTTCAGAAACAGGAAACCATGGAGGCGTGAATCATTCTCGATTGCAATTTCAGAAATATGAGACCAATTGGAACTGAAAAGTGAATTAGAATTAGAAAGTTATAAACCGTGATTTCAATTCCAGGAAATCTTAAATCTCTAAAAACTAGAACATGCCTAATTGCAGTCGGATTTCAATTGCAGAAGTCGAATCTTGGAAGTTAGAAAACGTGATTTCAATAGGCAATTGCAGAAGTCGAATCTTGGAAGTTGGAATATTGAACTGCTTAATACCAATTGCCGAATACCTTCAGACTTCAGTCCCCTGTCGGCTTGATGTCGGCTTGATGGCTTGCAAGTTGCAACTCAGATTGAATGTCCAATAATCAATCCCGATCAGGACTCGGAATCAGTCGGTCAGAAATCCCGATCAGGACTCGGAATCACTCGGAATATTTGAGATCATGAGAAATTCAAAGAAGATGAGAACATATATTTGAACACGGTAGTATAAATCATGGTGCGAATTCAGAAAATATATTTGAGATTTAGAATTTACCGTTAAAGAAACTCAATCTTCGCCTCCTAGCTGTATTCCTAATTTCTCGAGACTGATTGACCACTTACCAAGATCGATGGGTGAATTAGTTGAAGCGTAAATGTTAATACCGAGATTGGTGGGTGAATTACTGAATCACGCTTCAAAGATTTGAATTCCCGCTTTAGGATATCAGATTTCGGATTAACTATACCTAATAGGGCTACTAAAATTTTGGGCCCCTTATAGATTTTGGGCCCTGTTCAGATGTACCACCTGAACCCCCACTGGGCCGGGCCTGGTCAATTTCAATCATATTATATGATAACTTGAAGAGATGTTAAACGAAGTAGGAGATCTAGCCAGGAATGAAATAATCAAGAGTCTGACATATGCTCAATACTACCAATAAAATTCTAGCTTACAGTTGTTTTAGGCTTGTTATGACTCAAGGATGAGTGAAAAATAAATTCTCTCTTGTATATCTATCCCGGATAAATTGTTATATAACTGGATTACCAAAATACAAAAAGAAAAAAAAAAAAAAAGACCCAACAAGACAACTATATAAAAACAAACTAAAACGTGTAATAGTAAAATTGATTCGGTTTAGTGGCATAGCCGGCCAAAACTACAAAGTCTACAGGCATGCAAAGCTGGCGAACCCAGCCGGCCACTCTCAAACCATATTTTTATAATAATTTTCTATATTATATATATAAATATCAAAACCTAGGTAATTTCTCATCATATTAATCTCCTAATATAATCTTGATCATATCATCATTTCTCCCTTCAAAATTGTCGAAATATTCTTTTCCATATGTGTTTTGTGTGTTCATGAAATCTAGACATCAATGACCTTAGAACACAAAAGCAAGAAAGTGTTTTTTCTGCGAACCGATGGCTTAGCCAAACTCAACTAGCTAGCTAGATTTGCCTGAAAAAGAGAGCATTTACCATCGAGCCACTGGTTTCACCCTCTAGAACGCATTTAGGATTGAACCATTGGTTTGAGATGAGGCAGGCAGGGGCATATTCAGGGATTTTATCGGGAGGAGGGATATCAGGGCGAACTGGGCCCCATTTGTTGCCATTAGCAAGAATCAAGAAGATCATGAAGAAGTCAAGTGTGGATGTGAAGATGATTTCAGGAGAGGCGCCACTTGTGTTCTCAAAAGCTTGTGAGCTTTTCATTGAGGAATTGACCAAGAGATCTTGGAACATGACCATTCAAGGCAAGAGAAGAACCCTACACAAAGAAGATGTGGCTTCTGCGGTGGCCACAACTGATGTCTTTGATTTTCTTATCGATCTGGTTCATCCTAATGCTTCTGGTGATGTCGAGTTGGATGAAGAGCATGTTGAACAGAAACAATAGTGACCTTTCCATTCGGTTTGACTTTTCAGGAGCTTACGTCTTACTTTAATTAAGATAAATTAAAGCGCGTAAGTTAATTGATATATATGCTTCTAGAAATGTTGAGTGAATAACTATTACGTAAATGGAAGGGTGGTATAAGTTGCATCCCCATTGTTTTTGTTTCTTGTAAATGAAATGTGTCAATATGACTAAATTGAAATGGTGCAAGTGACTTGAACCCTCTCGAGTCATTCTTACAATAATTAGTTTTTTAATGAATTCATTTTAATTTTCAAAATACCAACACTAAATCTATGAAAAGGCTAAGGAATATATAACATGTTCGATCGTATCAACAAAGACAAGCGAACATATAACTTTTTTTTTTCAAAATGTCTACATAGTCATATACCATAATACCAACTCAAATATCTCGATACTACATTATCATATACCATAATTAATATCAACTTGTCAAGAAAAATTGTGTCAAGGAGAAAAACAAAAATTAAAAACCGGATTTTCGGCAAATCTATACTCATTTTGATGAATCTTAACCGCATGTGACGATGAGTGGCCTTTCCTTGTTACCTTATCACCATTGTTATCATCATTGCACGCATTTGATCCACCCTTTGCACAAGCGGCCGCCTTCTTCTCCATTCGCCGCTTCACAATGTATTCTTCGGGGATAAACACGTCCATTTTTGCTCAACAAGCTTGATAAAATTGGATATGTTGGTGAATTTTAATCATCAAAATAAGTTTTCTTTGCATGGTGTAAGTGTTTAAAAAGGGAAAGCTGTCATGGGAATCTATGGGTGCGGTATAAACCCCATAGTTTATGAATCAAAACAAGCAGCTGGTTGCTTTGTGTCTGCATTTCAACTTCATTGGGTTCCTGAATCTTATTTTTGAATCTTTTGTGTTACTCCATGTTCAATGCACTTGTTAATTCTTTTATTATTATTATTTTTTTTGGAATCTGTAGTGTTTAACATATGTAATGTAAAGAGACTAATTAATTGTTTACTATTCAAGATTGAAGGTGGAAAAATAGGAGTATCGGAAGGGTTGGGTAACACATCAAAACGATTTACATATTGATGTGGCTTGGCCATGTTGACCCGAAACCTGTTAATTGATTTTTTCTTTCGTAATTAATTAGTTTTTTTCTAATATAATTACAGAAACAATATTATTACGACAATAATAAAATATTTTGAGTAAAACGATTTAGGATAATATTGTATAAGTTGAACATACATTTTGATCGATTTTTGACCGCTTAAAAAGAATTATAATTCGATTCAACTCATAAGTAATTGGTTGAAATTTTCATCTTTATACAAAAAATAAACTTCTATCCAAATAAAAATGAACTTGGAACTTGTATCCAAATCGAGTTGAATTTTCGCTTAATTAATCGAGATTTACTTAAGATCAACTTAGATGTTGAATTCACATCTGTACATGATTTATTTATTTTCTAATAATAATAACAATATTTTGTTTATAATTAAACAAAATTTTAAAAATGATTATTGTAGTTTACAAAAATGATTACTTTAAACCATCTCTATCCCACCTCTATTTTTTACTCTATTTTTGAAGTAAAAAATGATGTAAAAAGTGGATCATCTCCAACCTACTTCTATTTTTCATACTATTTTTACTTTAAAATGTCTATTTTAGAATATTCTTTTTCCTTCATTTACAAAAATTGTCAAAATCTCTCATTGTATTTATTATACATAAACTTTTATATGAAATCGATGTATAAATATTGAACTTTAATAATTATAACTAATTAATATCATTTAATATATAACATGATTGTAAATATTTATTATTGTATTTAAATTAAATTAGAAATGTATAGAAATAAAAGTTAAAGGATTAAAAATGACAAGTGAAACATTAACTCTATTTTTTGTATAAATGAATAGTATTACTCTATATTTAGAGTAATACTAGTCATAAACTAGGGGTGAGCGTCGTACCGGACCGGTACCGACCGGTACCGAACCCGAATTTCCCGAGTACCGATTTTAACCAAATCTGACTCCCAAGTACCGAACCGAGGTAGTAAGTGCTTGGTACCGGTACCGATACGGGTATGGAACCGGTACTTGGTACTAGTACCGAACCGAGTGAAGAATCAAATAGCTTTTTTTGTAGCTTGGGATGGAATCAACAAGACGTTTTGTTTTGTTTTTAAACCAAGCCGTTTTAAAACCAAGCCACTGTGAATTCATAATTGCTCATTTGATAAAATTTGATGCAAAATGCAAACGGAAAAGAGGTTTTGTTTTGTTTTTAAACCAAACCGTTTGAAAAAGTGGAGGTTATTATGACATTTTGTTTTGTCTTTAAACCAAACTACATATATTCATAACAAAACTACATATATATACCGAAGTCAAAGTTTACGCTTATTCTACTTATTCCTCTAAACTACCAACACTATAAAAAACTTATTCCGCTAAATAACAAATGCCAAACAGGTGTCTTGTTAATAAAAATAGATATGATCACAAATCTGAAAAATAACAATTATATTCAAAAACTTAAGGTTACTCATTCTAATAACTTCACAACCATCCCGCTTTTTTTAGAGCCCCTTCACGTTCCGGGTTGGTACCGGGTTTTTCCCACTCCAATTGGTACCGTTTTTCCGAAATACCGAATACCGAATTTTAAGTTTTACGGGTACCAAGTACCGAACCGAATGTACCTAAACGGTACCGGTACCGGTTCGGTACCGGGTAGGGTCGGGTCGGGAAAAACGAGAACCTTGCTCACCCCTATCATAAACCCAAAAATAGAGTGGATTATAGAGGTGAGTTAGAAGAAAATAGAGTAAACTCATTTATAGAGTTGGGTTGAAGATTCCCTTAGTCCTTAACTTTTTTTTCTTGACCTGGATGGTCTCTATGATTTCAATACCTCGCGTAGTTGGTCGATGACTCATGTAAACATATTAACTATTGAACTTTATTAGAGTGATACCCCTGACTCCACTGAAATTTCCTAAGGGCACGTTTGGTTCGTGGGATTTTCGATAGAATTTGATGGAATTGGAAGTACATCAAATTTTGGAGATATGCCGTAATGTCCTTTTTGTACCTAGATAATAACGACCTCAAGAGAGCAGGCAACCAATAGATTAGGTGGGCTAATTCATGAATTGAATCAAATGGTTTTATTTTATCAGGCTCTTGAATTCCTACGTTTCATTTAAGTTTTGGTTGAGGGAATTGGAAACCACTTCCATTAAAATAAGGGAATTGAATTCCTTGGGTTGGTGGAAGGAATTGAAATGCAATGAATGAGTGAATTTGCAAGATTATCGTTATACCCTTTCTATTACCTTTCAAGTTGAAGCCCTCTACCACCACTCACCACCACCACCACTGTCACCCACCACCACCCACTGACATCACCACCAACCACCACCACCGCCGCCACCACTCATCATTGTCACCCGCCGCCACCGCCACCGCCGCCACCGTCCACAACCACCACCACTTATCACTAGCAATAAGTTATAAAACAAAGCAAAATTATGCAAAAAAAAACAATAATGGAAAATTTGTCATATACATAGATTCAAATTCCACTTCCTGCCAACCAAACAGAATATGGAATTGGATTCCAATTCTATTTCTTATAAAACAAACAGAATATGTAATTAGATTCCAACTCCTGATAGATTCCAATTCATTGACAGATTCTAATTCCTTTAAAAACTTTCGGCAAACCAAACGCTACCTAAGAGATTTTTGACAACATTTTCAATTAATGACAGATTTGAAACAATCAGAATCCATGAAAATTGCATTGCCGAATCAATAATGGATAGAAATTCCAACTTCAAAGTGAGGAAATTATAGAATTTAAAGGGCTTAACCACAAATTTCTGTTAATCAACATTTTAATGATTATAGGTTTATGATCAAAGATCTGATAAGGATGGAACATGCCAGATGTAAAAGAGAGACGATAGAGGGCTTACAAAACCACTTGTCAGCAGCATTTTCGTTAACCAGAAACAACATATCTTTTAAAGATACATCCACCATACTATTGGCATACCTCTAAATCTTTCGATTTAGAAGATAAGGAAAACATTGTAGCAAGCTTTAACAACCCTACAACAGCAATAAAAAGAGATAAGGGAGTTGGTGATGAAGAAAAAACAAAAGGCACTCATTGGTCGCCTTTTTCTCTGTAACTCTTATTGGTCGTAAAAACGCAAAAGATAGGGAGTTTGACGAAAGGCGATAAATATTAGGATGAATGAGAAGAAGGGAAGTGCGTTGAAGAAGAACGTAGGAAGAAGGGAGAGAGGCGGTGGGCAATCATGTTTTATGGGGTAAGATAGGGCGAGGTGGGTGGGGGTTATTTATTTTCTTTTTTTCTTTAAAATTTGTTAATTTTTTATAAAATAAAATTAAAAGGAAATAAAGGTCATTTTATATGGTTTAGGGATCAACCATGTAAAAAATTGAAACTGCAAGGAATATCCTCATCAAAGAAAATGAGGAACTCAACCTTTGACTTGTTATAGAACACATGAATCGTTTGTGTAATTTTATCTTATAATAATATTATTATCAATATTGATAGTTATAATTAGAATAAGCATAAAAATATACGAAACTATTTGAAAACAATCAAACATTATTCATGAATTATTAGACGCTCATTTATTTTCTAAAACGAATTACTGAAATTATACATTCATCAATAATCTATCGGTAATTAACAACATATCATCCAATCCTAAAGCCAAACCCCCCAAAAATAGTTCTCAAAACACTAACAGGCCGGTAGGATCAAATCTTAAGGAAACATCTCAATGGAAAAATCACAATATTTGTTTATAAATAGCTCAACAAATGAAAGTATACAATACACATGCTACTACTCTCAATCTTCAAGTCAATCTCAAAGTACAACTTACAATGACAGTTATAATTAGGGTTTGTGTATGGTAACATAGTATTTGCATTACACTACCTTCATGTACAATAGCTCAGTCTGCACAACACATTTTCAACAAGCATAATAGCTCAATGTCCCGAGATTTGTTTTCCTATTCCAAATATCGCTATGTAAGTTGTAAACCATCAAACAAGTACCATATAAGGGGTAGCAAGTCTTATGCGTATGTGATGCTTATCTAGAAAGCAATCACCACCAAATACAAATATATCAAAGTGGATATCTATGAGTTTCACATCAAGTTTCAACCCATCCTAGGTGCATGGATGCACAATTTAATGATCAAGTTCATTTCAAATTTACCCAAGTACTCCCTATTTGACTGTAAAGCTATTTCAAAAAGAGTTTTCATGAACGCACAAATTACATA
This sequence comes from Cichorium intybus, assembly GCA_023525715.1. Lineage (NCBI taxonomy): Eukaryota > Viridiplantae > Streptophyta > Magnoliopsida > Asterales > Asteraceae > Cichorium > Cichorium intybus. Next base: position 346,536 of record JAKNSD010000023.1, on the reverse strand, counting down.
TAGTATTCAGAACACAAATATCATATATAAGTAGAAATTTGAAGTCAACAAAAATATGTTAAGGACATGTACTCTTGGGTATAAACTCACATTAAGTGGTTGAACAAGCTCATTTTACTTCTAAGGTTTTTGGAGTATTTAGTGTTCGTATAAGGTTAAGAATAGTTAGGTTAGTTATAAATATAATATGCATTAAGTCCCTAATCAAGTTCTTAATCTCAAATATAAAATTTTTGTTCTCAAATCATCCCTAAGGTCATAGGAAGGCATATGAGAATATTAGACTATATTTGGATTTCATTAGTAAAGGTATAAAAGTTTTAGTGTTTCTCACACTTAATGGCTTGGTTGAGTCACGCATAAGGGGGATTCTTACTAGACTTGACCATTTCAAGTCACATTTTCTGACGGCCAAATACATTTTTCATTGATTCCAAACCTCACGGTCAAGTCCAAATCATTCCTAGCTTCATTCTAACCACTTCCAAAGCCTTGGCATGATAAAATATTATTCAAAACATGTTAAAAACTCTTGTAACATCTTGTTTCATCATCAAATCCATTATTCATAAGCTAGATATAAAGATCATGAGAATTAAAGTTCAAGATCTTAACATGAGTTCATGTGATCCACATCAATGCTTATTTAACAGAATTGCATTTAGATCTCTATATTTTAGTTTCATATGATGATTCCAAACTAGTTTTGTGTCATATATTGATATTCTAAGCCATCAAATCCACTCACACATAAAAATAAGCTCAAAATCATCCAAAGAACTCAAGATTTCTATATTAACTAGAAATCCCAACCTATGACCAAAGTGAAGTAACTAAACATACTTATTTGCATTAGAAATAACCATTTATGATTATAGACTACATTTCTAATCTAGATTAAGAATTAAATCATGATATATAGTTTCAAAACATTACTTTATCGATCTACAGTTCATAAACCCCTAAAATCACAAATGGAGTTGAAATTAAGTATTGCAAGAAAAGAAGTGTAGATTGATAAATGAATAATTGAAACTAACCTTTAACTCATTTCAAATATCTAGACCAACAAGGATTTCATATTTATGGAAATTCTTAAACCCTAAGTGGGTTCTAGAAGAAAAACAAGTGGGGAGTATACTTATTAAGGCTCCAATGAGTTTATTCTAGTTCTTCCTCTTTAAAAACACTTCAAACTCTCTTATAAGTATCGTTATAGCTCACAATTGCCAAGCTTAACCCTCCATAAGCTCTCTATAGATCGATATGTCCTAGGTGGATTTTGAGAAGGCTTATGGCTCGTTAAGTTTGGGTTATCTTGAGAAAGTTACGTACTTTTTAAGATTTGGTCTGGTTTGGTGTGGTTGGGTGCAACTTGTCTTCATTCTTCTCAGTCTTCTATTTTGCTTAATGGTAGCTCTACTTTCGAGTTGTAACTTAAGAGAGGGTTCTGAGAAAGGGATAATTTGTCTATGTTTTTGTTTATTATAGCCATAGAGGACCATCATGTGGGCATGGATGATGCGGTTATTCATGGGTTGTTCAGAGGTGTTGGTATTAGGACTGTTGGTTAGTGTCTTTCTCACCTTATTTATGCCGACAGCATGTTTTATATGGGAGAGTGAGATGAGGAAAATGTCAATAATTTGTTTAGAATTCTTTGTTTTATAATGACCTCAAGTTTGAATATTAATCTTCAAAATTTGAATGTTTTAAGAGTAAGGGTGGACTCGGTTGAGATTCATCACTTGGCTTCTATTACTTATTCCTTTTATGTATATTGGCCTCCTGTTGGAGACTAATATACTCAGGTTAAATGTTGGAGAATGGTGATTGGTAGATTTAAACGACATGGATCTAAATGGAAAGTTACAATGCTTTCATTTGGCGATTGACTGTCTTACTTTATTGAAGTCAATGGTAGGAAGTTTAGGCATATATTTTATATCTATGTTTAAACTTTCATCTTTTGTCTAGGGTGGCGAGTTGCATGAAAAGAATATGAATTGGGTTACATGGGATGTGGTTTTATCTTCTAGAGATAATGGGGAGGGGATTTGGATTGGGAAGTTTATACGTTTGTGCTTTAATTTATAAATGAAAGTGGACATTTCTTAACAATTTTGATTTGCACTGGTGAAGCTAATTAAAGTGTGTCATGGCGAGGAAGGTAGGTTCAGTTCGATTGGGAAGATGCGGGATCATGGTAGAGGTGGTATAGTATAACTGGTTCGATCAATGATATTGATGACAATTGTACTATTCTTCATTCTTACTTGGAAAAAGGGTGGGTATGGAGAAACAACTAGGTTTTAGAAAGATATTTTGATTGGAAATAGTATGTTTATGAGTTGTTTTCCTAGACTGTTTATGCTTGAACTTGATAAAGATTTCTACATTAAAGATAAATGGAATACTCAAGGGTTGAAGTGGAGCTGGCGTGGGTGTGTGAGGGACACGGGTTCAATTCTCATAATTGATGGCCGTTTTAGATACATTTATTTTCTAAAGATGATGAAAATTGGGTATGGTATATGGACCCTTCCGAGTGCTTCTCAGTTAGTTCCACCAGAAACCATATTGATGATCTTTACTTGCCTAGTGATATTACTTCTACTCGATGGAACATGTTTGTTCCTATTATCCTATAATGGTTAATATTTTCATATGGAGAGTTTTCCTTAATCGAGTCCCTACTAGAGCCAAGTTGCAGATTAGATGAATTGATTTGGATTCGACTTTGCGCCAGTGTTGTCGAGATCAGATATAAGTTGTTGATCACTTATTCTTTTGGTGTGACTTAGCCAACCAAGTTTGGAACTAAGTTAACTATTGGACGGATTTGTCCTTACCGGATTTTGGCTCATTTCAGATATGCTTCATTGGGTCCTTTGGATTTATCGTAATGCACTTGTATTTGGTACTAACAAGTATCGCATGGAGCAGACTTTTGAAAACATTATAGCGTTCTCCGTTAATTGGTTTTGTTATAGAAACTTTAAAACTATATCAAATTGGGTTTGGTGGTTGTAAAATCCAATTATGCCTTCTATTTTGTGATTGCTTTCTTTTGTTAATGTCTAGCTTAGTTTATTAATAAAATTCATTCGTTCAAATAAACAACCCAATATTGGTTTCGCCTAGGGGTGGAAATCGGTTCGGTTTACGGTTTCTTCGATTAGAAATTTTTTTGGTCCAGACCATAAACCAAACCAAACCGAATTTAGGTGATTGTAGACCAAACCGAAAACCAAATTCGAATTTGGTTTGAGACCTATAACCGATTTTTTTTCAAAAAAAAATAATAATAATACATTTTTACAATGGCAAAAACGTAAATAATTAAATATTATAAAATATAGCATATATATTTTAATTACTTTTTTAATAAAAATCGGTTTTCCGGTTCGATTTGGTCTGAACCATAGGAGACCAAAACCAGACCATAAACAATATATCATATTCGGTTTGGTCCGACACCAAACCAAAAACCGAATTTGAATTCGGTTTGGTCTGAAATCGGTTTCAACTTGGTTTGATTTTCAATTTTTTCGGTTCTAAACCAAATAACTTCCACCCCTAGTTTCGTCGGACCGCCTTCCTATTTAGTTTTTATTTTATTTTGTTATTTATTAATTGTTAGTTAATTTGTTATGTAATTCACATTAAAATAAATCACAATCCAATATCCATTTGTACTTTGGAAGAGAATGGCCGAAAAGATTTGCTTAAAGACAACATTGCAAAATTGTAAAGACTCAAAAAATCAACGAGTTCCAATTTAATAAACAGTATATAGATATCTTATATTAATTTTCATGTTTGGATTTTTCTATATGTAATAATTTTTAAACCAAAATAAACAAGATTTATATGGTTTTGTTATAATTCTTGGTTTTTGTCCCCTAATAAATCAACATTGTTGACTGTTGTCGTTCATGTTTACCGGTTATCTTGATATTAAATAATCAAAATAAATAAAAACTTTATCAAATACTCAAAATTGATACCTTAATTGACCATTTATTTATGGATTGAAACTTTTGGCCTCCTTGTGGGTGCACAAGGTATGGTTGAGGGACAACCGGCGGAACCACAAACCGCGCCGGAAGTGCCAATGGTTAGCACCCACCGAACCACGGGCTAATTGGAAAAATTAAACAACGCATCACATGCCATTGTTATCCGCCAGTATATTAAAATTTTTTTAATATGTGTGTGATTAACTTTTATTTGTAGTACTTTAATATCTAATAAAATCAAGCTAGAACTATAACAAAACATTACGAACAAAATCTGTCGTTAGTAACGAATCTTCCACAAAAATTAATTTTGGAATTCTAAACATATCGACGGAATAGCAACGGAATGACGGATTATGGTTGTGGCTATCGATCACAAAATTTTACTAAATTACAAACGAATTCGCGACCAAATATAATATTATCTTGGATTTGTCGCTATTCACTATTCAGTAACTAATAGTTTTTTTTTGTAGTTTTTTTTTTTTTTTTTCTTAATCACATGGTCTATTTTTAGTCTCTCGCTAAAATTAGCCATCCAAAATTTATTTTACTTTAAAGTAAGTAGAATTTTATTATTATTATTATATTAATATGATGCATCTTATTTATTATTATTATTATTATTATTATTTCTAAAACTAACAAGAAAAATAACAATAATAAAGATAAAAAATTATTTTTACTGTATTACAAAATCAAGGATGGATTAGCTACTCACCTAAATTAGTTTTTTTAGATTTTTGCTTGGTTTAATTGTCTTTTCATGTTGGTGATCAATTGCATCATTCCTACATTTAAAATTTATGTTTTTATGCATAATGTAACATCTAATTTTTCTGTCTAATGTACACTCAAAATTTTTCTTAAAATATTTAATGAAATTCATATTGACGTATACTTGTACAAGCGGATAAAACAAGAAGTCATCATCAAGATCATGCTTCAACCAATTTTACGATCTGAACTGGATGCTACGTCACCCAATCCTGCAACCACACCAACAACAACTATGAGCTATAACGTTAATTATAACAATCATGTGTCCCTATTAATATAGTGATAACAATATATAACAATACACAACCTATCACGTCACATATTTATTTTCTTCAGAAAAATATATAGCATAATTGTAAATCATCACAACACCACCACAAGGCCACACCAAATCTCGATACAACTCTGTACAACCACACAACCACAAATATGTCCCCTCCTCGACCCCCGCGGTCTCGAGCCTCAAAGGCTCACCATAACACCCTCAATGTAACTAGTACACGGCCACAGAGGCCTACATAGCAAAAGTAAGTGAGATCACTCGACCATATAGGCCTTCAAAATAATAAATGAGACCAACCACAAATTCGTCCCCTCCTCCACCCTCACAATCTTGAGTCGCAAAGACTCACCGTAACGCCCCTAATATACCCCATTCACAAGGGCTTAATAAAGTTATTATATCAACATGTCCACTGAAGGGAAAACATTGTTTACTCAATATATGGTGTCACAATGTCAAATCTGTATGTGCCCCACTTAAGAAATTGTATAGGCTTAATAACACCACTATACTAGTCATAATTATCTATGACTTCGTCCCCAGCCATAAAGGCTCACACACTTGAGCTACTAATTCATACACATCAATCATTCCAACGCTTTTGAAAACTCGATCACATGATCAATTTACTAAAATATTACTTCCCAAAATCACGGAAGAATGATCATCTTCTGCAAATCCCATTTATTACCTCATGATCTCCATGATTTCCAGCTCAAAGCTTCATTTAAATCACCTCTCTCGTATATTAGATTTGAGTATGTATGTATGTATGTGTATAAAGGAATAGCTAAACTAGAAAGATATGTATACAGCTCGTCCTACGCACCATGTAGGCACAGCTTCAAGAATAAAGATGTGGTCTCCTACGCGCCACGTAACTTACCCTAAGCGCCGCGTAGGCCGTTTTTTTGAAACTGGGTATTACAAGTCTCTCCCTCTTCACAGAATTTTGTCCCCGGAATCCACTCAGGCGCATCTTCCCTTCAAAAGTAGATGCCCCAACTTCTTCAATAACATGTGCTTCATCCTTCAAAAATATCCATTATATAAAGTGTAATCAACTTCTTTCCTCTAGCAACAACTAAGTTCCCCCTTTTCACCTTTTACTGGTGATCACTAAATGTAACATGGTAACGCCATCATCAAGCTGCCCTGCTAATATTAACATCATATTCAAGTATGGAAACTTGACATTCTTCAAAGGCCAAATCATACCCAAATTCGTCTTGAGGACCACAACCCCAACACCCTTAATATCTAGGCTCTTGTTGTCTGCTAATCTGACATTCCCTCTGTACTGCTAGAAATTCTGCATTACATCTCTAAAATGACTAACATGGAACGACGCACCAGAATCCATGATCCAAGATTCTGTTAAGTTTTCGACCCAACAAATAAGCGTATCATCTTCAAAATCTAATGTTATATTCACTTCATTCTTGTCTTTATCTACTGAAGTATTTGTCATTGCTTTCTAAAATGACCTTTCTATTTGCAATTCCAACAGGTAACACCCTTCATGTTCTTTGATTGACCTCTCTTTCTCGACCTCGATCTTCCTCTATCACCGGCCCCTTTATTAGACCTTCTTCCTCTAACTTCGATAGTTTGGAGACTACTGGAAGATTCACTGGCACTCCATCTATACACATCCTTACCAAGGATTAAATTGCAAATACATTTGAATGTCAACTTAGCAATTCTAGCTGAACTGCTAACTATTGTTACTATATCAGACCAACTATCAGGCAAAGATGATAATAGCATCAATGCTTCGAATTCATCCCCGAATCCAATATCAACCAAAATAAATCTTGAAATGATTGAATTGAATGATTAACATTATTAGTAACTGAGTCACCCTCCTTCATCTTCAACTTACTAGCTGCCAAATCAGAAAAAACCTTATTTGATGTTGAAGGATTTTAGTACATATTAGATAACGCCTTGATCAAACCATAAGTAGTCTTCACCCTGAAAATATTGTAAGTGTAACGTCCCAGTTTTTAGAGTAAATAAAGAATTAGAAAAGCAATTTCAATAATAGAACATCATTTTATTTAAAACTTTCAAAACATAAACTTTACCTAAATCATCAAAACATTTATTTTCAACATAATTCAACCATTCAGCAAAAGTCAAAAGCTAATCATAATATCAAATCAAACATAAATCCGTAAAAGAAGCCGCACCAGTGTGTACTTGTCATGCATTGCCATCACCCATACCTGAAGTACTTGAAACAATGGTTTTAAAAGGAAATGGTAAGCACAAAGCTTAGTGAATTCCAACACATACACAACATATCAGTCATACATACTCTATCCCTATCAAAAAGAATGAAACACAAACATCATAGTAAACACCAGTCTACTCCATGATTCAATAGTCTACTCCATGCATATTGAATCGTGCTCCTTCGCTCAACACTTTAAGTCGCGCGTACTCTGTTCATCGACCATGCTTATCCACTTAGTGCGTCTTGTCGGGCATCCCCACTCTGTACCACGTTGCTCAGTGCGTTGAGCCACCCTATATTGCTCAGGACATCAAGCCACCCTATATTGCTTAGTACGTCGAGCCACCCTATATTGCTTAGTTTTTTTTTAACGGAAAACTAATCCTACTCCTAATCTTCACCTCTATTCTCCACCCTATATTGCTTAGTAGGTCAAGTCACCCTATATTGCTAAGTACACCGAGCCACCCTATATTTCTCAATACATAGAGCCACCCTATATTCACACACTAGACTTAGAGTTGCCTAGTACTAACCACACACATCCTATAATCACACACGAGCTAAAGTAAAGGACATACAACATCCACACAATGTAGTGAGAAACTTACCTGATACGAAGCAGTAGACCACTACAACGAGCAAGATAGCAAATCAAGATTGCTCTTCCTTGGGATGACCTACAATCACATATGTGTCACTAACTCAGAACATGATTTGTATCTCACTATACACATACTTATACTTGTTATACGCTTTTTATCTTTATATCATACTTCATTATGGAACCCAATAACCCCCTTTGACCCATTTTAAAAATATAATAATTACTACATGTGTGTGTATATTTAGCTTTCCATAATTTTTAAGGACCCATCCATACCACGCTTGGTTATGCTTATAGCTTATTCATCATTTTGGACCTTAACATCATGCTGAAATTCTTGACCAGGTTGCAAATTTTGCAACTTTCAACCTAGGAATGGTCATCTTTAAGCTCTGAGAAAACAACTAGACCCTAAGACAAAACTAAAAGACCTGACCTCATGCCATTTGCATTTTTCTATAATATTTAATGGATTCACAAGGGAGCTTATCTAATCAGTCAGCTATCAGAACCAAACCATGGAGAAATAATAGTCGCTCTCAATGGGTTAATAATTGGGTTCTACATTTTGGTATGGGAAAACCAGATATCCAAGCCGAACTAAGGCTACTGACCTCACCCCTAAATAATTTTTGTATGGTTTATAGTGATTTTTTCAAGTTAGGCGACGTAATCTATCAGGGTTCAGGATCAATCTGTAAGATTACTATTTTCACCTAACCTACCCCTTTTGGGGGCAGAAACTACTCTCCTAGACCTTTCAAGAGACATAAGATTCAATCCATTTGGGTTTACCCTTGATTTTATTTGATTTTTCAAAACTCAGGACAAAAAGTTGTCAAGTGAAAGTGTAATTAAGTTTTAAGCATTCTTGTGTCTTAATCATTAGACCCATGAAGGTACTTTCAAGCATCAACATCAAGTGGCTAAAACATTGCACTTTGCTGAGGTTTAACCATCTAAAACCATCACTTAATGGATTAAGACCCAACTCCAAAACAAAGGTTCAAATCTAGGGTTTTATATCATTATTTTATGCATCAAACCATGACTTTGATCCAATAATTCAAGCATTCTTGTAACACCAACCCATGTCCAGCCATAACCATGGCTTGGTTGGCCTTCAACCACCACCAATGTGGCGGTTTACGGTGGTGATTAGTGGTTGAGAAGAAGAGAAAGTACAAAACATGAAACTTGCTTTGGAAACTTGTTATAGTTCTTCTTTATTCTTCTTCGTCACAGCTTGTAGCATGTACGATCACAACCTTCACTCTCTTCTCCTCGGTTTGGAATGTTCACAACAGCAAGGAGTTCCCGAGTCACCTCATTTTCTCGGCTTCACGATCTCACTGCTCACATTGTAACAACCCAACCCTTTAGATAAAAGTTTTCAACCATATTTACATTACAAAATGAGGTTTAACAAAAAGCATTACATTATTCAAAACACTGTTCGGGGTATTACAACTAAGTTACATTACCATAGTTTAAACATACCGCAAAATATAGGTCCCACTATCAAAGTCTTCTAGTTCTTCAAAAATCCTTTATGCTAAATCACCTGGAAACATAACATTTCCAAAAACAAACAAAGATATGTAAGACATAAAGTCTTGTGAGTAATGTGGAAGCAAGTAATAAGCATAAGAACTGAACTGATAACTGTATTCTTCTTATCCCTTTTTAATTTTTTGGAACAAGACTTTCTACTTTTCATTTCTATATGAGGAAATCCTCATAATTAATCTCCCTTCACAGAATGGAACGAATCCATCTGTAAGGGCATGCTAAAATCTTCTCCCTTCGTGGCAAAGAACTAATTTAACCACAAGGGCATGCCAATAAATCTCCCTTCATGGTAAAGAACAAATCTTAACCATAAGGGCGTGCTAAGATCACCACTTCGCGAAGGGAGGTACCGTCCCAGTGGCGTCTTATGACCCCCCCTTCAAGCGGGTAAGGTCCTAGTCCGGACAACTCTTTATAATACTTAACTCTATCACCCATACTCAGTCTACTATCATCTCATAAAGATTTTACTCTTAACTATCATGCAAATGTGTAAACTATCATCATTCTAATACAACTTATCTTTAACTTTACAGCTTTGAATTTCATATGATATTTCATACTAAATAAAGAAAAGTTATTTGCTTTGTAGCACGTAAAATAAACATATACTCACCATAGGTCTCGAAATGAATGTCTAAGTATTCAACACCTCTTTTCCTTTCCCTTGTTTCTCTATTGCTTGATCCGCACCTATACAAATTGTTTGTATCATGATATGAACTTATATTTTCATGCTTTCATACCATATTAAACATATACTAAAGATTAGGAGATCAAACTACATAATTAAGGTCATAATGTAAGTGAATTATACAAGTCCAGGCCACACGGGTCGTGTAGAAATCACACGGGTCGTGTCAGATTTCCAGACCTCACTGTTGGATTTCACACGGGTCGTGTAGAAATCACACGGGGCGTGTGAACCTACAGACCCTCTTTCTTGCTTGACTGCCCAAATTCACACGGCACGTGCCATAATCACACGGGGCGTGTGACGCTGCAGACCTTAATTCCAATTTCTTGCACCACTTCCAATCTTTGATCTGTTTAGTTCTAGCTCAAGACCCATTCAATTGAAGGTTAAAACATGGTATTTAGAACATTTCTAAACCTCTTATACAACACTTATTACTCCATAAACATTAGAATCAAACTAATCTTCACAAACTCGAATTTTAGGGTTCATGAACACATTTGCCAATTCCTTTGATCCTAATCGTTCCTAAAGGTGGAATTGAGTTCCAATGATGATTCAAACATGGTTTAAAGGTTGGAACTACAGAATTAACATCATCTTTTTACTTGATTTCGAATTCACTCATACCCCTTTACACAAGTTAGGTTTATTACTTTAAAAGGTGAAGTTCTTACCTCAAAACACTTGGTAAATCTCAAATTCCTAGTTGTTTCTTCCAATTTGCTTCACCTTCTTGAGAATTCTTCAGAAATCGTATATGGTTTCTTCACCTGGAGGGATTTACGTTTTCAATATGGAGAGGAGTAGAAGGTTCCTCTTATTTAAACCATTCTACTTTACCCAAATAACCATTTGGTCCCTCCAATTCTCTCTTTTGTTCACAATTTACCCAAAATTCTCAATATTTCACTTAAAGTTTAACTTCTCACCATCTTACCCTAAGAACATAAAATTTTTACATAAAGGTCACTCATAAGGCTAAAAGACCAAAATGTCCTTTATACAACTTTCTACTATAAAATTTAGCATATCAGAACTAAGTATTACATAAGTTATATTTTTACTTACTTGATATATTTCCGAGTTTTCACACACATAGATAGATTTTAGGGTTTGATGTGTGAGATTTATGTATATATATGCATAGCTTGAGAAGGGTTGGACGTGTTTTTAGGCTGGAATTATTAAGAATCGAAGGCCTAAGGCCGGTGCTTAAATGCCTTGTTGCTGTCGTCGTTCAAATGAGAAGAACACACGCATTTGTTGCCAATTGGCAACGTAGGTCCTTAGGTTAGGTCAATTAATTTCTTTTAACCCAACTCCAACTTATCCAACATAACAAGTTTTAAATAATGACATAACCCACCATCCAAACATCTAATTTAATTCCTATTATTATTATTATTATTATTATTATTATTATTATTATTATTATTATTATTATTATTAGTCTTAATAATTGGGATTTCGTTCTTTAAATCGCTTTCTACTTAAAATTCATTATCTTTACTTGTAAAATACTTAATTAAATTATTTAACGCTAAATGTAACGCTACATAAAAAATGGGGCATTACAATAAGCTACATTTTTCCCAAGGATAATCTCACTACACTAAGTGCCTATCGATCTAACAAGTCTCATTCCACCTGCTTCATCTCTTAAGGTTTCTCACCGGATAAAGGTTCGTGTAATTTCTTCTAGTAGAGACAATCTTCGATTTTCATTCTTCATAAACCAAAATTGTGACTATCGAATTTGTTGATTTTAACTTTCTCATCTTCAGTCATAACTCTGATACTAGTCTATTGGTATAATACAACTTCTATAAGACGAGGAAATATACTAAGAATTCTGCTAACAAATAACTGTAAAATCTAGAACACAAAAGTTTAACGTGGTTCACATGATCAGTCTGATCGGCTAATCTACACGAAAGAGAGATACGATTTTAGTATTACCGAGAACATACAAATCATACAAGGCTAAAATTGTACTTGTAATTTGATTCATTCACACTAAGATTAGACTAACTTGAGCTACCAACAGAGAATAATATTTCTATATGGAGTCTGCTCTAAGTCGACTGCACTCTCAACCTCACAATAATTGTTCTTGGAATTTTAGCTCACAAGAGAATTATGTCATGTATCTGTGTTATTTGTGATGTGTTTTTGTGTCTCTAATATTTTACAATCTATAGTCCCCGACTAGGCTGATTAATCCCTAGTCCTCAATCGACCGACAAACTAGCACCTAACACCTTTTACAACATTAGTAATTTTAAAGTAAGTGACTCTTGCATTCTATAAACATACTAGCCTTACACGAGTTAAATCTTTGACGTCCTGTTTCATGCCTAAACTTGAAGTTGTGGATGGATTGGATTATCTCCAACTAGATTTTGTGACGCCTAGACAATTAAGGTCAATTTAAGGACAATGTTTAACATAATCTGGTTCTATATCCAAGGTTGATTATCACTACATTCTTTATAAGACAATCCTCCAACACTATTTCCATATATCCAAAATGCCAACTATGTGAATCTATATATGTGTTTAATGTGCTACATGATCTTTGATTCAAATAGCAATTTCTATGACAAACTGGAAACCCCATGAAAGACCCACAAAACCATACTAATTAGATGAAACTTTAGCAACTTACATGTATAAGCATCTAATTTGGTGTATAATATTTACTTGTATAATTTAAAGTTAAAAACTAGAAAATCAACTTTTTCTTTAATGTTTTTCTTTTTAAACCATATTGTTTCTTTATATTATCTCAATCAAATTCGTACTATTTTGTATATAGTTTAAATATCTAAATGAAGTGTACTGCTTTCATAAATTCCTTCCTAATTATTCTCAAATTCAATACAACGTTGTCCACCAATAGCGTCGTTGAACTCGAAATTCCATAGTCGAACATTTTATTTAGGAAAAAGTTGCATTTAAACACTAAATTAACTCCTTGAAAAGATGGAACCTTCCCCACCCTACGTTTTTTACCTTTTCCAAATTACTTATTCACTTTTATGTTATAACAGAATATTTTTAGATTCAGATTTGAAAAACAAATAAAGAAGAAAGAGCGGAAAGGTGGTGAAAAGAAATGGCATTCACCGGGACTTTAGAAAAATGCAAGGTTTGTGAGAAAACGGTTTATTTTATTGAAATGATAGCTGCTGATGGAATCACGTATCATAAAACCTGCTTCAAATGCAGCCAATGCAACGGCAAGCTTACGGTATTTTTTTGTTTTTTTCTTAATTCTTGATTGACATATTTGGTTTTTAATTGATCTGATCTCACGTTCTGTTAAACGGGATTGAAAAAAAAGATGCTTGATATTATTAACAATGGATAATGTTATAGTAACCTATCGAACTTTTTATTTTGCATATATTTGGTCCATTAACTTTTTTTTTTGCTGTCTATGAGCTTAATGTTTATACAACCGAGTTTAATTGGTCACCCGATGGTTACTGTAGCAAAAGAATTTGAAAATGCATCTAAATGGTCCCTGAATTTTTTCAGATTTATTCAAATTTTTCCCCTATTGCTCAGTTTTCGAAACCTTAAGCCCCCAAGGAGCAAGAAAAAAACCTAAGGGACCGAATAGATGCAAAATGAAAAGTTTGATAGGATACCGTAGCATTATCCATATTAACAACGAAAATAACAAAAACTCTATATGGAATTCATCATCATGTTCAATCTTGAATTTATTATTCCACTTTTATTTGTTGGTAAAACTTTCATTAACCATTCATCAACCCAAAATTATTTATTATAAATTTGAGCAAAAGACAATGTTGTGCAAAACCACTCATTTGTTATATCAAAACCCCGACATGAATCATCTAACATGGTCCACTCATTAATCATATATTCATATTGTTGTGTGTTTTATACTAATGTATCTAAAGTTATGGTATGCATTAATTGATAAATGAATTATATCATGCATTTGTGTGTGTATATACATGTATACATGTAATAAATTGTTGTGTTTATTAGATAAGCACCTATTCCTCATTGGAAGGAGTCCTATTTTGCAAACCTCATTTTGAGCAAAAGTTCAAGGAGAGAGGAGGTCTCCCTAAGGTCACACGTAAGTTCCATTTCTATTTGTTTTCATATAATAAATCTTTTTCTTTAGTTTTTTATATTTGTTTTCATATAATAAATATTTTTCTTTAGTTTTTTTATTTTCTAACTTAATTTATTATTATCATGAATGATGATGACCAGCTGCGAATAAACCAAGTGATACGGTACGTAATATGATAATAATTTTTCTATCTTTTTATTTGATTATGGAAAGGTGCACAAACGACCTTATATCCGACTTTAGCTTAGGCCCGACCCGAGTCCAGTTACCAAACCCAATACTAGTAAGCCACACAAAAAACAACATAAATGTAAACAAAATTCGTTACGATAACTTTTGATAAAAAGGCAAATTATGAAGAAAAAAAACACTACGTTTTTGCATTTTTTTGTTTAACTATTAATTTTTTATTTGTTTTAATAAAACCATAATTTTTTGGAAAAAGTTTTAACCCAGCCATTATGACCTGAAGAAGTCGGTAACAATGACTTCGATGAAATTTTCTACCAAAAATGGTGGTTTTTCCGAATCTTAAAAATTGGTGGTTAAACCGGATTTTTTTGCAAAATATAGTGCTTTTTTCGTATATAGACGTAGATAATGTTTACGCTTTAATTTATATAACTACAGGAAAAAAACACTACATTTCATTACTTTTCCTGGTTAAACCATCAAATTTTCATTTGTTTGAATAAACCACCAATTTTTAGAAAAAATTTTAGTACAACCATTATGACCGGAAGTAATAATGGCTTCAATGAAACTTTTTACCAAATATTGATGGTTTTTTTCAAATATTTTAAAAATTGATAGTTAAACCGAATTTTTAACAAAATATAGTGTGTTTTTTTTTTTGTAATTAACTCTGGTTAAAACATTTAACACGAAAACAATACCTAGCCGGTTAGGCCATCAGGCCCAACTTTGCAGCATGTGGACTGGGCTTAACCCGGAATAAACTTGGCTATAATATTTAGACCGGCCCTTCGAAGACGAGGACCGAATACCGGTAGACAATTACCAAACTTTGAGCATTTTTTTAAACTAAATGAAATAAATTTATGTTATTTAACTGATCTAATTTATTTGCTTACAGGGAAGAGCCCCAAGCAAATTAGCTGCCTTGTTTTCTGGAACCCAAGAAAAATGTGCAGTTTGTAAGAAAACTGTGTATCCACTTGAAAAGGTTTTGTGCCACTTTGTTAGACTAATTAACTTTTTCATAACGTATTAACAACCATTTCTTTAAAATGTTAATTTTTATAACACATTTACGATTGTCACACATTACTTCATACGCTATTTTAGGTATATGAATATGAAATATGTTTATTTTCTTTAGGTAACTGTGGAAGGTGAGTTTTACCATAAAGCATGTTTCCGATGTAGTCGAGGAGGTTGTTTTCTTACACCATCTAATTATGCGGCTTTAGACGGAAATCTATTCTGTAAACCACATTTTTGTCAGCTTTTTAAAGAAAAAGGAAGTTATTCTCACCTTAAAGAAGCTGTAAATGGGAGTAAAGCTGCTACAACATCAACAGAAGAGGGAACCGAGGAAGAAGGGGCTGTGGAAGAGGGAGCACCAGAAAAAGAATAAGAGGAAAACAAGAAGAAAATGAATTATATTAGGAATAAATTAAACTACAAATCCAAAAAAAAAAGAATTACAAAGATTTAAAGTTCAAACTATAACTTATTTCTATTGGGTGTGAGGTTTATTTGGTGAGATGTAAGAAATTACTATTTGTATATATCATTTTAGTATACTCATAAATTTTCGAATTCTGTAAGATTGTGTCGTGGAAAGATTGGGCATGTCATGTTCATGTTTTGTTGATAGAATATTACTATATTAGATTATTAACATTATTATTAAATAGACTAGCAACGTGTAACGATCGTCTCAGCATAGCATAGTCCATGAGTTGTTTAGGATTTCAGTTAAGGCAAAATCCATATAGAGACATGGAACATATTTTGTAACTACATAATGACCATATGGTAAGCATAGCTAAATAGTAGACTTAAAGCGAAATGTATGCTATTTTTCAAATAAAATGATGGCTTCATGAAAAAAGAGTTGAAATTACAATTTTGCAATAGACAGATAAATCAAAGATCAAAGTCTGTTGCTATTTAAATACGAAAACCATAACCAGTACCTACATCCAACTCTATAACTCTAAAATAAAACCATAACCAAAATCTAAATCTAAAACCAATAAAACTTAGCAATAATCTTATTTGTCGTGAGCATTTCCTCATTTTGAATGATTTTCAAGTAGATGTGATATATCTTTCTCCAAATGATGTATTAGATTATTTATCATTTTAGTTTAATATCAACAATTTTCTGGGATAAACGATACCATTCCTAGACTATACATTAAGTATAAAAAAGTATGAACAAACAGAGCAAGTTGCTGCAATGACCAAATTGAAAAGATTACACAATGACAGAAACCAAAAGAGTGTTGGGATTCAACAAAACAAGCTAAGCACTTCTAGAAAATCAATAAATACGACTTCTATAAAACGCTGAAATAAACAAGAATTCTACCAATGAAACATTGTAAAATTGGAACACAGTATTTAATGTGGTTCACGCAAGATAGAATATTTTAGTATCACCAAGAACGTACAAATCATACAAGGCTAAAATTACACTTGTAGTTTGTGTTCTCTTGTTTTGTTCTGTTTTTGTGATATTATTCTTCTACATTACACTTTTATACATATACAAAAAGTGTCATCAATCAAGGAAAGATTTGATTTGTGCCAGCAAGAATAAGAGACCATAGTGCACCCTTTTGGCCATAGAGGGCCTTCACCATTATTTCTTTACCTAACAATCTCCCATTTGAAGGCTTGACCAACTTAGTATTTTCTTTGCCATCCAACTCTTGCAACAGTCTTAAACTCTCTCTCTCTCTATCTATCTATCTATCTATCTATCTATCTATCTATTGAAGCCATACAAAGCTTCAACTTCTCAGTGGTAACCACTTGGGTGAACATATCTATTGGATTCTTCGTTCCAAGGATTTTATTCGGATTCAAAGCTCCATCATTTATTAATTATCGAATGAAATGGTACCTTATCTGAATGTGTTTCCCTCTACTAGTAAACATTGGATTCTTTGTCAGGTGAACTGCACTCTGGTTGTCACCATATAAGCTCTTTGATTGCTTTTGCAATAGCCATATACTATACTTATGTGCTTGATAGAGCAACACTCTTCTATAACTTGGACATCCAACTGATTGTTTTACCTCCGATTGTGAACACATAACCTGTTGTGCTTTTCCCGAATTTGCACATCTACCCAAATCTGCATTGACAAACCCTTCTAAGACCACCCCTATTTCTGCTAAAACATAGGGTAACCTCAATTGTTCCTTTCAAGTAGCATAACAACCACTTTACTCTCTCCCAATACTCTCTTCCTCAATTTGACATGAACCTACTCACAACTCCTACTGCAAGAGAAATATCTGGTCTGGTACATACCATTACATACATCAAGCTACCAACTGTAGATGTGTAAAGAACTTTAGCCATATGTTCTTTGTCTTCTTTTGTATTTGGGGATTGCTTCTTTAAGGGTCTCAACTGACTACACAAAGGTGTACGTCTGGTCTTGGCATCTGCCATGCTAAACTTTTCTAAAACCTTCTTAATGTACTTAGTTTGCGAAAGTTTTAATGTATCGGTAACTCCCTATTCCTGGTTATGCTCATACCCAATATCTGCTTAGTATCCCCTAAGTCCTTCATGCCAAACTTTCTGAACAATTGCTTCTTAATTTTCTTGCATGTTGGATCCAACGATCAACATATCATCAATTTATAATAATAGGATGATGTATGAAGAGCGGAATCTCTTCAAGTAGCAACATTGATCAATCTCACATTTGTAATACCTACTCCTTTGCATGAAGCTATTTCAAGTACCATTACCCCTAGGCTTGCTTCAATCCATACAAACTTTTCTTCAACTTGCACACTAGACTTTCCTTACCAACTATGGTAAACCTTCTCGTTGTACCATGTAGATGTCTTTTTCCAGGTTGTCATGAAGAAAATTTGTTTTTACATCAAACTGCTTTAGATGGAGATCTTTAGAGGCTATAATTCCCAAGACCATTTTGATTGTAGTCATCTTCACAACTGGGGAGAAGATATCATTATTATCAACCCCTATTTTCTGTTGGAACCCCTTGACCACTAATCTTCCCTTGTATCTTTTACTGCCATGAATCTTATCATTAACCCGGAACACCCACTTGTCCTGCAGTGCTTTCTTCCCGACTGGGAGCTTGACCAAGGACTAAGTATGGTTCTTGTCAAATGAGCTCAAATTGTCTTCCATAACCTTCTTCTACTGTATGGAATCTTTCATCCTCAAGGCCTCTAGACAAGACTCAAGTTCACCATTCTCGGTCAACAGCAAGTAATTAGCTGAAAGATAATACCTGACCGGAGGTCTTCGTACAGTAGTAGATCTATAAACAGTATGAGTTACGGTATTTGCATCATCTACAACCTCATCCTTAGAACTACTATCCTCTGTGCTCCCACTATCTCCATATATATCAGAGCTCCTACTACTTCCTGAACTTTCATCTATCTTTGGAGTACTGACAGGTTTCACAATGTCATCTTTAGAGATCTATTCAATGTTCAAACTCGACTTGTGTGACACCCCAGTTCTACTGTTTGTAAATACTATGGTTTTTTATAAAATTTCATGAATACAAAAATACGGTTTATCAAAAACCGACAATTTACATGTTTGAAAACAATGGTTGTACAAATCCATATCAAAACTAACCATAGTAAGCAAGAAAGGATTAAACCTTGAGTCCAAGACGGGAGCTAACTCGGGCTCCACTCCAGCTAAACTTCTGCCAAATATACTTTAGCTTTTAACCTGGAATACATGGCAAAAACATAAAATACGTAAGACAATAATGTCTCGTGAGTTACATGAGTTTTAGACTCAAACCTTTAACTTCTTTTCCAACTTTTATAAAACTTATAACATAAAACATCTTTCAAAGTTTTATAATAATATCATACCATAGCTCATTACTTTTCAAAAGCATTAAATATCATGCCTTGCAAATATATCTTCTTTCAAAACTTTAAAATAGCAACATACTATAACTTTTTCCTTCTCAAAAATCATTTTATAACATACTTTACAAAAATAACATCTTTCTTACTTTCTTTGACTGGTTTTATAAGCTTGCTGGATTTTTATACTTAGGGCTTTAATCACTATAAGTGATACCCCAAGTCTCTATGGCTAGAAAGAACGGATCATTCCACACCATAGAATTGCTGAGACAATCTACTTCGCGATGGGGATTTTCCCCAGTAGATCCCTTACCTAACCCGGGTAGGTTGGAACATAGTTCCCTTACTAACGCTGCTTGCTACAATTACCAGTCATACAAAAACTTGCTGCTTGCTTGAACATTTCTCATAAACATATAACTTGTGACTATGTGCCAAACTACAACATTTTATGTCTTTATGGCTAGATGCCAAATATAGCTTTCATCACATAATTTTCATATGTTTAAAACATATTTTTTTCTAACATGCTAAGCTTTATGCCAAAACATACTTTCCAACATCTTATGGCTATATGCCCTTTCATACTTGAAAACATATACAATTTGTAACCAAAACATACTTCTTAAACATATTGTGGCTATATGCCTATCCATACCTCCAAACATGTATAACTTGTATTCAAAATATACTTTCACATAATTGGTTCATAGACCAAAACATACTTTCACATATTTGGCTCATAGACCAAAACATACTTTCAAATATAGTATTATACTTTCACAAACAAGTTAGAAATAATACTCTTGCATATAATTTCTCATATAGAATTTTTATAAGAAATCTTGAAAATACTTACTTGCCATGTACCCCAGAATGGGTAAAAATACTGCATGTACTCACCTTATAACTCTTGAAAGGTCGTTTAGACGTCCCTCGGTTCTTTCCCCTTTCGGTGTCCAATTACTTGACTTGTACCTATATATAATATATGATACATTATTTACATTCTAATTGACTCTATAACATGTTAGAGTCCTTATTTTATCATTAATGGTCAAGACATGTGTATAACTTTTAAATGTCTATCTTTAATTAAATCGTATATTATACGTATTTTACTACAGTACCCACGGAGGGTCGTATTTCGATTCTGAAAATTTTCTATGAAGTTTTGGACTATTTTGGACCTATGTTCAAAATTTGGAGTCATTTGAACAAGTATAGGACCAAATCCCAAAAACCAAAAACTAAGATGATTATCACAAAAGAGGAAACTGACAGCAAGGCTGATTTCTGGACCCTTAACAAGATTTGCAATATTAGGTCAGGGAAAGATTGAAAATAAAATCCAATAAAAATCATGGGTAAACTAGACCCAAGTACAATATTACAGGGCCCGACCTCATGTCATTTTCTCTTTTCAAGAGTAAACGAAAAATCTCTAAAGTTGACTGATGCAATCAGTCCACCTACGGAACCACACATTAAAGAAATAATAATCGCTCAAAATGGGTTAAGAACTGAACTCTAAAATTTGGTGAGGACAAACTAGACTTCAACAGGAAACTAAGGCAACTGACCTTGCCCCCAAACCATTTTTGTACATTTAATTATGAATTTCTTAAGACAGGGTACCAAAACTGACAGCACCTGGACCAATTAGTGAAAATGGACAATTCCACATGACTTAGGATCTGAATCAATTCATAACCTTTTAAGAGAACAAACTAGACACAATTACCAATTCAGGGACATAAAATGCAATCCAATTGGACATTCACACGATTTTATATGAATTTACCAATTTAATAATTAACAATCACACAATATGAAGGAAATGAGCAGCAACATTTCTGTCACAACTCAGCATAGCTTGACAAGATTGGTCCAAAAACCTACCTTCTGAAAGGAAATAAGTCAAGCCTTTTGGATGAGTTACACTAGACATGAAGATAAAGCTCTCATCCAAATATCAAACTCAAAGCATTAGCCAATTGAGAAATAAAAATCGTGCAACAAGGACAATGTGCACAGCTACAAATTCTGGTTCAGTCAAGAAGAAGACATTGAAAACCTAGCTTCCTAATGGAATTGGACCACGCCCTCTGGATGGAACACATTATACATGAGGATGGACTTTCCATAAAATTTTCAGACCTAAACTATGAACCATTTAGGAATTAAAAGTCCCACAAGTTGACCTAGGTGTGCAGCAACTAATCTGTGGAGGTCGGATTGCACACACAAAAATCCAAACCAAAACTATGAACTGAGTCAAGACCTTTTGGTCGAGTATGGCTCATGACAAGGTTCTTCTCCACACAAAATTTCAGAACAATCCAGTGAACACACGATTTTACAAGAATTTCACAATACAATTGGACACAGAAATCATACTCATGGAAATCGGGTTTAAAACCCTAGAAAACGACCAAATAAGGTCTGGACCCCAACTGATGAACTAAAATAGACATCGATACAAAACCATGGGCATTGGAATCACCTGATTTGGACACCGTATGATATTTCTACGAATTTTACAACATAGGACAGATTCCTGTCCGAAAATCAAACATCACAATTTCAATTTTAGCAAAGAAGAAAAGGGTTTTACCATAGATTTTCGTGTTCCAAAGGGTTAGGGAGGCATGAGGGTCTTGAGACTCGATCACCACAGCTAAGGCTCCTGCCCTGGCTCCTTCTTTGCTCCGGTTTGATGGCGGCGATCGGAAGAAACGAGAGAGAGGAGAGAGTGATAGAGGAGGGTTTTGGTGTAACAAGATCAAAGGTCTCCCCATTTTTCTTCTGATACGTGACCCCAAGAAGAGAAGAGGGATCTGATTTTTAACCTACTTAAATGGAAAAATTTCGAAAATGCCCTTACTTGTTTCATGCCTTAGAAAAATTCAGCAACACTCATGAATTTTTCCTGATTTTCCCAAGGTCGTAACTTCTACTTGTGACATCTGAATTTTACAAACCTTATACCTTTAGAAAGGTGAGAATAAAAGTTACAACTTTCTCCTACTGACTTAAGTCTGAATCTAATTAGAGTTTACGTTACAGACCCTCAAACACGGGCTATCAACCATTTTTGGTCACTTTTGGGTCAACTTTGACCCATCATAACTTATTCGTTACAACTCCAAACGATACGAATCCTTCTCCTATAATCCTATTTCATCAAAATCTACAAAAGTCTTCTTGATGACCTTTTTCTCAAATCCTTACAAATATTTATATATTTATTTTTAAAGATTACAATTATTCTTTTTATTATTAGTATTAATATTTATTTTTCGTTAAATGAATATTTAATTTGCTAAAAATAAAGAATCAGAAAACGGGTGTTACAACTTGACTTTTTGTTTTCTCAGGTTGCTTCTTTTTTCCCGAGCTCTCTGTAACTTCATCCTTGTATAGGGACATTATCGTTGAACACCACATCTCGACTTCTGATTTTATTTTCGTTATCCCAAAAATGGTACCCCATATCATCTAACCTATAGCCTATAAAGGTGCATTTTCTCGACTTAGCTTCAAGCTTGTCTCTTTCAAAGTCTTTAACTTTGACATACGAGGAAAAACTAAAAACCTTCAAGTGTTTGAGTGCAATATCACCGCATTTCCATTCCTCTTTTGGAATTCTAAACCCCATTAGGAATGAGGGTCCATTGTTGATTAAATACGTTAATATATTGACTGAATCAACCCAAAACATTTTGGGTAAACCTGCATGCAGTCTCATGCTCTTAGCACTCTCGTTCAATGTATGATTCATCCTCTCAGCTACTCCATATGGTTGAGGTGTCTCTAGAACCATCTTTTGCATTTGGATTCCCTGCTTAGCACAGTAATCAACAAATTCTTTGCTACTATATTTGCCCATGTTATCAAATTTGAAACACTTGATCTTCAAGTTGGTTTGTTCTCCATTTGTTGAATTTGCTGAAAACCTCAGACTTATGCTTCAAAAAATAAACTCAAATCTTCTGTGTGCAATCGTCAATGAACGTGACAAAGTATCGGGATACTCTCACTGGAGAAACTGAAATGGGACTATAAACATTTAAATGAACTAACTCCAACTTCTCGGACTTGGGCGGTGACCTATCTTTGCGAAAGTAACCTTCTTCTATTTACCAAGAACACATGGCTCACAGAAACCAACTTTTACAGTCTTTAGATATGGTATTATTTCTTTAGAGACTAGCATTCTATTCCTTTCTCACTCATATGCCCAATTATTTGGTGTCATAAAGTGGATGCCATAACTGTTGGAAATAGTGTCTAAGGTCATTAATTGTTGGTGATATTTCTAATAATAGCAGGGTCCTTTTGGAAAGTGTATGATTGTAAGTAAGGCTATTATATATTTTGAAAGATTCTATATTTTTAAGGATAGTCTATATTGTGTTTGGAAAACTTATAATTTTAAGTAATGTTATAGCATTCAGAAAGGTCATATGTTTTCAAAAATGACCAATATGGTATTTGAAGCTTATGTTTCTAAAACACATATAGCTCACAATACAATTTTGTCTTACATATTTTTTATAATTCCATGTATCTCAGGTTCAAAAGCAAATAACTAAAAGTAATGGGTCATAGAAGTGGATTTTATTATAAGATTCAGAAGTAGGATCTAGCTTTTGGTATGAATTTTAGCTTCTCTATGGCTGTTTGATATGAAGTTACAACCTGAAAGTTTTGTAATTATTTAGAACAGATGTTTTTATTGAACAAAATTATTGTAATTTATGACAATAAGTCATAAACTTATTTAAAACCATAGTTTTAAAAATAAAGATTATGGTGTTACATTCCTCTTCGCCTCTATCAGTAGACCAAGCTTCTCAAGTCTATTCATCACCATCTTCCGTCACATCTATGTATTATCTATCAAAAGGATTGTTAAAGTTAACAACACATAGATCAAAATCGATAGCAAATAACCAAAATTGCAAAAAGTTCCATTTTTGGATAAAACCTGGCAAAAAACACATACCATATGATCAAAATCGATAGCAAAGAACAAAACTTTATTCTACTTACTTTGGAAAATACTTTGTCAAAGATGCTTGATTTTGTCCATGAAGAATGTCCATGTAACAGTAATCCCATGAAAATTATACTTAATCGTAATTCAAATTAATGAGTGATTCAATGAAAAAATACCAGTCATAACAATAACTTAAAGGGTAAAGACGAAAACTTGAAAGTTTGGCAACATGCTAAAGAACTCACTCTAACTCAAGCATACTACTCCAAAAAGTTTTGTATGCGAGATTTTAAGGTGTGATAATTTCTTCATATTTTCTATACCAATGAGTGCCCAAAATTGCAAACTTGAACTCAACACCTAAATTACATAGAGTTTAGGGTTTAAGAGTAAAATCATAACACGACGACACAAAAAGAATAATAAATATATTACCTAAGTGCATTCTATTGTATCTTCTCTTCAATAAGTACATGAATGGTCACCATTATCATCTCAACCTGCATAAAATTCAAGGTACAACAATTATAAATTTTGCAAATACAGTTGAATTAAAAACTCAATATGGACTTACCGGTTCATACTGATGCGATTTGATATTAACCAAATCTTGAAACCCCATTGAAGGGCTTCAAAACGTCGTCATTTCTTGTAAAATCGAGAGAACAAAAACTTCAAATAAAAAGCTTTCGTGTACACTAAACCCAAACTCTAGACTGATCTTGGATGGTCTTTGCCTCAACAATGATGTTAGCTAGGGTTCCTGAAAATAAGGAAGACGGAAATGTTTTGATTGAAAAAGAATGTGTGTGTGGATAATGTGATCTTCAGCGTACTTTTCTAGACCCCATGCCACGACACTATTGTAGTAACATTTGATAAATGTTAAAATTGATAGTGAACCAAAGTATAACAAAAATATTCATACTATAGGGACTAAACGGATCATTGTATCATAATAATAGGGCTTTAATTTAAACTCTACTTCTGACTAAAATCTTGAAGTTCGCCTCTTTCTGTTTCCAAGTTGTTGTCTGTTTGCTAACAATAATTTGTTTGTCGTTGCTTTATGTGTTTTATTACACATTCTTTAACAATCCCATAACTTTTCAAGCTATGTGAATTCCCCAAAAAGACCCTCAAAAGTCGCCATCTTTATCCCAAATCTTCTTCCTTTTCTCCCTTTGCCGCCTCCCATTTTGATTTCGAACGCTGGGAGATTTCAGTTACTTGTTTAAACTGATCAAGGAACGAAAAGGGGTTTATTGGAGAAGAAAATGAGCACAGGAGTAAGCACGTTTGTGATAAGATGGATTAATTTTCTTACTATGGTATGTCTGTCGAATTTCCCATCAATTTTCTTTAAGAAAATCGGAACTTTTGCTTTGCATGCATTCTAGGTGTTCGTCGAAATGCTCGAACTAGATTTTGATAGTTCCGTTAACATTTCTTCCCTTTGTTTTTTAGCTTCTTGATTCTTTTGGTTCAAGCTTTTTGATAAAATATTCAACGTTGCTTTTACTTTACTATTAAAGCTCGATTAATTATGATATTGTAGCAATATACAAAACCAATAGTTTTTCATTTTGTAGTTGGTAGCTGTGGGTGTTGTCGGTTTTGGCGTGTGGATTAGCATTCATCATGATGGTTGTCGGAAATCTCTCGCACTTCCAGTTTTGGGCCTTGGCGTTTTAATATTCTTGATGTAAGATAAATGATGTTTAAAATTTTGTACAAAAGTTGATAGCATACTCGGAAAATTTGGAAGAAAAAAAACAAATTTGTAAAAAGTTAGGACTTGATGGGGGAAAGTCTTGTTCCCAAACTTTCTTTATTAAGTAAAAAAAAAGAGACATTCATATTGTATATATAGCTTACCATATTAAGTCATGTCTCTATTTCAGATCAATTATAGGGTTTCTTGGCGCGCTAAAGAACAACTCTATCTTACTATGGATGGTATATTCGTAATTTTTTATTCTTTTACAATCTTTACTAATACTGTTACTGAAAATTTATATATCATGCAGTATTTGATCATGCTTTGCTTGATTTTGTTGGGAATTATTATTTTCACCGTATTAGCGTAAGTATATTTCACATTTATCAATGGAATTCAAGAAATCTTTACAATCTAGCATTCATTATACATACCAAATAAATCATATATTCTTTTGTTTTTTTCCTAGTTTTATCATAACTAACAATGGCACAGGTCATAATGTTGCGGGTTTGAGGTAAAATCTAAACCGTGCTATTTTTTTCCACTCTTTGTATCACCTTTTAATTTCTACATTGTAATCCATTATCTTCTTTTTGTGGTCAGGTTTAAGGAGTATCGACTTCAAGATTACAATATATGGTTTCTAAAAGAAGTAAGCAACAATTGTGAGTGTATATTGTAGCACAAAATCTTGAAAATTAACTTGCTTTTTTGTTTCTTGATTTGGGGTTTAGTTGAACAACACACATAATTGGAAGCACCTTCAAAGTTGTCTAGTGAAAGCCGATGATTGTAGTAACTTATCAAAAAGATACAAGGTTTGTTTTTTGTAATTGGTTCCACTTTTTGGATTTGTTTCAAGAAAGTGACAATAATTTTGGTTTCTTGCAGACTTTAAAACAATACAAATTGGCAAAATTAACTCCCATTGAAGCCGGTTGTTGCAGACCACCATCTCAGTATGTTTCTTTAAAAGACACAACCCTTATTTTGAATAAAAAGGATGCATGTTGACTAGTCAAAATATTATTTAGGTGTGGGTATCCTGCAGTGAATGCTTCTTACTATGACTTAAGCTTCCATCCCGTGAGCTCCAATAAAGATTGCAAATTTTACAAGAACCGAAAATCAATCAAATGCTACAATTGCGATTCCTGCAAGTAACATTCAAAAATTTTCACATATTTACATTATTTTCATTCTCTTATTATTTTCATTTGGATAATCTTGTGGCGGATTTTTAGGGCGGGGGTAGCAGAGTACATGAAAAATGAATGGCGCGTGGTTGCTATCTTTAATGTTGTGTTGTTTGTTGTCTTGGTAAGTCCCTATTCCAATTTTTTTAAAGAATGTCAAATTCTTGAAACTAATGAAACTTGAATTTTGTTTTAATGTTGGTTTTTTTTATTGTTAGTTTGTGATTTATTTTGTGGGATGTTGTGCGAGACGAAATGCTTCAAGTAGCCAGGAGAAATCTTGAAAGATTGTTGCTCTTTTGGTTGAATGATTCCACTAAAAGTTGACCGAAAGTTGTGTTGACTCTTGATTCTTTGTTCTAATGTAATCGAAACCGAAAGTAATGTAAAAAAATTCAAGAAGTTTAGAAACGATTTGTTCTTGATATTTTGGCATTTGTTGAATATTTGTTTTGTATGTTGTCGAGTGTATTATATAGAATGGAATGAGTAATGTAATGGAAAGGGTCTTCATAGTTGAATTTTGTTGCGGTATTGGTCCTGAACATGTAAAATGAAATTTTCACTCTTTTCTAATGTATTTTATCTTTTTGTAAATATTTATTATATATGTTGATGTTAATTTTTTGTTATAATGATCTGGTTTTTAAGTTTGAACCCATGGTATTGTAGATTTGTGTTCATCAAAATATATTGTGTTTAAAAAAATCAAAATGTATTGTTTCAAAATGGGTTGTGGTGACCGGCAACAATGGTGGAGTGGATGCCGACAAAAAGAGGGGAGAAGAAGGGTGTCGAGTTGGGGTGGGTTTTTGGTCAGATTTATTATTATATATAGTAGTCATAATATCATTTCACATGTTTGATTTCACATGTTTAACCAAAACGGCAATAAAATTTGAACTTAGCAAAAAATTATAAAAAGAAAAGTTGGACTAAAATTGTATTGAGAAATTATATTTCTTCCTACCTTTTATTCCTACCTATATTCCTACTCATATTAAATTATAACATTTGTCATAATTTAACATAGGTAGGAATGTGAGTAGGAACAAAAGGTAGGAAGCAATACAATTGCTCAATTGTATTTGACCATTTCTATTATTTATAATATATAATTCATAACACGACAATTATTGTGGTCAGGTCTAAATGTTGAATAAACACTTCGTGATTTTTTTTTTAAGACATTAAAGACCTTTGTGACTTGGGATTTTTTTAGGACATTAAAGACCTTTGTCATTTGTGACTTGGGAAAATGATACCAAAATCATTTTGGTTAGTGTTAAAAAAGTCATTCCTCGTTTTCATAGGGCATTAAAGCCTATCCAAACATTTATAAACTGATAACATATATTTAGTTCTCCGTAAGTACTTTAGAATGTTATTTACTTCATAAGTAATTTATAATGTTATTTATTATAATACAGTGTTCCTCACCCAACTTCTAATGAAAACGACTTGTCATACTTGAAACATATGAGACGTCTGAGCATCCATGGCTAGCCTCATTTGGTTTTGCATTTATACATCTTTAGTCATGTAGTGGACTCACAATAATATCATATTACTCATCGGTCAGAGAAATCCATCTCTCTCACTGATGAGCACTCTACATGATATAGGAATGCGCTGTCTCACATTGAGACTCTACAATTGATTGTATTTGCTCAACATGTTGTTTGCTAGTCCTATGAAGGCGCTGCAATTTTCGGTTCCCAAAACTTCTTCATGTTCTACGGTGCTCCCACTTCATATTGTAATATGAGATTTTTCCTATGAAAATCAATACTCCAATCAACAAAAGCTTTGTTCGCCATGGGATTGTAGAAATAGTAACTCATCGTTTCTTTTAGGTACCTCACGAGAATGCACTTGTTGGTCCGAGATTTGAGTTTTTTTGAGGTTTCACTTCGTACGTGAACCTCACAACCTAAGATTCGAGTATGCACACAGAAGAATCTAAAGCATATTCCAATAAAGGGCATTGGAAGTGTTGCTATACACATCATAGATTGAACCATGTCAAGCAAGATACAATTCATTTGCTCAGACACTCATTAAGCGTGACACAATCCTATTCTTCGGGAGATGAAAAGCAACCTAATCAGTGTTTCAAAAAAGTATAACAAATCCCTTGAATTAGATTGTGAGTTATTTGTGTTGAGAAATTGTATTTCTTCCTACCTTTTATTCCTACTCATATTCCTACCCATGTTAAATTATGACATGTGGCTTAAAATGTTATTAATTTTATTAAATGTGATACTTGTCACACTTTCATATGAGTAGAAAGATGGGTAGGAACAAAAGGTAGGAATAAATACAATTTCTCATTTGTGTTTCAAAAAAGTATAACAAATCCCTTACAAATCCGTTGAATTAGATTGTGATTATTTGTGTTTCAAAAAAATATAACAAATCCCTTGGATTAGATCGTGAGTTATGTGAATATAGTATGTTAGAGATGATATGTAGCTAGAAGTTTGGATACAAGTTTAATAAGAATGGCATTTATAACACTTAGTCCTAACAACAATGGCTTTTGTGTCATTTTTCCAAATCAAAGAGGGTTTTAATACCCTAAAAAAGCATGAATGACTTGTAAAATCTAGTCCTAACCACAATGGCTTTTGTGTCATTTTTCTAGATGAAGGACTTTAATTCCCTTTTAAAAAAAATCAAAAATAGCTTTTTCAACATTTAACCCTAACCACAATTGCTTTTGTGTTAGAAACATTCTCATACGACGAACAAATAAGATGTTTTTCATTTAATACTAAACATCAGCCCACAGTCTACAGTAATAAAAAGCTGACTTACAAAAATAAAACCAAAATTTCATTCATATAGTTAAACAAACATAACCAAATATGAATCATGTTTTTCAATAAAAAGTTAAACAAGAAGCAACTAACATAAAAAACAACTCTAATGCTTAGAACGAGAATAATGATTGTCATTAGGGTTCCTTTTTCCACTAAAAACCGCCATAGCTTTCCTTACAGGTGGTTGCAAAGGTGCCTTCTTATCCGTATGATGAGTAAACATTTCATTCGTAGCAAAAATATCATCCACCTACACATAAAACACAAATATAAGCTTCAATCCATATAAACTTTCCACAAGGGTAGAATAGTAATTTCACCTCTTTGTTCTTCTTTTTGTTCTTGGGGTGTAGAAACCTTTGTGGAAGTTGATCCTCACGTAAAATAGGGTTCTTGGTAATCGCATCCCTTCCCCCTTGTGGTAGGGGCAGTGAAAACTGCATATATATATGAACATAAAAATGAAACCAATAACTCATAATAGCAACCTACTTTACTCTTTTTACCCATAATAGCAACGTACTTGTATTTTTTTACTTGTATCGGTAGAAAAACGTAAGCAGATTGATATTACTTATATTACAAAGACACAAACTTTTTGTTTAGGTATTTTGACCTTCATTTACACACAAGGGTAAAACGGTCATTTTCTCTAACCTTTGTTCCGCGCACAGATATACGTGGCCTACGAGCTGCAATAATCGCTCCATTTTCACCAACAGTAACCGCTACTTTCCTTAAAGTCCCTCCATTCCCGCAACTCGGACAAAAAATCCTACCAATCTCCATTGTCACCTTAAAACACGCATGACATTTCAATATCCACCTACAAACACAACACAGTACAAACTGTCACCGTCACAATCACAGTCTGTCAGTCTTTGTCACTGTACTGTCAGTTTAAAAAGCATAAAACAAGGAAAAAGGACAAAAACCTGTGTAACTCGCGTATTTGCATGCCACCTGGCGCGACTAACCGTAAACCCATTTGTAAAATTACATTTTGCATTGCAAAATCACCGGTAACACACGCGACAGTTGACTCAGAAAGCGATCTTAGCATCCAACTTTGCTCACTGCTGACATCATCAACAAACGATGCATCACCGCTTTCATTAGTCTCACTTGTCATATCCACATGTTCCCAACTGTCATCCACAGTTTCAGTCTCTTCTTTTTCTTCTTCTTCTTCTTCTTCAAGCTTCATTTGATCTAAAGCTGTTGAAAGATTTTCATCAGTCGTCTTTCTTTCTTCTGTATCATCATCATCATCAACATGATGTTCTTCATTTTGAAGGTTCTTTTCAGATGATGAGTCATACATTTCACGTCTGGCTTTCCTCCTTAAAAACCTCCTGTGAGTGCTTCGACTCACAGCAGGAAGCCAATCATCACCATCATCATTGGATTGCCCCTGAGATGCATCGATACCATCTGCCACCATTTTTTTTCCTTCAATAACAACATCTTTCTTTTTAGGTAGATACTTTCGATTCTCATTATATTGCGGTTCAGACCCGTTTACTGATTTGGAATCGTCATTGATTTGATCTTTGTCTCCAGGAATAACATTGACATTCATGTTTAGATCTTTGAGAGGGAGGATTCTTGATTCGGGTCCTGATCCATCTCCAACTGCATGTTCTAAAGCTTCCCATTGAGCTAAGTTTGGAACATTGGATCCCCATCCTGGTAATTCTTTCTCAGGAAGCCTCTTTACGTTAACTGTACGGATAGGTGGAGGGCTATCTCGGAGATGGGTGGTTCCATGGATTTGTGACTCCAAGGTGTGAGTTAAAGCGATAAGCTTAAGATCAACATCTGAGAGTGTTTGTAGATCTCCGGTTGCCCTAGCAAAACTGATTACTGCAAAACCGTACACAGAAAGCAAGTTTCAGAAACGTGAAACCAGAATTGCAATGATCATACGTCTTGTATTTTGTTTGAACTAATTACGTATCAAATCGTAATCTCAAATCGTTAATAAATTAAATCAATCTAGTAAAAACAATTATAAATTAACAATTGTGCTTTCACGGATGGTGTAGTTGGTTGAAAAAGTGTTAACGCGGACCTTTTTTAAGTGATTCAGGGGAAGGTTCCATGGTGTCGACGGTGAACGGTAGGAAATTGAGGCGGTGCCGAGAAGTGGGGTCTCGTACTTCCTGGATAACATCGGAGACGGAGACAAACTTATCAGCGGAGTTGTGAAGCTGCTCTCCTCCTTGAATAATGGCGTTTGCATCCACAACGGCGACGGCAATGCCTTTAGTGGACTTGCAGCTGCCAACAAAAGCCGCCGCGGCGGTTTGCGATGGATCATGGTGGTGATTATTAGGGTTTAGCGGTGTAGGGTTTTGCTTTACGATGTTGCTCCACGGAGTAGATTTTGGCACCTCCATTGTTTTGCTGGTCTGCGACTAAAAGAGTTCCTTGGCTGCAAGAAGTATAGCAAAACCCTAGCTATGATTTTGTTATTTTATTTTGGTTAAGGTCACATACGTCTTTAATTCATCTTAGCTTTTAATAGATCTTTAAGAATATTTAATTTATTATCATGATTGATGATCCGTAAAAATATTTTTTTATATTTTATTTTTGTTTACATATGGTTATTGGATTTCTTTTCTGTCTTCTTTTTGTTATCTTATTATATTAAGCTTTTAAGTTTATTCCATAAAAAATCTTATATCTTTTCGTGATTTTTTTTTCAAAACCTAAAATTTTATTTTTTTTCAAAAAAGACCTAAAATTGGAAGAAAATTTTTTAATTCAGCCCATTTATCTGGTTTTACAGGTCATCTAAACTTTTTTTTCGTGTGAAACCTGAATTTTTCCTTTTCCGGAAAAATATCAAAATTGTATTGGTTATTGTAAATCTTGATGGATAGATGACTTAAGATGTTTGGTATGTGATTTGTATGATGTATATGCGTCCACATACCAATCATCCCAAGTCATTGATAGTGGCGGACCTACAATATAGTCGGGTGGCACATGCTACCATTAAATCTTCCCATCAAATATATATCTAATGTTAATATGTTGGTAATCCGTCAGCAATCCGTTGGTAATTGTTTTAGCAATGGATTTACCATAAAACAATGTCTATAAACATTGTTAAAGTGTCGATGGAGTTACATATCTGTTAATGAACAACCTTGAAAGATTTTGTGCAAGCCCTCCGATTTTTTTTGTTCCTCCCCTAGTCATCAACCAAATTTCTTAGTAATGAGTTTGTATGCATGGTTTCCGTTACTAAGAAAATGGTGATGACTTAGGATGCTTTGTATGTGGACGCACACATACCAAGCATCCTAAGTCATCGACCCATTTTCTTAGTAATGAAGTTGTATGTATGGCTGCCGTTAGGGGAATAGGTCGGTAGCTTAGACTATGAATAAGATTTGCATGGATTTGCGATATGCATGAGTTCCAAAAATTAATATATCTACACCACTTAAACCCATATTGCACCTACACACATTTGGGGCAAGAATTGCATTTGAAACACATTCTGATAATATGGCAAAATCATCGATGTTCACATATACAAGAAAATATATAGAGTAAATTACAATTTTGGTCCCTATGGTTGGCATAATTAGCAAATTTGAAAAAAAAAACAAGTTTAATGATATTTTAAAATTTTATATAAGTTAAGCAGTCAAATGAACACAAAATCCCTAGTTTAGTGACTAATTGTGACATTAATCGTTTTGTTTTCTTATTTATCGTCCCCTGTTTAAGTTCGATTATTTTGATTTACATGTAGAAACAATATAAAAACTCAACATATTTTTTAGGAAACCGTAGAAAAACCCGATACATATTCTCTCATATGTATAAAAAAATTATTATGTTTTTACTTAATTTTTTGTGTAAAAATGCTATTTTATGTTCTAATCATGCCAAAAAAAATGTTTCATAACCAGCAAAACCTTGATAGTCATTTACCTTACCAATATGCTTTTAGAAAAACACAACATATTATCCTCTAATGCGTGAAAAATGTTATTATTTTGTACAACAAAACTATTTTCTAATCTAGTTTTGTACAGTAAAACATTTATCTTCCCTTTATTTCGCATATTTTTCTCTTCAGAAACACATTGCCGAAATTGGACCAATTATTGGAATTATAAGATACCTAGCTATCTAGTTAGAAATCGTCGTTAGTTCATCATATATCTCTATTGGTCACTTTGTTACCAGTTATTTGCAAGCGGCAAGTATTCAAACTATAAAGAACTCAAGTACTTAGGCCTTCCGGTGTGGGCTCTCACGAGGTCTCACTTTTTCCTTGCCACATCAGTGTCTAGTCAGCACCCCTCACTCCCCCTTCACCTTTGGAAATGGTTACCTCTCACTTCCCATTGGTTTTGGTACAATCAACTAAGCTTAATGTACAACACACGCAACCAAAGAAATGAATAAGTCGTGCGACGTTGTGTGCTCGTTCGGGGAGAAAAGTGAGAGGTGCTCTCACTAGGGGGTGGTGTTCATCGTGCGAGCTCTCATGCCACATAGGACGTCGCACTCGCCTTTCTCTTCCACACCGGAAGGCCTTATCATATTCATATCATCACCAATTCTGCAATTGGAGTATGTTTACCGGTACACGTTGATTGTAAGTGGAGCACGAATAACCAATAGCGTCTGAGATTCACTAGATGCAATCAAGATAAACAATTCGTTAAAGGGAGCATTGAAGTTTGACCAGACAATTTGTGGTCTTATAGTCGTAATTTAGTCAACTTGTTTGCATATAACATATTGAATTATCCTAATTTGCAATTTGATATTTATGAATAAGTAACACAAATCATCCTATAGAGATTATAGTGCATTGTTATTAGGGGTAATATATTTTATTTTCCATAATAGCAACCTGCTTATAATTTTTTTTACTTACAAAACATTAAGCCAACGAAAATTCAAGGTTTTATCTTTAGCTTCATTATGACTCCTTATATAGATAACAAAGCTATATGCAATAAAATAGTAGTAAGCAATACCTTTCCTTTTAAAGTGTTACAAATGTCAAGGGATAACACTTGTCTAACTCTCCATGACCTTGAAGAATATAAGCTTCCAATACTTCCATTTTGATTTCATTTCATACCAAAAACTAAATAAATATGGAGACACAGGTAACATGCTATTAAAGGGTTCAAGCTATCATTTTATGTGATTTAAGGTGATTTATGAAGGGAACTGAAAAACAAGGTTGACACAATTCATATCTAAGGTATAATTATCATTCTTGACTGTTATATAGTGATAATGATTATGTTCTAATAGTTGATATAAACCCTAGATTTGTTATATGAAGTTTATGATGCAATTAGTTGATTTTAACTATTAAATGGAATAAATGCATGTATGATTTGTAAAGTCCTTGACCAGGTATGACGTTAAATAATTTACGTTTGGAAATTAAAATGTGAAAATGGGAAAAGGCATGTCAGCACCGCTAACATCTTAGTTAGCGACGCTAACATCTGAAGGGTGGATAAGCTCATGAAGCCAGCTGGAATTTGTAGTGGGTTTACACGATGCCATGTTCGCGACACTAACATGCAAGTTAGCGCCGCTAACTTGTCTGAAGAGGCTTTTAAGCCCATAAACGTGTTTTGGGCCATACTTAAGGTTGCTAACCCTAATGTAGCCGTCATTCCTCACCTTAGACCCCTGGAAAACCCTAGAATTCTCTCTCAAAGCGTCTTTTGGTATTTTGGATCTCAATATTGAAGTTTTGAAGGTTTTGGAGGAAGAAAAAGGAGATAAGGAGCTAGGAAGGCTTGGGTGAAGCTTGGAATCTGATTTCTCATATTCTTGGACCTTTGTAAGTGTGTTAAACCTTTGTCTCCTTGAGTTTTTAAGTTGATATTGAAGTTATGAGACTCTTATTAGCTCTATGAGACCATGATGGCTTCTTTAATGGATTAAACGGGTGGATTTAGGGTTAAAGGGATGATTATGTTATTCTTTTGCTCCTATATCCTTGGTATGAACCCTAGCCTAGTCTTAACACCATTTTGGTTTAAGTTTAAGCATGTTAATCACCTTTTTGGGTGTAGATCTTCACAATGAGCTTGTTTAGCTAGGATTGGTTGATAAAGTTTATATTTTTATGAGTCAAATGGACTATTAGGATCATTCCTGGAAAGTTAGAGCTTATAACTTAATGCATTAAGCACTTTAGACAAAGAAGTAGTAGGCAGAAGGATTAGCGCCGCTAATCTCTAGCAGGGTAGTTTTGGTTGACTTTTGTTGACCAGTTGACTTGGACTTTTGGGCAGTTAACTTTTAATTTAGATTTTGGAAATAACCCTTGGTTTAATGTCTAATTAGGGGTTATTGGATAGAAATTTTAATTGATGAATTGTCTTGATACTTAGGAAGTTCAGGGAGTACTTTTACCGACTTTCCTTTTTAATTACTTGTTGCTACGGATCAGGTGAGTCTTCTCATTTTCTTGTTATGATGAATATGATGATATCAGATTGAGCAAGACCAGGAAGAAACCCGTGAGCCAACGGAATTGGACAAGAGCGGGAAGAAACCCGTGAGTCACGGAATTGGACAAGACCGGGAAGAAACCCGTGAGTCATGGAATTGGACAAGACCAGGAAGAAACCTGTGAGTCAAGGAATGGAATGTTAAAAGACGAGATCGGGACGAAACCCGTGAGTCAATGGATGAAATGTTAATGTAATTTTAAATGATATGGAAATCTGGGAAACTCATTAAGCAATATGCTTACGGTTTTATGTTTAAATGTTTCAAGTACATCGGGAGATCGTAGGAAGGGTCCGACTTGACTACATGACGCCTATATTTACACTTAGCCTTTCGCTGTTATTGTTATCTTTTTATGTTTGAACAATATGTTTGATGGAACCACTGTTTTGGGAGTTTTTATTTATATATGAAACTTGGTAACTTGTTTTAAAAGCAAAATTTTTGGATTTGAAATTATGGGACGTTACATGATTGTTCTTTTTTGACATACGTAGGATTATTTAGGAATAATCATTTTATAGGAATGGTTCCAAAACCTCCAATTATTATGAATGATCAATCTAAGTTGAATTGGGTGTTTTCATGAAGCTTATGATGAAAACTAAGCACAATAAATGAAAGTATTGAACTATAATACTCTTATAATTGAAAAATGTTAATGTCACTTACTAATTATAAAATGAGTCTTATGGTAAAGTTATTTGTCAGTGGAATAAACTATTGGAACAAGTCATTATCTTGTTATGAGAAAGATTTGGATAATTACAAGTATCAATAGATTGAGAAAATGACATTGAAAGTCATAATTATTGAATTGGAAGGAGCATGGAAGGTTTATACTTGAACTTATATCCGAATGAATTATGTATGAATTTATCACATGATTGAGACTAAGATATTGTATTTAATACCAATTAGGCAATTATTAGGATTAAAGGAAGTGATTGATGAATATCAAAATCAAGTCAAGGGCAAGGGCAAGTTTGTAGTTAGTTACACTAACTACCATGGTGAGTATATGTGCAATTTTTATCATGGGATACATTGCTAAGAAAGTTATATTTTTTTGAATCAAGTTTTATTCTTTTGCATAATCTATAGGAGTGTTGAAAGTATGCAAAATATATATTGTTATGGCTTATTAATATTTTCGAGTAAGCAACATGTTTATTGTTTCGATTCATTCTTTGAATTATTGTCATGAGTTTAAGAATATTTTCAAGAATGATATATGTTTATTAATTTGTTTTTTCTTTGCTAAAAGTTTCTGAATATTTCGATCAACATACGACTAAAATTTGTTAAACATATTTTAAATCATATTATCAAACAACTAGCCTATGTAATAACAATAATTCATTATTATTCTAAATTGCTAAAAGAATAGTAAACCATGCACGACTATGTGTATAATTTATGAGGTTAGATCGATTATTTTATTTTGGAGATAAAAAATATAAGGAATAAAATTTAGATTACTTGAGTTTATCTTATAGAATGATAGATTCATTTATTTATGGAATTTGATGGAATCTTATGTGAATCCATTATATTGATTTTTAATCCAAGCATGATTTGAATGGAATTTCTTTTTTCTATTCCTTCAAATTTTATTGAAATCCATAAACTAAACACACTCTTAAGACTTTTTAAAATTATCTGGTTTCAAATCTCAAGGTTATGGTACTAATTCTTTAGATGATCACGTCAAAGGAAAATCATGGTCATTGCTACGTTTGACGCATTACAACTAGTTGATAACTAGCTTATTTTTCGAGTTTTTTTAGGTTGTCAAGTTTAGCACACTAAAAAATACCTTATAACCTAATTTTTTAAAAAGTCACTTAAACTACTGTTTAATGAGCTTATTGATATGTTTTTCAAATTTCCAAATACACCCTTAATAATTATAGGAAACTCATTTTTCTTCATATACCCATTTATGACATATTAATTTCTGAGTTAGCTTATCAACTATTTGTTGGATTAGGTGTCTAAGGCATGACTAATAATTAGTATTTACCTAATTAATAGAAGCACAATCCATTTGGGTTGCCCTCATAGCTGGAGGTTTGGCAGAAAATTCGGTAGAGAGAAAGGTTGATTTATTATGGGATTAATAAATCAACAGGAATTAAATATATGGTTTATTAATATATTAAAGTCATAATATATTAATTAGAACCTATATTAATTAATTAGAAATTAATATGGAATTAATTGGATTTAATTTGAGGATTAATTTAATTAATTAAAGGTGTAGGGGCTGAAACTGTAATTATTCAATAGTTGAGTAAGTGGCAGTGTGTAGTGACCAGTTGAATTCGAAAATATATATGGATATATATATATATATATATATATATATATATATATATATATATATATATATATATATATATATATATATATATATCGAAATTAATATATTAGGATAAATAAGAGTTTGAATTGTAAGATAAAAGGTTTATCTTATTTGAATTCAAAAATGTTTATCTCTAAGGTTTATCAACTGGCCATCTGGAAAACTATAAATAGGGTCCCTGGGTACCACATTGAATTCGCCAATTCTAAGAACTCTCTCAAGGTTTTCGATTTTCATATACCTCTAGCTTGGGTGTGATCTCATTTGAGGCAAGATATTTTTTGCTGCTCAGCTTCCAGAAAATTCTAAAAGGTTGGTTTTCTAATTTTATTCTTTTAGTTAATTTTCTTATGGCCTTTAGGTTTTGTTATATGTTCAATTAGAAGAAAACATAGATCCTCATAGGTTACATGTGAACTTAGGTTATTTAGTTCATGGTTTGCAGAAAACCTTTCAGTGGTATCAGAGCCTGTTTTGTTTTCTTGTTGAATTGCTATAACTGT
This sequence comes from Cichorium intybus, assembly GCA_023525715.1. Taxonomy (NCBI): domain Eukaryota; kingdom Viridiplantae; phylum Streptophyta; class Magnoliopsida; order Asterales; family Asteraceae; genus Cichorium; species Cichorium intybus. The sequence continues at coordinate 306,977 of JAKNSD010000023.1, read as the reverse complement.
TTTAGGGTTTAAAGCTTATAAACCCTAATATATATGTGGATCGATTTCTAGGATTAGGGTTTTGGAAACCCTAATCCCCCCTTGTTAATTTCGAAATTTGCTAAAGGGTTTTAGGAGGTTTTCTATTTTTGGTAACTTTATTTGTTAATTAAATGGATAACCTTAAACCCCATTATTTGAAATCGATTTTTAGGGGGTTTAGGATAGGTTTTAATTAATTTGATTAATTTGGATAAACCTATCTTCATTTGAATTAATTTAATTAATTGTTAATTAAAAGATAATTCAAAAGGGATTTATTTAATTTTAAATTTTCGAAAATTAATGGAAAAATCCGGAAAAATATTTTAAAATATTTAAAATATTTAGATTTAATTAATTTAATTAATTGGTAATTAAAATTGATTAAATCGATTTTAAGGTTTAATTTAATTTAAAATTTAATTGTTAAATTTGGTAAAATTAAAAGATAAACCTTGAATATTTTAAAGAGTTTTAAAATACATCTTATATATGTTATTAAAAGTTAATACTATATATATGAGATAAATTTGGTTAGTCAAATCAATAGTAGGCCTCATTCACGAAGCTGGACTATAAAGTGGGTATAAGGAGACTGCCTATAAAATGGTAGTCTAATGGGTGAACACTCACACCCACCGCTCGCCTGATCAGTGGAGGGTCGTTAGCCGAACGGGTTTGACAGAACCGCTTAATCATTAAAAGTATAATGATCAAAGTACTAGAACTATTTACAAAATCCCAATCTAGTTACTTTAGGGAAAAATGTGAATTTGATGCTAACCCATGAAATTGCACATTGCACTTTATGAAACGTTGGTGGAGCGTGTGTGGTTTACCGGCACACCAATGGGGGTTCATAAAGAGTGGCAATGGGTGTCTCGGGTGTTATCATTGTTGATGGAGCGTGTGTGGTTTACCGGCACATCAATTTGAGATGATAATGGACCCCGAGAGTACCAAGCTAATTTGCATGGTTATTCACACCCGGTTTGTGATTCTCGGCATCCCAGTCACAAACGGTGGGGCATATCCGAGATTAAACATGCTATTGAACAGTTCAATAAATCTCAAAAGAAACTAGGAATTCCATTTATAATAAGATTATTTTTCCGCGGTGGAATTGGCTGAATCGTCATTCGCCTACCTTTATAAAATTTGCTTATAGATTACGGCATCCCTCTTCTATGTTGCAAATTGTTATAGTTGGATCCTAGCCTTATTTTATATTGGGTTATTATAAGGACCGACAAGTATCTAATTAAACTTACCTTCTTTTATAGATGTCTTCTGCTGATCAATCCGCTCCCCACTCAAACTCCAGTGTTCCCTCTATCCTCTCACTGTGTTCCAAGGTTCAATTGAACGGGACAAACTACAATGACTGGATTAGAAATATCAAGATGGCTTTGAGGTACGAGAACAAAGAGTATGTCCTCGAGACCGAGCTTGTCGATATTGACCCTGAAACTGCTACTCCCGAGGAGATTGCCTCGTACCAAAAACATTCTGATGATGCGACCAAAGTGGCCTGCATCATGATCGCCACAATGAACCCCGAATTGCAAAGGATATACGAAGACTACTGGCCCTTTGAGATGCACAAGGAGCTTGCGGAAAAGTTCCGCAAGCAAGAGCGCATCGAAAGGTGCGACGTGGTCAAGGACTTCACGAACAACAAACCTAAAGATGGAGTCTCCATCTGCGCTCATGTGCAAAGAATGCAAGGTTACGTGGAGCAGCTCAGAAAGCTTGCGATGCCTGTACCTGAGGAGTTGGCCGTTGACATAGTGCTTAACTCCTTACCGAGTTCTTATGACCAGTTCAGGCTGGCTTATCATTTGAACAACAATCAGGCTAACCTGACTGAGTTGCATCGCATGCTTCGAGTTGCTGAGGACGGGATGAAGGGTAAAAGTGTACCCTCGGTTAATCAGCCCGTCCTAGCCATTGGAAGTGGCAAAGGAAAGAAGAGGAAGGGCCCTCCTAAGCAAAATTGGAGGGAAAATGTTCAGGTCGGGTCGTCAAGCAATGGCTCGAGAACCAAGTCTTCCCAGATTCCTTGTGTGGCCAACCTCGATGAAGCCAACTGTTTTTACTGCAAAGAGAAGGGCCATTGGAAGAGAAGCTGCCCCAAATACTTGCAGGATGTCAAGGATGGGAAAGTGATAGGTGTATAATTATACACCTTTTTATATGTTTATTTACCGCTTCTAGCATCGTTTATTGCCTTTAAAGCATGCTATACGCATGTTTTCGGTCTAATGTGTTCATTTTGGAGCAAAAGCCATTTGTTTGCATAAAATGGTATGTTTTGCAGGCATTAAAAAAATATGGACCACCTTACAATGTCAAAAGGAAGCCTCACGCCAAGTTTCAAGGAAATCGGACAAGAGACGGAGAAAATAGACTCGAAAACCCCCTGCCTCACTAGACACGAGTCGTGTGAATGTATACACGAAATACACACGAGTCGTGTCCCACCTGGAATGACGAAATGGCAATGTACTTTCAATACACACGAGTCGTGTGTTTTCTAAGCCTAGAAACACACGAGTCGTGTCTGCACTGTAAGCCATGTGCAGCAGGAATCTTCCAGCAAATCAACTTTTGAAGCATGAGGTTTTCATCATTTGATTAATCCGATCTGAGATCTCTCCAGGGCCATTTGAGGACTATAAATAGAGCATTTGGGAGGAGTTATTGACACACTTCAATATCATCCAACATCACTTGATACACTTAGATATTTTCTTATTCTTAGTTAGTTTTAATGTCTTTATTTGCAATTATGCAGATTTTAGTCAACATGAGTGGCTAAATCTCATAACATTCGGCTTTTAGTCATGTATCTTTCTAGTCATTAATATTTATGCTTGGATTGAAGTTTTGAAGTTATTAAAACTGTTTTGGTCCAGTTTTGTCATTTAAATTTTATTACAAATTTGGTCCCTGTTTTGGAATTTAGCCGATCACTCTATTCCGATAGTTGACCAATTATAGTTAGATGTATTTTCAATTGTTTTGAGGATCATTGTTAGTAACATCTTAGAAGTAACTTCACTTGTTAAAGCTTGACACGAGAGATCAATCAAGCTCTTAATAAGTAAAGAACCAACAAAAGAGCATAAAACATCACTCTTGGTCAATTTTAGCATTAATCACTACTTGACCATTGTGTTGTGCATACCTTTTATAGAATTTAAGTGCTAATCCTTGTTCTATATTAGTGATGCATGTTTCTTTTGTCCCGGTTGATTTCTATGTCTTAAATTACATACTTGTTCTTAGTTCCTTCATCTAAAGGGACGGAATATTGAATTTGGATTAAAGCTCGCATATTTAAGTGGTATCTTGTCTCGGTTGAGATACATCTATCTCTTCAAGATGACCATTGAGGTATTTACTTATATATGAGAAAACAATACTTCTTTCACAAATAGCGACCATTGAAGTATTGAGCATATTAATTTGGATTTCTTCTAAGTTGATGTGTTATTGTCATTTTTCCATTGACAAGAACCATTACTTAACTCTTAATTTCATTCAAGTGTGAATATGCGACAAGATTGATTAGACTAGAAGCCGAATGTCCGTTTAATTATATTAATCACATTCTTACTTATTATTTTATTTTTTTTGTTATTCAAGCGACTTGACAAACCCCCCCTTGAACTTTATATTTCTTTGTCCCAATCTCTAAGAGTGTGAAAACTTGGCAAGAGATTACTCGCATCAATTCCCTTGGGTTCGACTCGTACCACTACTATACTATTCTTAATTGAAGAGTATTTAGAGGTCTTTTGACATTTCACAGTTTCTGTCCCATCATTAAAAACTGCATCCATTTTACATTACTCTTTCATTTGTTTGGTAATTCGACGACCAACAAATTGGCGCCGTTGCCGGGGAATTGGCTTATGATTAACTCTTTATGCCCAGATCTGATCGAACAGGTACACCTCTTGAGATCAACAAAGAAATCGAAAAAACTGCAAAAATATTAAGAAAACAAACCAAACTTCGAAAGAAGCTTGATTACCAAAAATCTCACACTACATCAACACTCTCTCCTACACCACCTTCTACTTCTACTTCTACTCCTATTTCTGATTTTTCTACTAATCCATTAAAAATGGGTGACGAAGAAAAGACCTTAAGACAATGGGGTGCCCGAAAAGATACACAACAACCTTTGTGTATAAATTATCCCAATGTGGAGAATTTTGAGCTAAAGTCCGGGCTCATACACTTACTTCCAACCTTTAGAGGTTTGGAAAATGAAGATCCCCATAAATTCCTTAAGGAGTTTCATGTGGTATGTTCGGGTATGAAACCGCATAATGTGACCGAGGACCAAATCAAGCTAAGGGCATTCCCCTTTGCTCTTTACGATGCCGCCAAAGAATGGTTGTACTATCTCCCACCGGGGACGATAACAACATGGAACGACATTGCTCAAGCATTCCTTGACAAATACTTCCCGGAGCCAAAAGCTTCGAGCATACGTAGAGAAATTCTCACCGTACACCAAGGACGAAGAGAGTCCTTGCACACATATTGGGAGAGGTTTAAGAAACTTTGCTCTCGGTGCCCACAACACGGTTTGTCGGAGCACCAACTTCTCCAATACTTTTGTGAAGGCCTATCTCACCTTGATAGGCGAATTATCAATGCTTCAAGCGGTGGAGCCTTACTAGACAAGACTCCGTCCCAAATCCGGGCCTTAATTGCAACTTTGGCCGAAGACTCGAAGCATTCGATCGGGGAAGATGAATGGTATCCCGACCCTCCACGAGGAGAAAAACAAGTAAGTACCCCTCTTATTGAAACTCAATTAAATGAATTAACAAAAGCCGTTATTTTGTTAACAAAAGAGAGAGGGATCGAACCAAAGGCAAGAGCTTGTGGAATTTGCCTCCAACACGGTCATCCAACCGACATGTGTCCATCCTTACAAGATGAAAACGAGCATGTAAATGCTATGGGTGACCACGTGGGACAAAATTCCAGGAATTTTGACAACAATCAATCGTGGAGAAATGCGCAACCAAGATCTCAATATCAACCACGATACCCACAACCACAACATGCCGCACCACGAAACCCCTCAGGTATGTCTTTAGAGGAGATTGTCTCTAATTTGGCTAAAAATACAATATCTTTTCAGCAAGAGACAAGGGCAAGCATCCAAAACTTGGAGCAACAAATGACACAACTTGCAACAACGGTTGGCAAGTTGGAAAGTAGGCTGGATACTAAATTGCCAGCCCAAACGGAAGCAAACCCAAGGCACAATGTGAGTGCCATCTCCCTTAGAAGCGGGAAGGTTTGCAAAGATCCAATTGTGCCCGAGGATGCTGAAAAAGAGGGCACGAAACAAGCGGAGCCACCAATCCATACTCCATCACCTCCTTTCCCTTCAAGATTCTTGGAATCAAAGAAAGAAAGGGAAGATCGAGAAATCATGGCCACATTCCGCAAGGTGGAGGTAAATATTCCCTTACTTGAGGCTATTAAACAAGTTCCAAGATATGCTAAGTTCCTTAAGGAACTTTGCACATCTAAAAAGAAACTCAAAGGGGATGAAACAATAAAAGTCAACGAGAATGTCTCGGCGATCATACAAAAAAGATTGCCACCAAAATACAAGGATCCGGGCGTATTCACGGTCCCTTGTAAATTGGGGGACACATACATACCGAGAGCCATGCTTGATCTCGGTGCCTCTATCAATGTTCTACCACTTTCAATTTTCAAAAACTTAAAGAAAGGAACATTGAAACGTACCGGTGTCGTTATTCAATTGGCCGATAAGTCTACGGTACGTCCGAAAGGCGTATTGGAAGACATATTAGTACAAGTGAATAACTTGGTTTTTCCCGCTGACTTTTATGTCGTCGATATGGGAGATGACGACTCACCGAATTCAAGTTCTACACTCTTAGGGAGACCATTCCTAAAAACATCGAGAACAAAAATTGATGTTTTTAATGGTACCCTATCTATGGAATTCGATGGTGAGGTTGTAACCTTTAATATCGATCAATCCACCCGCTACCCGAGTGATGTGCCTCCCGAAGACCTAAGGGAAAATGATTCATTGTTGCCAAATGAACATACAATATCTAACAATAATTTAGTGGCAATGGTTTCAATGAACGAAACAACAATTGGACTTACTGAAGAGTCCAAGCCTGTGGATCGCCATGATCATCAACACGATGATCTGGATTTGCAAAATAGAGATCCACCTCCTATACCAAAACAAGCGAGAAACAAACACCGTCTCAAACGGTTCACCGAGTGTTTCACTACCAATCAAGGAGTGGACATAGAGGAATGTCCAGGGTAAAACTTTCCTAAGCCCCCGTGTATGAGTCCTAAAGCTCAAACACGGGCCCGTGTCGAGCCAAAGACGTTAAACAAGTGCGCTTCTCGGGAGGCAACCCGATTTTCATTTTACGGTATTTGTGTGCTTCATTTTCGCGTGTTTTAACATGTTTTTATTTGATTTTTTTTACTTTTTGGTGTTCTTAATGTATAATAAAGTGTACGGAAGTGTCGAAAAAATTTTGGAGTCACCGAGCGAAAAAATAAAAAATCAAAAATTTTTTCCTTAACAGGGGATATACACGAGTCGTGTCTCCCCCCTGTGCAATTATACACGAGTCGTGTTCGGTAAAATAACAAAAACAGTTCAAGTTAAAACACACGAGTCGTGTGTTTTTCTTCACTGGAAACACACGAGTCGTGTGTATCCTGGACAGCATAAGATCAGTTTCCTGCACTTCTTCATACGCACGAACAGCACACTCCCTTCTTGCTCTCGGGTTTCTCTCGGCCGAACCACACAAAACCACCCAAAAATCTTCATTTTCAACCGTTTTAAGCTCCAAAGGTATGTTTCTTTTGCTATAATTCATCTTTCTAACACTTATATTGCATCAAATCAAAGATTTATCCATGAAATCATCAAAAATCAAGAAATCTTCAAAAACCTAGTTTTTGAGAAATCTTAAAATTGATGATTATTGTTTGAAATATGTGATCTATTATGTTATATTAGTGTTCCTATGATGTATTATGGCTTGATTACCTAGAAATTAACATGATTAGGGCAAAATCTCCCAAATTGGGGAAGAACACCAAGAACCCTAATTTTTCTTGAAATTTTGAATTAGATGAAATTGTTCTAATCCATTGCACATACAAGCTTGTGGATGTGCAATGTGGTGTGTATTGAGCTTTGAAACATCCATTTCATCCAAAATTCAAGATGGTGAATTTTGTCCCAATCATGATAAATTCAACCTTTTTAGCTTAATTTTGACTTAATGAATCATATGATGCTCTCTAAATCACAGGAATACAAAGCTAAAACATTGTCAAATGTATAAATTCCTTAATGATTCATAACTTGGGTGTTGTTTTTGCTAATTTTTGGTTGTGCAGATTGAAATGGCCTTGGAAACTTACAGGAAAAGGTCCAGAGATGGTGCTTCAAGTTCGCGACAAAGGAGCGACTCTCCCCCCCGTATTGATGGTGTCCGATTCTCGGACTATAGCCAAAGAGACCGCTTTGTGGCCTTGCAAGAAAGGGAGGTCGTCTCCCAAAAATTTATATGTGTGGACACCTTGCAAGAGATAGGCGTATTTGATGGCATTCAAACACTCTTAAACAATCTTGGATGGGGAATGCTAATGAACACCAACGCCTCGACTTACCGAATTCTGACATTGGAATTCATGTCTTCTGCTTTTCTAGATCACGGAGTTTTAAATTTCAGGTTGTGCAATGAAGCAAGATCCTTGACTACCGACCAGATCTGTCAACTAATCAACGGTCCAACGGCAAACACATTTGGACCCGACAGAAGGGGTAGGCAAGCTGATATGAATAATAATGCCTTCTGGAACACCATCACAGGCATCGACAGATACATTGCAAAATCCGCAAAAGCTTCGTCCATCATACACCCAGTTTTAAAGGTGTTGCACCGAATATTCGCCTCCATTCTATTCCCTAGAAGAGAGACCAGCACAATAAACTCCAAAGAATTACAGCTCCTTTGGTGCGCAGTCACCAACAGTCCTTTAAAGCCGAATTTTGGAGCCTATGTGTGCGACCGTCTCGTGAAAGAAAGCCAAAAAACAGTGGGAGAAATACATGGAGGAGGACTGGTGACTCTTTTGGCCAGACTCCTTCATATACGGGTTCCACACACAATGGAGCGACTGGAGGACGGAAACACTCTCACCGGAGAAGTGTTAGAGTACATGAAATTGTACTACCAAGAACAGGACAGCAACACTTGGGTTGTTGGCCCACATCACACACCATACCTGATCATTGATGATGATGATGTGGAGACTTTGACACTGGCCGATCCAACCAACAACACCAACTGGCAGCCACCCTCCAATGTAGGAGGCGGAGAAGAAGAACAGCAGGCGGCCGACGAGGATGCGCCACCACAGCAACAGCAGCAGCAAGGATGGGGCGATTATGGTGCCTTGCAGGAGCAGATTGACTTCTTGCGAGAAGATGTCGTCCACATTGACGACAATGTCCATGCGCTGCGAATGGATTTTGATGACTATGTGACCGCTCAGCAGCGGCACAACAGAGAGGTGGAGAGGCACAACAGAGAAGTAGAGAGAATGATGCAACACGTGTATCATTGGACTCTCGGACACCCCCCGCCACCTCCAGGACCACAGTAGACTTCCCGCAAGCTTCGAGGACGACGCTTATTTTTAAGCTTGTGGAGGTATTTACGATGTTGGATGCTAGCATTTTTCACTTCTATATTATTTTTCTTTTTTATCGAAAATCTTGAAAAACAAAAACAAAAATTTTTTTGTGTTTAAAACTTTTGTTATTTATCGCATTTCTTTTCTTACCCTCGTGAAAACTAATGATTGTTAAATTATGTTGCATCATTATTTTCAATGTTATGGTTGCCTATCTACCTTGTGGTTGAAATTTTTTTTCACTTTGCAAAATTTTAGATTATGTTAAAAAACTTTTGTTTGTCAAATGTACTTAGCATACACACGTATGAACAGTTTATAAGACATCTATTTTAACTGAATCTATTTTTAGCAAGAACAGCAATACAAGATGCAGATACCCCGTGAGAATCTCAATGTGTGCAATCGACTTGGTTAATGTTACAGGTTTTGCCTTCGTAATCACACTTTGACCAGCACCTTTGTTTCTAACATGTCAATTCCAAATCTTCCGAAATTTCATATCATTTTGTCTTGACCAAATTGGTCCTTCTTAAACAAAAATTTTGAAATTATTATTCGTTCAATAATTCTAATTTCAAAAGCAAAATCTTTACATTTGTATATCGAGTCAAATAAATGGTGAAATTCCAGAAATATTTTGTTTGGTTCTAAAAAATTGGTTTAAAAAAAAAATATATATAAAAATAAAAAAAAAAAAAAAAATAAAAATAATAATAATAATAATAATAAATAAATAAATAAATAAATAAAACCAAGGACCAAACATGTGTGTTAATTAAATAAACTTCCAAAAAAATAGAATAAAGCGAAAATGGCTTTTGAAAATAATTGCCAAACGATTTTACTCATTTCAAAGAAAATCCAAAAATAGAGTGTTTTTCCTTTTGTATTTGTATTACATTTATCGAGTTGTAATTTATTGTATTTATAATTTTGGAAGATCATTTATTTGAATTGACAAGTTTCAATAAAGGTGGTCAAAGTGATAATTGAGGCAAAGTCATATTAACATGAGTCCAAGTTCGACATCCGAGTGTAAACACCACCCTAATTCCATATGAGTGACGGAATACATTTGTGAGTCGCAATCAGCGAATTGTGTGCAGATATGAGAAGAGCGAAAAATTGTGAGCACTGACCTTGTATTGTGTTGCTCTTGCTAAACACGGTGAAAGTCACGGTAGTGGTGTTATAATCAATATATGACGTGGCTATGCTATTGTTTAACGAATATTTGTTTCTTAGTACAATCTACTATTTCACAAATATGAAATTTTAGGCAAATACAGGGACGTTATGTTAATCATATCATTGCTAGTGATAATGTTGGCGCAATTTGACATAAAAAGGTTTCACACTTTCTTTTTGTTTTCCTTCTTTCACCCATTAGTCTAAGTTTTTATTGTTTTCTTTGAGGACAAAGAAGAGTTTAAGCTTGTGGATGTTTGATAGGTGTATAATTATACACCTTTTTATATGTTTATTTACCGCTTCTAGCATCGTTTATTGCCTTTAAAGCATGCTATACGCATGTTTTCGGTCTAATGTGTTCATTTTGGAGCAAAAGCCATTTGTTTGCATAAAATGGTATGTTTTGCAGGCATTAAAAAAATATGGACCACCTTACAATGTCAAAAGAAGCCTCACGCCAAGTTTCAAGGAAATCGGACAAGAGACGGAGAAAATAGACTCGAAAACCCCCTACCTCACTAGACACGAGTCGTGTGAATGTATACACGAAATACACACGAGTCGTGTCCCACCTGGAATGACGAAATGGCAATGTACTTTCAATACACACGAGTCGTGTGTTTTCTAAGCCTAGAAACACACGAGTCGTGTCTGCACTGTAAGCCATGTGCAGCAGGAATCTTCCAGCAAATCAACTTTTGAAGCATGAGGTTTTCATCATTTGATTAATCCGATCTGAGATCTCTCCAGGGCCATTTGAGGACTATAAATAGAGCATTTGGGAGGAGTTATTGACACACTTCAATATCATCCAACATCACTTGATACACTTAGATATTTTCTTATTCTTAGTTAGTTTTAATGTCTTTATTTGCAATTATGCAGATTTTAGTCAACATGAGTGGCTAAATCTCATAACATTCGGCTTTTAGTCATGTATCTTTCTAGTCATTAATATTTATGCTTGGATTGAAGTTTTGAAGTTATTAAAACTGTTTTGGTCCAGTTTTGTCATTTAAATTTTATTACAAATTTGGTCCCTGTTTTGGAATTTAGCCGATCACTCTATTCCGATAGTTGACCAATTATAGTTAGATGTATTTTCAATTGTTTTGAGGATCATTGTTAGTAACATCTTAGAAGTAACTTCACTTGTTAAAGCTTGACACGAGAGATCAATCAAGCTCTTAATAAGTAAAGAACCAACAAAAGAGCATAAAACATCACTCTTGGTCAATTTTAGCATTAATCACTACTTGACCATTGTGTTGTGCATACCTTTTATAGAATTTAAGTGCTAATCCTTGTTCTATATTAGTGATGCATGTTTCTTTTGTCCCGGTTGATTTCTATGTCTTAAATTACATACTTGTTCTTAGTTCCTTCATCTAAAGGGACGGAATATTGAATTTGGATTAAAGCTCGCATATTTAAGTGGTATCTTGTCTCGGTTGAGATACATCTATCTCTTCAAGATGACCATTGAGGTATTTACTTATATATGAGAAAACAATACTTCTTTCACAAATAGCGACCATTGAAGTATTGAGCATATTAATTTGGATTTCTTCTAAGTTGATGTGTTATTGTCATTTTTCCATTGACAAGAACCATTACTTAACTCTTAATTTCATTCAAGTGTGAATATGCGACAAGATTGATTAGACTAGAAGCCGAATGTCCGTTTAATTATATTAATCACATTCTTACTTATTATTTTATTTTTTTTGTTATTCAAGCGACTTGACAAACCCCCCCTTGAACTTTATATTTCTTTGTCCCAATCTCTAAGAGTGTGAAAACTTGGCAAGAGATTACTCGCATCAATTCCCTTGGGTTCGACTCGTACCACTACTATACTATTCTTAATTGAAGAGTATTTAGAGGTCTTTTGACATTTCACAGTTTCTGTCCCATCATTAAAAACTGCATCCATTTTACATTACTCTTTCATTTGTTTGGTAATTCGACGACCAACAGAAAGTAAAGCCATCGACAGCAGGTATATACACTATCTCTAAAAACTCACCATCTTCTAATTCTTGGGTCCTTGATACAGGATGTGGTTTTCACATTTGTTCAGATCTGCAGGGCCTAAAGGAAAGCAGGGAGGTGGAGCACGGTAGACTGAACTTGATCATGGGCAATAGGAGATCGTCCCCTGTTACCAAGATCGGCATTTACAGTTTAGTGCTTAGTAGTGATGTTAGTATAGAGTTATTTAATTGTTGCTATTCGCCAGAAATGGCAAGAAACATTATTTCATTTCACGCACTGTTCAGACAAGGATTTCAATTTTCTTTTGACAATAAAATTGGTTCGATTTCTGTTTTCAAAAATGGTATTTTGATTTTTACTGCTTATCCTTGTGAAGGTGTGTATGAAACTGTTGAATGTGTTGACAATTTAGGACATAGTGTAAATTATATTGATTCTACTAGTGGTGTAGAAAAGGCATGTCTGTGGCATAGTCGGCTCAGGCACATCAGTAAGAAATGCATCGCCCAACTCCAAAAGGATGGAGTGTTGGAATCATTCGACCTAAGGTCGGATGATGTATGCGAATCTTGTCTGTTGGGCAAGATGACTAAATCACCTTTCAAATGATCTTTTGAAAGAGGTGAGGGTCTGCTGGACATCATTCACACGGATGTGTGTGGTCCATTCAGATCAACCACAAAGGATGGCACGCGGTTCTACGTGACCTTTACCGACGATTTCAGTAGATACAGTTATATCTATTTGATCAAGCACAAGTCGGACACCTTTGAAAAGTTCAAAGAGTTTAAGAACGAGGTAGAGAATCAATTAGGCAGGAAGAAAAAGATGCTCAGGTCCGACAGAGGCGAAGAGTATCTAAGTATCGAGTTCCTAGACTATCTAAAGGAATGCGGAATAGTTTCGCAGTTGACACCTCCCAGGACACCACAGTTGAACGGTGTTGCGGAGAGGCGCAACCGAACCCTGTTGGACATGGTCCGTTCCATGATGAGTCGAGCTTCACTTCCCATTCACTTCTGGGGGTATGCCTTAGAGACTGCCGTCCACATCCTCAATCTTGTCCCTACTAAAAAGGTTGCTAAAACACCTCATGAAATGTGGACGGGGAAAGTTCCCTCGTTGGCACATATCAAAGTCTGGGGTTGTGAGGCTTTCGTTAGATGAGAGACTCAAGACAAACTCGCAGAAAGAAGCGAAAGGTGTTTCTTCCTTAGTTATCCCAAACAGTCTTTTGGATATCTATTCTACAAACCGAGCGAGGACGTGGTCTTTGTAGCTAGACGAGCGGTCTTTCGAGAGAGAGAGCTCATATTCAAAGAGGACAGTGGGAGTACCATTGATCTTGAAGAAATTCAAGAGTCACCAGATGACGCAACCTTAGGAGAAACTAGCAACCAACATAAGGAAGAAGTTCCTGTTGGTCCGACAGATGTATCCTTACCTCTTAGGCGTTCCGGTAGGGTAAGCATGCCACCCGAGTTTTATGGGTTCCATATAACTTCGGATGGGGACACGTTTGTCAGTGATAGGACACTGATAAATTTGGATGAACCAGCTAACTACCAGGAAGCAGTGGCGGGCCCTGAGTCTGCCAAGTGGAAAGAGGCCATGGATAGCGAGATCAAGTCCATGTATGACAATCAAGTTTGGAACTTGGTTGGCAACGTACCGGGTCGAAAGACAGTCGGGTGCAAATGGATCTTCAAGAAAAAGACCGACATGGACGGAAAGGTACACACTTTCAAGGCAAGACTGGTTGCGAAGGGCTTTACTCAAACCCCAGGGGTTGACTATGACGAGACCTTCTCACCAGTAGCCAAGATAAAGTCTATTAGGATTATGCTGGCCATAGCTGCATTTCATGACTATGAAATTTGGTAGATGGACGTCAAAACCGCTTTCCTTAATGGGAAGTTGACTAAGGATGTTTACATGAATCAGCCAGAGGGTTTTGTCGATGCAAAGTATCCTAATAAGGTGTGTAAGCTTGAGAGATCAATCTACGGATTGAAGCAAGCTTCTCGCAGCTGGAATCTTTGTTTCCATGAGAAAGTCAAAGAGTTTGGCTTCTCTAGGAGCGAGGATGAGTCCTGCGTATATGTCAAGGCTAGTGGGAGTATAGTCACCTTTCTGGTGCTGTATGTCGATGACATACTGCTCATGGGAAACGATATTCCAACCTTGCAAGATGTCAAGGCTTGGCTTGGGAAATGTTTCGCCATGAAGGACCTAGGAGAGGCTGCCTATATTCTCGGGATAAGAATTTTAAGAGATAGGAAGAAGAGACTGATTGGACTTAGTCAGGGTACATACTTGGAAAAGGTACTGAAAAGGTTTAGTATGGAAAATTCCAAGAAGGGAGAGCTACCTATCCAAAGTAATGCAAAATTGAGTAAGACTCAAAGTCCGAGTACAGACGAAGAAATAGCTGAAATGAGTCGGGTACCTTACGCTTCGGCTGTAGGATCGATCATGTACGTTATGACGTGTACTCGCCCTGATGTGGCTTTTGCTTTGAGCATGGTCAGTCGGTACCAGGGTAACCCTGGAAGGGCACATTGGATAGCTGTGAAAAATATACTCAAGTATCTGCGAAGGACAAAGAACATGGTGTTAGTCCTCGGTGGCAGTGATACCTTGAGAGTTGAAGGATATACAGATGCCAGTTTTCAGACGGATAGAGACAGTGGTCGGTCTCAGTCGGGCTGGGTATTCCTTTTGAACGGTGGAGCAGTTACTTGGAAAAGTTCCAAGCAAGAAACAGTGGCTGATTCTACGTGCGAATCAGAGTACATAGCAGCAAGTGAAGCGTCAAAGGAAGCGGCTTGGCTGAAGAACTTTATCGGTGACCTTGGAGTAGTCCCGAGTATTCAGGAGCCCTTGGAACTGTTCTGCGATAACGAAGGTGCGGTCGCCTTAACAAAGGAACCGCGAGATCATGGAAAGTCCAGACACATCGACAGAAAGTACCACTACATCAGACATAGGGTAGAAGAAGGTCACCTCCTTGTAAAGAGGGTATCATCGGAAGATAATCCTGCAGATCCCTTGACAAAGGCTCTGAGTAGGATCAAGCATAATCAGCATGCTAGGAGCATTGGATTAAGAGATGATATAAGTTTTTGTAATTAGATAGGTTTTTGAAACTTGAAACAATGTTATTGTATTTGACTTTTGTGATTTAATAATGGAGATTTATTAATGAGTAATGGTTTACTAATTTTGTCAATATATATCATTGTGTTTCATTTTGCATGTTTTACTTCCTGAATAATTGGATTATTCAAATATCCACAGTCGCTCATGCTTTTAGGGAGTAAGTATGAAGCAAGGCTGTCATGAATTAGTTTTAGATTGTCTAAGGAGTTAGACATTGCAATAAGATTGCTGCAACATTCATGAGTACTTGGAAATGGAGATTTGAGTATTGGATAAACCCGCGCTCGATGGATTGCTTCATGGATTTCATCACGAGCAATATTGAGACGATAATATTTTTTGATCTTTAAGCTAAGACATATGAGTTATGATTTACTAGACGGTTGTTCATTGATAATACGAAAACGCATCGGTAACTCGGTGTTATAAAACGTATTGTTCTGAATAATTTGTCTAGTAAAAGACATAAGTATTTGAGTCAAAGTTTATTCGTCCCTTGACCCTAACGGGGAACAGATATCTGTAGGCCTCTCGATGATTTTGAAGTTGACTAAAATGGTTGGCCAACCGGGACTAAATTGGTAGTCTAAGAGTCATATGCAAATCGGAAATCGAGGAACAGTGAATCAGACCAGATTGATTTTATCCATGTCTTGAGTCTGAAAAATATCTAGTTGGACGGAGGATCATCTGATCACTTATCTTTGGACAGAACTGACTAAGTCAGAGTTTCACAGTAGTTTCTAGGAAGCTTAAGGTGCTGGTTAATTAGAGGCTAAATTGGTAATTATAGTCATAGACTTATCCAAGTGGGAGACTGTTGGATTAGGTGTCTAAGCCATGACTAATAATTAGTATTTACCTAATTAATAGAAGCACAGTCCATTTGGGTTGCCCTCATAGCTGGAGGTTTGGTAGAAAATTCGGTAGAGAGAAAGGTTGATTTATTATGGGATTAATAAATCAACAAGAATTAAATATATGGTTTATTAATATATTAAAGTCATAATATATTAATTAGAAACTATATTAATTAATTAGAAATTAATCTGGAATTAATTGGATTTAATTTGAGGATTAATTTAATTAATTAAAGGTGCAGGGCTGAAACTGTAATTATTCAATAGTTGAGTAAGTGGCAGTGTGTAGTGACCAGTTGAATTCGAAAATATATATGGATATATATATATATATATATATATATATATATATATATATATATATATATATATATATATATATATATATATATATATCGAAATTAATATATTAGGATAAATAAGAGTTTGAATTGTAAGATAAAAGGTTTATCTTATTTGAATTCAAAAATGTTTATCTCTAAGGTTTATCAACTGGCCATTTGGAAAACTATAAATAGGGTCCCTGGGTACCACATTGAATTCGCCAATTCTAAGAACTCTCTCAAGGTTTTCGATTTTCATATACCTCTAGCTTGGGTGTGATCTCATTTGAGGCAGGATATTTTTTGCTGCTCAGCTTCCAGAAAATTCTAAAAGGTTGGTTTTCAATTTTATTCTTTTAGTTAATTTTCTTATGGCCTTTAAGTTTTGTTATATATTCAATTAGAAGAAACCATAGATCCTCATAGGTTGCATGTGAACTTAGGTTATTTAGTTCATGGTTTGCAGAAAACCTTTCACTATTTTTACCAAACACTAGTTTTTATTAGCTAGCTTATAAGCTACCAGGTACGGAGGCGGAATCAGTGGTGTAATGGCCGAAGGTTAAAAACAAATTCGTCATTCATATAATTTTAGACGTTAGGAGGAGACAAGGTATTTACAAATATCTCATTCACTGTCATTTCCAATTCCGCCCTTATTCTCCGACCAAATGTAAAATTTCCCAGAATTTAAAATGCAAATACTAAAAAATCCCGTAATTCAATCAGGGCCTCTATATTGCATCACTAGATAAACAACTAAAGTAAGGTAATACCAAGGATTTAAGGTACGTTTGGTACGGAGAAATGGAATTGAAGCAGAGAATGGAAATGAAGATAAACTGGAGAAAGAGAATTGATTCCACTGTTTAGTATCACAGAGAATTCACCTGAGAAATATGTTTGAGAATCAATGTTCTTGTGGTGATATTGGCAGTAGCGATAATGGTGGGTGGTGGTGGATGATGGGTGGCGACGGTGGTGATGGGTGGTGGCGGTGGCGGTGGTGGTAGTGAGTGATAGTGGTGGTGGTGGTGATGGGTGGTGGTGGTGGGTGGTGGTGGTGGTGGTGGGTGGTGGATAATGATGGTGGTGATGGTGGGGGTGAGTGGTAGTGAGGGTAAAGGTTGAAACGGAGGAGGTGGGCAATAGTGGTGGTGCTGGCGATGGATGGTGCTAGCGGTAGAGGTGGTGGCGATAGAGGTGGTGGGTAACAATGGTGGTGGTGGCGGTGAATGATGGTGGTGGCGGTGGAGGTGATGGTAATGGGTGATAGTGGTGGTGGCGGTGGAGATGGTGGTGGTAGAGTTGGTGGTGGTTGGTGATAGTGACAGTGGGTTACAATCGTGGGTGATGGTAATGGTGGGTAAGGGTGTAAGTGGTGGAGGCTGCTGCAAGTAGTGGTGGTGGTGATGGGTGGTGGCGGCGGTGGAGGTGGTGGCGATGGAGGTGGTGGTGGTGGGTGATGATGGTGGTGGTAGTTGTGGGTAACATTGTAGGTGAGGTGATGGTGGTGGGTGACGATGGTGGTGGTGGTGATGGGTGGTGGTGGAGGTAGCTGTGGAGGTGGCGACGATAGAGGTGGTGGGTGTTGGCGGCGGTGATGGTGGATGGTAGGCTCAGGAAAGAGAATAAGATTTCTCACCATTTCTCTACTAAAAGTAGAGAATTAAAAGTAGGGAAAAGAAATCAAATTATTTATCTATTCATTATTTTCAGGATTAAACAAACAAGAGAAATGGAATCAATTTTATTTCTCTGATTTCATTTCTCTGTACCAAACATGCCTTTATAGAAATCATGTGTTGCTTTACGAAATTCTCTAGACTCGCGAAACAATATTTTATAAGTTTAACAATATTTGCTGTACGAATATTTACTAATAACATATTATTGATAATAAGAACAATAACAATATAAATAACTTGTTAAACACCATTCCGTGAGATATATACATTCATAAAATAATCCATAACTTAAAAAATACTTCATTTGCATTTTTGGTTGTGGAAACTATTTTGTTATTGACAAACAAGTAAAGACATAAAGAGAAGCTTGTAAAACTTGTTTAAAAAATTTCAAGAAATATCTATACATTCGTGATACAACTCTACAACTAAAAAAATCAATTAGATAACAGGATTACTAAAAAAACAGAGTTATTAGTTGGTCTAAAATCAAAAGTAGCATATAAAACTTGTTAAACTCCATTTCATGAAATATACATACATTCACGAAATAACTCAACAAATAAAAAATTGCAATCATTTGCAGGTTTTGGTTGTCTAAAATTAAATTGTCAGGTTATTGATAAACATGTAAAATATTGAAAGCAAATTTCTTATAAAACTTCTTGAAAGTTACTTATCAAAATATCTATGCATTCACGAAGTAACTCTATTATTTTGTTAGATCAATATGATATGATGGTGATGCAATTTCTATTTTTAGGTACGACAGAACATATGTTGAAAATATGACATTTTCAATGTTTGGGTAAGAAAAATCATTCCAGTGTTTGTTTAAAAGACACATTCCGACGTTATGATATAAAGAATCCACTGTTTGGTCTTATCTTGTGAATTTATGAAGAAAAAAGTTCTCGAAACAATAATATTAAAACTTTAGACGAGTTGTCTTAAAGTATTTAAGGAATTTTATGAATTTCTCAAAACATAAACAAAATCAATCTACAAAAAACTACTTCAATCAATTTATTATGTTTCTTGTCCCTCCATTATAGCATCCTAGTTAGTGACGATTAAATATACATGGTTCAAACATTCTCATATCAAAAATATTATCAGTGCTTAATTAACCATTTATTCTCACGTGACAGACCTTGAAATGTTCGACTTGGACCTTCAAGGGTTGCAAATAAACAATTTTTCTTATTTTCTTTTACATAATTAATAGTTATTTTATCATGAAAACGGAAAGCATACTATTTTATGATAGTGCATTTCCATTTGAAATGAGTGGTTATAGTGATTATCTTTATTGTAATTATACGATTCTTGCTACATCAATACCACATCAAACATCTTTAATTATAGCACATAAAAAATCTTTAATTTAATATATTTTGAGAGGCTTCTAGAAGAAGGGATTGAATTTTTAATTTTAATATATTTTGAGAAGCTTCTAGAAAGGATGGTGATGTGGTAATCTGGAACCGCAAAATCAATCACGATTTGGTTTTTGGTACCGCATATTTACATATAACTCCCTTATATATGTATTTTGGTTCACTATACATCCTTTACTTTATCATATAAAAAATCACGAAATAAATAAGCAACCCGACTAAAATGGTGAAAACCCACTGTCGACTTGCATACAACAAACTCAAAAGATAGTTTTTTCGATTCATATTAAGCATGAAAACACGTAGGCAATGACATAGCTAAGGAAATAGTAGGTAGAGTTGTCCAACTCTTTCGTTTAACAAAGATTAAATATAAAATTATAAATAAAAAGCTTTCGTTTGATATCAATTTGTTACATTTGGTAGCTTGACTACTATGCTTATATAAAATTGGCCAAACCTTAGAGTTCTAATATTTACATTGTTGAAGAAAAAAAATGATGAACTAACTACCGTCTTGTAGAACTTTGATATAATCAAGATAAAATTGTATGTCAAAACGACATATCTATACCGTTTTTCTTTGTTATATGCTGCTCCAAAACTAACTCTGATTACAACATTCTAAATTCCCTCCAACGATGTTATACCGCAAATCCTTCATGCCATCTTCATTTTCGCAACTTCCATCTTCCTTTCATATTCATTCTTCATCGTTTAACATTTAAATACATGCAACATAGATGACCTAACTACCATCTTGTATAACTTTCACTATGGAAAAGAAAGAGAAAATTTATGCAAGGTGACAGTTAGGCTGTCTATGTTGTAAAAATGATAAATCACATCATCCGAGTGGCTTACGTCAACTCGCCTCAAGGCTCACGTGAGAGGTCAATCGTGGAACACTAGCGATATTCTGGATGTGCTAAGTTTTGAATCTAAATGTTGTATGAATCTTAATGTTGGTCGGAGAAGAAGGAGTATGATAATGAAGATGAAAGTTAGGGAAATGATGATGTTTTTATGGATATGCGGTAAAATATATTGGACATAATTTCGAAGACGGTAATAAGAGATGCTTTAGGAGTGGCGTCGATCATAAGGAAGTTAAAAAAAGAAGATTACAAAGGTATGAACATATCCAAAGGTGATTACCAACGATTCCAATCAAGCAGGTCGAGACAATAGGGATAGTTGATACGAGAAGGAAAGGACGCCCTGAAATGCAACGAGAAGATATTGTGACGTTACATATGAAAGAGTTTGTCCTTTCCGACAACATGACCTCAAACAAGGAGGTGTAAAGCTTTAATTAGGAAAATATAATAGCCTAGCTCCATATACATCCTAATTATTGAGTGTGCCTTTGATTCAACATTTAGTTGCTAGTTGTTTTGCACTTTTCCCTTTTAATCCTTTCTTCTTTTCCCCCTTTTTATTACGTCTGGTTGTTTTTAGGTTATTGTCTATATCGAACTTCAATAATGTTATCGATATTAACTTTAAATTATGTTTTAATTTATTGTTTGTATTAGCTTACATTCATCATGTTTTGCCTATTGTGGGTTTATATTTTACTTATGTCAAAGGTTATCAATGAAAACTTTCGATCTATCAAGTTAAAACAATACTGCCAAATTTTACTTCTACCCCCTTTTCTTTAATGTTGTGCGATTGTGAGATACGTCATGAAAAAATGGCATGACTTGTCAAAAACTGTTGGAAATCATGGTTCATGTAATTAGTTTCAAAAACAAGAGTTTGCAACGGAAGCATAAAATCATGAACACAAATTCCATTTTCAAGAGGATCATGCTACATGCATGTAGAGATAAGATGAAGAACAAACATAGTTTAAGTTCAAGATCATAACCTTTGTTCTTGGGTTTGGTTTGGATGATATTGATAGCTAGGAATCAAATTAGAATCCCTCTATAGTTGATCCACCACAAGCTTGAACACCCTTGAATGCTAGTTCCACAACTTACAAGATATGACTCATTTTCTTATGAAACCAAAAACCAATTTTTTCTAAGAACTTAAGGAGAGTTTTTGGCTGATTTCTTGAAGCAAGAATGATGTACATACACCCTTAAAATCGTGGCCAACATATATCACACAAAGGAAAAGAAAAGCACATGCAACTAGCTTAAAAGAAAGTCCCATTTGATTTCTATAATCAAAAGCTAGAAGACACAAAGCATCTTCCTTTTCTTTTAAGTTCTTAATGCATTCTTTTCCTTCCAATATGGCTGATTTTATGATGACAAATGAAGTGCTAGTGGGTTGTTATTATTTATAAAACTTAGATAATAAAAGCTTATAAATAATACATCTTACTCATTTCAAAGAAAATCCAAAAATAGAGTGTTTTTCCTTTTGTATTTGTATTACATTTATCGAGTTGTAATTTATTGTATTTATAATTTTGGAAGATCATTTATTTGAATTGACAAGTTTCAATAAAGGTGGTCAAAGTGATAATTGAGGCAAAGTCATATTAACATGAGTCCAAGTTCGACATCCGAGTGTAAACACCACCCTAATTCCATATGAGTGACGGAATACATTTGTGAGTCGCAATCAGCGAATTGTGTGCAGATATGAGAAGAGCGAAAAATTGTGAGCACTGACCTTGTATTGTGTTGCTCTTGCTAAACACGGTGAAAGTCACGGTAGTGGTGTTATAATCAATATATGACGTGGCTATGCTATTGTTTATCGCATTTCTTTTCTTACCCTCGTGAAAACTAATGATTGTTAAATTATGTTGCATCATTATTTTCAATGTTATGGTTGCCTATCTACCTTGTGGTTGAAATTTTTTTTCACTTTGCAAAATTTTAGATTATGTTAAAAAACTTTTGTTTGTCAAATGTACTTAGCATACACACGTATGAACAGTTTATAAGACATCTATTTTAACTGAATCTATTTTTAGCAAGAACAGCAATACAAGATGCAGATACCCCGTGAGAATCTCAATGTGTGCAATCGACTTGGTTAATGTTACAGGTTTTGCCTTCGTAATCACACTTTGACCAGCACCTTTGTTTCTAACATGTCAATTCCAAATCTTCCGAAATTTCATATCATTTTGTCTTGACCAAATTGGTCCTTCTTAAACAAAAATTTTGAAATTATTATTCGTTCAATAATTCTAATTTCAAAAGCAAAATCTTTACATTTGTATATCGAGTCAAATAAATGGTGAAATTCCAGAAATATTTTGTTTGGTTCTAAAAAATTGGTTTAAAAAAAAATATATATATAAAAATAAAAAATAAAAAAAAAAAAAAAAATAATAATAATAATAATAAATAAATAAATAAATAAATAAAACCAAGGACCAAACATGTGTGTTAATTAAATAAACTTCCAAAAAAATAGAATAAAGCGAAAATGGCTTTTGAAAATAATTGCCAAACGATTTTACTCATTTCAAAGAAAATCCAAAAATAGAGTGTTTTTCCTTTTGTATTTGTATTACATTTATCGAGTTGTAATTTATTGTATTTATAATTTTGGAAGATCATTTATTTGAATTGACAAGTTTCAATAAAGGTGGTCAAAGTGATAATTGAGGCAAAGTCATATTAACATGAGTCCAAGTTCGACATCCGAGTGTAAACACCACCCTAATTCCATATGAGTGACGGAATACATTTGTGAGTCGCAATCAGCGAATTGTGTGCAGATATGAGAAGAGCGAAAAATTGTGAGCACTGACCTTGTATTGTGTTGCTCTTGCTAAACACGGTGAAAGTCACGGTAGTGGTGTTATAATCAATATATGACGTGGCTATGCTATTGTTTAACGAATATTTGTTTCTTAGTACAATCTACTATTTCACAAATATGAAATTTTAGGCAAATACAGGGACGTTATGTTAATCATATCATTGCTAGTGATAATGTTGGCGCAATTTGACATAAAAAGGTTTCACACTTTCTTTTTGTTTTCCTTCTTTCACCCATTAGTCTAAGTTTTTATTGTTTTCTTTGAGGACAAAGAAGAGTTTAAGCTTGTGGATGTTTGATAGGTGTATAATTATACACCTTTTTATATGTTTATTTACCGCTTCTAGCATCGTTTATTGCCTTTAAAGCATGCTATACGCATGTTTTCGGTCTAATGTGTTCATTTTGGAGCAAAAGCCATTTGTTTGCATAAAATGGTATGTTTTGCAGGCATTAAAAAAATATGGACCACCTTACAATGTCAAAAGAAGCCTCACGCCAAGTTTCAAGGAAATCGGACAAGAGACGGAGAAAATAGACTCGAAAACCCCCTGCCTCACTAGACACGAGTCGTGTGAATGTATACACGAAATACACACGAGTCGTGTCCCACCTGGAATGACGAAATGGCAATGTACTTTCAATACACACGAGTCGTGTGTTTTCTAAGCCTAGAAACACACGAGTCGTGTCTGCACTGTAAGCCATGTGCAGCAGGAATCTTCCAGCAAATCAACTTTTGAAGCATGAGGTTTTCATCATTTGATTAATCCGATCTGAGATCTCTCCAGGGCCATTTGAGGACTATAAATAGAGCATTTGGGAGGAGTTATTGACACACTTCAATATCATCCAACATCACTTGATACACTTAGATATTTTCTTATTCTTAGTTAGTTTTAATGTCTTTATTTGCAATTATGCAGATTTTAGTCAACATGAGTGGCTAAATCTCATAACATTCGGCTTTTAGTCATGTATCTTTCTAGTCATTAATATTTATGCTTGGATTGAAGTTTTGAAGTTATTAAAACTGTTTTGGTCCAGTTTTGTCATTTAAATTTTATTACAAATTTGGTCCCTGTTTTGGAATTTAGCCGATCACTCTATTCCGATAGTTGACCAATTATAGTTAGATGTATTTTCAATTGTTTTGAGGATCATTGTTAGTAACATCTTAGAAGTAACTTCACTTGTTAAAGCTTGACACGAGAGATCAATCAAGCTCTTAATAAGTAAAGAACCAACAAAAGAGCATAAAACATCACTCTTGGTCAATTTTAGCATTAATCACTACTTGACCATTGTGTTGTGCATACCTTTTATAGAATTTAAGTGCTAATCCTTGTTCTATATTAGTGATGCATGTTTCTTTTGTCCCGGTTGATTTCTATGTCTTAAATTACATACTTGTTCTTAGTTCCTTCATCTAAAGGGACGGAATATTGAATTTGGATTAAAGCTCGCATATTTAAGTGGTATCTTGTCTCGGTTGAGATACATCTATCTCTTCAAGATGACCATTGAGGTATTTACTTATATATGAGAAAACAATACTTCTTTCACAAATAGCGACCATTGAAGTATTGAGCATATTAATTTGGATTTCTTCTAAGTTGATGTGTTATTGTCATTTTTCCATTGACAAGAACCATTACTTAACTCTTAATTTCATTCAAGTGTGAATATGCGACAAGATTGATTAGACTAGAAGCCGAATGTCCGTTTAATTATATTAATCACATTCTTACTTATTATTTTATTTTTTTTGTTATTCAAGCGACTTGACAAACCCCCCCTTGAACTTTATATTTCTTTGTCCCAATCTCTAAGAGTGTGAAAACTTGGCAAGAGATTACTCGCATCAATTCCCTTGGGTTCGACTCGTACCACTACTATACTATTCTTAATTGAAGAGTATTTAGAGGTCTTTTGACATTTCACAGTTTCTGTCCCATCATTAAAAACTGCATCCATTTTACATTACTCTTTCATTTGTTTGGTAATTCGACGACCAACAAATTGGCGCCGTTGCCGGGGAATTGGCTTATGATTAACTCTTTATGCCCAGATCTGATCGAACAGGTACACCTCTTGAGATCAACAAAGAAATCGAAAAAACTGCAAAAATATTAAGAAAACAAACCAAACTTCGAAAGAAGCTTGATTACCAAAAATCTCACACTACATCAACACTCTCTCCTACACCACCTTCTACTTCTACTTCTACTCCTATTTCTGATTTTTCTACTAATCCATTAAAAATGGGTGACGAAGAAAAGACCTTAAGACAATGGGGTGCCCGAAAAGATACACAACAACCTTTGTGTATAAATTATCCCAATGTGGAGAATTTTGAGCTAAAGTCCGGGCTCATACACTTACTTCCAACCTTTAGAGGTTTGGAAAATGAAGATCCCCATAAATTCCTTAAGGAGTTTCATGTGGTATGTTCGGGTATGAAACCGCATAATGTGACCGAGGACCAAATCAAGCTAAGGGCATTCCCCTTTGCTCTTTACGATGCCGCCAAAGAATGGTTGTACTATCTCCCACCGGGGACGATAACAACATGGAACGACATTGCTCAAGCATTCCTTGACAAATACTTCCCGGAGCCAAAAGCTTCGAGCATACGTAGAGAAATTCTCACCGTACACCAAGGACGAAGAGAGTCCTTGCACACATATTGGGAGAGGTTTAAGAAACTTTGCTCTCGGTGCCCACAACACGGTTTGTCGGAGCACCAACTTCTCCAATACTTTTGTGAAGGCCTATCTCACCTTGATAGGCGAATTATCAATGCTTCAAGCGGTGGAGCCTTACTAGACAAGACTCCGTCCCAAATCCGGGCCTTAATTGCAACTTTGGCCGAAGACTCGAAGCATTCGATCGGGGAAGATGAATGGTATCCCGACCCTCCACGAGGAGAAAAACAAGTAAGTACCCCTCTTATTGAAACTCAATTAAATGAATTAACAAAAGCCGTTATTTTGTTAACAAAAGAGAGAGGGATCGAACCAAAGGCAAGAGCTTGTGGAATTTGCCTCCAACACGGTCATCCAACCGACATGTGTCCATCCTTACAAGATGAAAACGAGCATGTAAATGCTATGGGTGACCACGTGGGACAAAATTCCAGGAATTTTGACAACAATCAATCGTGGAGAAATGCGCAACCAAGATCTCAATATCAACCACGATACCCACAACCACAACATGCCGCACCACGAAACCCCTCAGGTATGTCTTTAGAGGAGATTGTCTCTAATTTGGCTAAAAATACAATATCTTTTCAGCAAGAGACAAGGGCAAGCATCCAAAACTTGGAGCAACAAATGACACAACTTGCAACAACGGTTGGCAAGTTGGAAAGTAGGCTGGATACTAAATTGCCAGCCCAAACGGAAGCAAACCCAAGGCACAATGTGAGTGCCATCTCCCTTAGAAGCGGGAAGGTTTGCAAAGATCCAATTGTGCCCGAGGATGCTGAAAAAGAGGGCACGAAACAAGCGGAGCCACCAATCCATACTCCATCACCTCCTTTCCCTTCAAGATTCTTGGAATCAAAGAAAGAAAGGGAAGATCGAGAAATCATGGCCACATTCCGCAAGGTGGAGGTAAATATTCCCTTACTTGAGGCTATTAAACAAGTTCCAAGATATGCTAAGTTCCTTAAGGAACTTTGCACATCTAAAAAGAAACTCAAAGGGGATGAAACAATAAAAGTCAACGAGAATGTCTCGGCGATCATACAAAAAAGATTGCCACCAAAATACAAGGATCCGGGCGTATTCACGGTCCCTTGTAAATTGGGGGACACATACATACCGAGAGCCATGCTTGATCTCGGTGCCTCTATCAATGTTCTACCACTTTCAATTTTCAAAAACTTAAAGAAAGGAACATTGAAACGTACCGGTGTCGTTATTCAATTGGCCGATAAGTCTACGGTACGTCCGAAAGGCGTATTGGAAGACATATTAGTACAAGTGAATAACTTGGTTTTTCCCGCTGACTTTTATGTCGTCGATATGGGAGATGACGACTCACCGAATTCAAGTTCTACACTCTTAGGGAGACCATTCCTAAAAACATCGAGAACAAAAATTGATGTTTTTAATGGTACCCTATCTATGGAATTCGATGGTGAGGTTGTAACCTTTAATATCGATCAATCCACCCGCTACCCGAGTGATGTGCCTCCCGAAGACCTAAGGGAAAATGATTCATTGTTGCCAAATGAACATACAATATCTAACAATAATTTAGTGGCAATGGTTTCAATGAACGAAACAACAATTGGACTTACTGAAGAGTCCAAGCCTGTGGATCGCCATGATCATCAACACGATGATCTGGATTTGCAAAATAGAGATCCACCTCCTATACCAAAACAAGCGAGAAACAAACACCGTCTCAAACGGTTCACCGAGTGTTTCACTACCAATCAAGGAGTGGACATAGAGGAATGTCCAGGGTAAAACTTTCCTAAGCCCCCGTGTATGAGTCCTAAAGCTCAAACACGGGCCCGTGTCGAGCCAAAGACGTTAAACAAGTGCGCTTCTCGGGAGGCAACCCGATTTTCATTTTACGGTATTTGTGTGCTTCATTTTCGCGTGTTTTAACATGTTTTTATTTGATTTTTTTTACTTTTTGGTGTTCTTAATGTATAATAAAGTGTACGGAAGTGTCGAAAAAATTTTGGAGTCACCGAGCGAAAAAATAAAAAATCAAAAATTTTTTCCTTAACAGGGGATATACACGAGTCGTGTCTCCCCCCTGTGCAATTATACACGAGTCGTGTTCGGTAAAATAACAAAAACAGTTCAAGTTAAAACACACGAGTCGTGTGTTTTTCTTCACTGGAAACACACGAGTCGTGTGTATCCTGGACAGCATAAGATCAGTTTCCTGCACTTCTTCATACGCACGAACAGCACACTCCCTTCTTGCTCTCGGGTTTCTCTCGGCCGAACCACACAAAACCACCCAAAAATCTTCATTTTCAACCGTTTTAAGCTCCAAAGGTATGTTTCTTTTGCTATAATTCATCTTTCTAACACTTATATTGCATCAAATCAAAGATTTATCCATGAAATCATCAAAAATCAAGAAATCTTCAAAAACCTAGTTTTTGAGAAATCTTAAAATTGATGATTATTGTTTGAAATATGTGATCTATTATGTTATATTAGTGTTCCTATGATGTATTATGGCTTGATTACCTAGAAATTAACATGATTAGGGCAAAATCTCCCAAATTGGGGAAGAACACCAAGAACCCTAATTTTTCTTGAAATTTTGAATTAGATGAAATTGTTCTAATCCATTGCACATACAAGCTTGTGGATGTGCAATGTGGTGTGTATTGAGCTTTGAAACATCCATTTCATCCAAAATTCAAGATGGTGAATTTTGTCCCAATCATGATAAATTCAACCTTTTTAGCTTAATTTTGACTTAATGAATCATATGATGCTCTCTAAATCACAGGAATACAAAGCTAAAACATTGTCAAATGTATAAATTCCTTAATGATTCATAACTTGGGTGTTGTTTTTGCTAATTTTTGGTTGTGCAGATTGAAATGGCCTTGGAAACTTACAGGAAAAGGTCCAGAGATGGTGCTTCAAGTTCGCGACAAAGGAGCGACTCTCCCCCCCGTATTGATGGTGTCCGATTCTCGGACTATAGCCAAAGAGACCGCTTTGTGGCCTTGCAAGAAAGGGAGGTCGTCTCCCAAAAATTTATATGTGTGGACACCTTGCAAGAGATAGGCGTATTTGATGGCATTCAAACACTCTTAAACAATCTTGGATGGGGAATGCTAATGAACACCAACGCCTCGACTTACCGAATTCTGACATTGGAATTCATGTCTTCTGCTTTTCTAGATCACGAAGTTTTAAATTTCAGGTTGTGCAATGAAGCAAGATCCTTGACTACCGACCAGATCTGTCAACTAATCAACGGTCCAACGGCAAACACATTTGGACCCGACAGAAGGGGTAGGCAAGCTGATATGAATAATAATGCCTTCTGGAACACCATCACAGGCATCGACAGATACATTGCAAAATCCGCAAAAGCTTCGTCCATCATACACCCAGTTTTAAAGGTGTTGCACCGAATATTCGCCTCCATTCTATTCCCTAGAAGAGAGACCAGCACAATAAACTCCAAAGAATTACAGCTCCTTTGGTGCGCAGTCACCAACAGTCCTTTAAAGCCGAATTTTGGAGCCTATGTGTGCGACCGTCTCGTGAAAGAAAGCCAAAAAACAGTGGGAGAAATACATGGAGGAGGACTGGTGACTCTTTTGGCCAGACTCCTTCATATACGGGTTCCACACACAATGGAGCGACTGGAGGACGGAAACACTCTCACCGGAGAAGTGTTAGAGTACATGAAATTGTACTACCAAGAACAGGACAGCAACACTTGGGTTGTTGGCCCACATCACACACCATACCTGATCATTGATGATGATGATGTGGAGACTTTGACACTGGCCGATCCAACCAACAACACCAACTGGCAGCCACCCTCCAATGTAGGAGGCGGAGAAGAAGAACAGCAGGCGGCCGACGAGGATGCGCCACCACAGCAACAGCAGCAGCAAGGATGGGGCGATTATGGTGCCTTGCAGGAGCAGATTGACTTCTTGCGAGAAGATGTCGTCCACATTGACGACAATGTCCATGCGCTGCGAATGGATTTTGATGACTATGTGACCGCTCAGCAGCGGCACAACAGAGAGGTGGAGAGGCACAACAGAGAAGTAGAGAGAATGATGCAACACGTGTATCATTGGACTCTCGGACACCCCCCGCCACCTCCAGGACCACAGTAGACTTCCCGCAAGCTTCGAGGACGACGCTTATTTTTAAGCTTGTGGAGGTATTTACGATGTTGGATGCTAGCATTTTTCACTTCTATATTATTTTTCTTTTTTATCGAAAATCTTGAAAAACAAAAACAAAAATTTTTTTGTGTTTAAAACTTTTGTTATTTATCGCATTTCTTTTCTTACCCTCGTGAAAACTAATGATTGTTAAATTATGTTGCATCATTATTTTCAATGTTATGGTTGCCTATCTACCTTGTGGTTGAAATTTTTTTTCACTTTGCAAAATTTTAGATTATGTTAAAAAACTTTTGTTTGTCAAATGTACTTAGCATACACACGTATGAACAGTTTATAAGACATCTATTTTAACTGAATCTATTTTTAGCAAGAACAGCAATACAAGATGCAGATACCCCGTGAGAATCTCAATGTGTGCAATCGACTTGGTTAATGTTACAGGTTTTGCCTTCGTAATCACACTTTGACCAGCACCTTTGTTTCTAACATGTCAATTCCAAATCTTCCGAAATTTCATATCATTTTGTCTTGACCAAATTGGTCCTTCTTAAACAAAAATTTTGAAATTATTATTCGTTCAATAATTCTAATTTCAAAAGCAAAATCTTTACATTTGTATATCGAGTCAAATAAATGGTGAAATTCCAGAAATATTTTGTTTGGTTCTAAAAAATTGGTTTAAAAAAAAATATATATATAAAAATAAAAAATAAAAAAAAAAAAATAATAATAATAATAATAATAAATAAATAAATAAATAAATAAAACCAAGGACCAAACATGTGTGTTAATTAAATAAACTTCCAAAAAAATAGAATAAAGCGAAAATGGCTTTTGAAAATAATTGCCAAACGATTTTACTCATTTCAAAGAAAATCCAAAAATAGAGTGTTTTTCCTTTTGTATTTGTATTACATTTATCGAGTTGTAATTTATTGTATTTATAATTTTGGAAGATCATTTATTTGAATTGACAAGTTTCAATAAAGGTGGTCAAAGTGATAATTGAGGCAAAGTCATATTAACATGAGTCCAAGTTCGACATCCGAGTGTAAACACCACCCTAATTCCATATGAGTGACGGAATACATTTGTGAGTCGCAATCAGCGAATTGTGTGCAGATATGAGAAGAGCGAAAAATTGTGAGCACTGACCTTGTATTGTGTTGCTCTTGCTAAACACGGTGAAAGTCACGGTAGTGGTGTTATAATCAATATATGACGTGGCTATGCTATTGTTTAACGAATATTTGTTTCTTAGTACAATCTACTATTTCACAAATATGAAATTTTAGGCAAATACAGGGACGTTATGTTAATCATATCATTGCTAGTGATAATGTTGGCGCAATTTGACATAAAAAGGTTTCACACTTTCTTTTTGTTTTCCTTCTTTCACCCATTAGTCTAAGTTTTTATTGTTTTCTTTGAGGACAAAGAAGAGTTTAAGCTTGTGGATGTTTGATAGGTGTATAATTATACACCTTTTTATATGTTTATTTACCGCTTCTAGCATCGTTTATTGCCTTTAAAGCATGCTATACGCATGTTTTCGGTCTAATGTGTTCATTTTGGAGCAAAAGCCATTTGTTTGCATAAAATGGTATGTTTTGCAGGCATTAAAAAAATATGGACCACCTTACAATGTCAAAAGAAGCCTCACGCCAAGTTTCAAGGAAATCGGACAAGAGACGGAGAAAATAGACTCGAAAACCCCCTGCCTCACTAGACACGAGTCGTGTGAATGTATACACGAAATACACACGAGTCGTGTCCCACCTGGAATGACGAAATGGCAATGTACTTTCAATACACACGAGTCGTGTGTTTTCTAAGCCTAGAAACACACGAGTCGTGTCTGCACTGTAAGCCATGTGCAGCAGGAATCTTCCAGCAAATCAACTTTTGAAGCATGAGGTTTTCATCATTTGATTAATCCGATCTGAGATCTCTCCAGGGCCATTTGAGGACTATAAATAGAGCATTTGGGAGGAGTTATTGACACACTTCAATATCATCCAACATCACTTGATACACTTAGATATTTTCTTATTCTTAGTTAGTTTTAATGTCTTTATTTGCAATTATGCAGATTTTAGTCAACATGAGTGGCTAAATCTCATAACATTCGGCTTTTAGTCATGTATCTTTCTAGTCATTAATATTTATGCTTGGATTGAAGTTTTGAAGTTATTAAAACTGTTTTGGTCCAGTTTTGTCATTTAAATTTTATTACAAATTTGGTCCCTGTTTTGGAATTTAGCCGATCACTCTATTCCGATAGTTGACCAATTATAGTTAGATGTATTTTCAATTGTTTTGAGGATCATTGTTAGTAACATCTTAGAAGTAACTTCACTTGTTAAAGCTTGACACGAGAGATCAATCAAGCTCTTAATAAGTAAAGAACCAACAAAAGAGCATAAAACATCACTCTTGGTCAATTTTAGCATTAATCACTACTTGACCATTGTGTTGTGCATACCTTTTATAGAATTTAAGTGCTAATCCTTGTTCTATATTAGTGATGCATGTTTCTTTTGTCCCGGTTGATTTCTATGTCTTAAATTACATACTTGTTCTTAGTTCCTTCATCTAAAGGGACGGAATATTGAATTTGGATTAAAGCTCGCATATTTAAGTGGTATCTTGTCTCGGTTGAGATACATCTATCTCTTCAAGATGACCATTGAGGTATTTACTTATATATGAGAAAACAATACTTCTTTCACAAATAGCGACCATTGAAGTATTGAGCATATTAATTTGGATTTCTTCTAAGTTGATGTGTTATTGTCATTTTTCCATTGACAAGAACCATTACTTAACTCTTAATTTCATTCAAGTGTGAATATGCGACAAGATTGATTAGACTAGAAGCCGAATGTCCGTTTAATTATATTAATCACATTCTTACTTATTATTTTATTTTTTTTGTTATTCAAGCGACTTGACAAACCCCCCCTTGAACTTTATATTTCTTTGTCCCAATCTCTAAGAGTGTGAAAACTTGGCAAGAGATTACTCGCATCAATTCCCTTGGGTTCGACTCGTACCACTACTATACTATTCTTAATTGAAGAGTATTTAGAGGTCTTTTGACATTTCACAGTTTCTGTCCCATCATTAAAAACTGCATCCATTTTACATTACTCTTTCATTTGTTTGGTAATTCGACGACCAACAGAAAGTAAAGCCATCGACAGCAGGTATATACACTATCTCTAAAAACTCACCATCTTCTAATTCTTGGGTCCTTGATACAGGATGTGGTTTTCACATTTGTTCAGATCTGCAGGGCCTAAAGGAAAGCAGGGAGGTGGAGCACGGTAGACTGAACTTGATCATGGGCAATAGGAGATCGTCCCCTGTTACCAAGATCGGCATTTACAGTTTAGTGCTTAGTAGTGATGTTAGTATAGAGTTATTTAATTGTTGCTATTCGCCAGAAATGGCAAGAAACATTATTTCATTTCACGCACTGTTCAGACAAGGATTTCAATTTTCTTTTGACAATAAAATTGGTTCGATTTCTGTTTTCAAAAATGGTATTTTGATTTTTACTGCTTATCCTTGTGAAGGTGTGTATGAAACTGTTGAATGTGTTGACAATTTAGGACATAGTGTAAATTATATTGATTCTACTAGTGGTGTAGAAAAGGCATGTCTGTGGCATAGTCGGCTCAGGCACATCAGTAAGAAATGCATCGCCCAACTCCAAAAGGATGGAGTGTTGGAATCATTCGACCTAAGGTCGGATGATGTATGCGAATCTTGTCTGTTGGGCAAGATGACTAAATCACCTTTCAAATGATCTTTTGAAAGAGGTGAGGGTCTGCTGGACATCATTCACACGGATGTGTGTGGTCCATTCAGATCAACCACAAAGGATGGCACGCGGTTCTACGTGACCTTTACCGACGATTTCAGTAGATACGGTTATATCTATTTGATCAAGCACAAGTCGGACACCTTTGAAAAGTTCAAAGAGTTTAAGAACGAGGTAGAGAATCAATTAGGCAGGAAGAAAAAGATGCTCAGGTCCGACAGAGGCGAAGAGTATCTAAGTATCGAGTTCCTAGACTATCTAAAGGAATGCGGAATAGTTTCGCAGTTGACACCTCCCAGGACACCACAGTTGAACGGTGTTGCGGAGAGGCGCAACCGAACCCTGTTGGACATGGTCCGTTCCATGATGAGTCGAGCTTCACTTCCCATTCACTTCTGGGGGTATGCCTTAGAGACTGCCGTCCACATCCTCAATCTTGTCCCTACTAAAAAGGTTGCTAAAACACCTCATGAAATGTGGACGGGGAAAGTTCCCTCGTTGGCACATATCAAAGTCTGGGGTTGTGAGGCTTTCGTTAGATGAGAGACTCAAGACAAACTCGCAGAAAGAAGCGAAAGGTGTTTCTTCCTTAGTTATCCCAAACAGTCTTTTGGATATCTATTCTACAAACCGAGCGAGGACGTGGTCTTTGTAGCTAGACGAGCGGTCTTTCGAGAGAGAGAGCTCATATTCAAAGAGGACAGTGGGAGTACCATTGATCTTGAAGAAATTCAAGAGTCACCAGATGACGCAACCTTAGGAGAAACTAGCAACCAACATAAGGAAGAAGTTCCTGTTGGTCCGACAGATGTATCCTTACCTCTTAGGCGTTCCGGTAGGGTAAGCATGCCACCCGAGTTTTATGGGTTCCATATAACTTCGGATGGGGACACGTTTGTCAGTGATAGGACACTGATAAATTTGGATGAACCAGCTAACTACCAGGAAGCAGTGGCGGGCCCTGAGTCTGCCAAGTGGAAAGAGGCCATGGATAGCGAGATCAAGTCCATGTATGACAATCAAGTTTGGAACTTGGTTGGCAACGTACCGGGTCGAAAGACAGTCGGGTGCAAATGGATCTTCAAGAAAAAGACCGACATGGACGGAAAGGTACACACTTTCAAGGCAAGACTGGTTGCGAAGGGCTTTACTCAAACCCCAGGGGTTGACTATGACGAGACCTTCTCACCAGTAGCCAAGATAAAGTCTATTAGGATTATGCTGGCCATAGCTGCATTTCATGACTATGAAATTTGGTAGATGGACGTCAAAACCGCTTTCCTTAATGGGAAGTTGACTGAGGATGTTTACATGAATCAGCCAGAGGGTTTTGTCGATGCAAAGTATCCTAATAAGGTGTGTAAGCTTGAGAGATCAATCTACGGATTGAAGCAAGCTTCTCGCAGCTGGAATCTTTGTTTCCATGAGAAAGTCAAAGAGTTTGGCTTCTCTAGGAGCGAGGATGAGTCCTGCGTATATGTCAAGGCTAGTGGGAGTATAGTCACCTTTCTGGTGCTGTATGTCGATGACATACTGCTCATGGGAAACGATATTCCAACCTTGCAAGATGTCAAGGCTTGGCTTGGGAAATGTTTCGCCATGAAGGACCTAGGAGAGGCTGCCTATATTCTCGGGATAAGAATTTTAAGAGATAGGAAGAAGAGACTGATTGGACTTAGTCAGGGTACATACTTGGAAAAGGTACTGAAAAGGTTTAGTATGGAAAATTCCAAGAAGGGAGAGCTACCTATCCAAAGTAATGCAAAATTGAGTAAGACTCAAAGTCCGAGTACAGACGAAGAAATAGCTGAAATGAGTCGGGTACCTTACGCTTCGGCTGTAGGATCGATCATGTACGTTATGACGTGTACTCGCCCTGATGTGGCTTTTGCTTTGAGCATGGTCAGTCGGTACCAGGGTAACCCTGGAAGGGCACATTGGATAGCTGTGAAAAATATACTCAAGTATCTGCGAAGGACAAAGAACATGGTGTTAGTCCTCGGTGGCAGTGATACCTTGAGAGTTGAAGGATATACAGATGCCAGTTTTCAGACGGATAGAGACAGTGGTCGGTCTCAGTCGGGCTGGGTATTCCTTTTGAACGGTGGAGCAGTTACTTGGAAAAGTTCCAAGCAAGAAACAGTGGCTGATTCTACGTGCGAATCAGAGTACATAGCAGCAAGTGAAGCGTCAAAGGAAGCGGCTTGGCTGAAGAACTTTATCGGTGACCTTGGAGTAGTCCCGAGTATTCAGGAGCCCTTGGAACTGTTCTGCGATAACGAAGGTGCGGTCGCCTTAACAAAGGAACCGCGAGATCATGGAAAGTCCAGACACATCGACAGAAAGTACCACTACATCAGACATAGGGTAGAAGAAGGTCACCTCCTTGTAAAGAGGGTATCATCGGAAGATAATCCTGCAGATCCCTTGACAAAGGCTCTGAGTAGGATCAAGCATAATCAGCATGCTAGGAGCATTGGATTAAGAGATGATATAAGTTTTTGTAATTAGATAGGTTTTTGAAACTTGAAACAATGTTATTGTATTTGACTTTTGTGATTTAATAATGGAGATTTATTAATGAGTAATGGTTTACTAATTTTGTCAATATATATCATTGTGTTTCATTTTGCATGTTTTACTTCCTGAATAATTGGATTATTCAAATATCCACAGTCGCTCATGCTTTTAGGGAGTAAGTATGAAGCAAGGCTGTCATGAATTAGTTTTAGATTGTCTAAGGAGTTAGACATTGCAATAAGATTGCTGCAACATTCATGAGTACTTGGAAATGGAGATTTGAGTATTGGATAAACCCGCGCTCGATGGATTGCTTCATGGATTTCATCACGAGCAATATTGAGACGATAATATTTTTTGATCTTTAAGCTAAGACATATGAGTTATGATTTACTAGACGGTTGTTCATTGATAATACGAAAACGCATCGGTAACTCGGTGTTATAAAACGTATTGTTCTGAATAATTTGTCTAGTAAAAGACATAAGTATTTGAGTCAAAGTTTATTCGTCCCTTGACCCTAACGGGGAACAGATATCTGTAGGCCTCTCGATGATTTTGAAGTTGACTAAAATGGTTGGCCAACCGGGACTAAATTGGTAGTCTAAGAGTCATATGCAAATCGGAAATCGAGGAACAGTGAATCAGACCAGATTGATTTTATCCATGTCTTGAGTCTGAAAAATATCTAGTTGGACGGAGGATCATCTGATCACTTATCTTTGGACAGAACTGACTAAGTCAGAGTTTCACAGTAGTTTCTAGGAAGCTTAAGGTGCTGGTTAATTAGAGGCTAAATTGGTAATTATAGTCATAGACTTATCCAAGTGGGAGACTGTTGGATTAGGTGTCTAAGCCATGACTAATAATTAGTATTTACCTAATTAATAGAAGCACAGTCCATTTGGGTTGCCCTCATAGCTGGAGGTTTGGTAGAAAATTCGGTAGAGAGAAAGGTTGATTTATTATGGGATTAATAAATCAACAAGAATTAAATATATGGTTTATTAATATATTAAAGTCATAATATATTAATTAGAAACTATATTAATTAATTAGAAATTAATCTGGAATTAATTGGATTTAATTTGAGGATTAATTTAATTAATTAAAGGTGCAGGGCTGAAACTGTAATTATTCAATAGTTGAGTAAGTGGCAGTGTGTAGTGACCAGTTGAATTCGAAAATATATATGGATATATATATATATATATATATATATATATATATATATATATATATATATATATATATATATATATATATATATATATATATATATATATATATATATATATATATATATATATATATATATATATATATATATATATATATATATATCGAAATTAATATATTAGGATAAATAAGAGTTTGAATTGTAAGATAAAAGGTTTATCTTATTTGAATTCAAAAATGTTTATCTCTAAGGTTTATCAACTGGCCATTTGGAAAACTATAAATAGGGTCCCTGGGTACCACATTGAATTCGCCAATTCTAAGAACTCTCTCAAGGTTTTCGATTTTCATATACCTCTAGCTTGGGTGTGATCTCATTTGAGGCAGGATATTTTTTGCTGCTCAGCTTCCAGAAAATTCTAAAAGGTTGGTTTTCAATTTTATTCTTTTAGTTAATTTTCTTATGGCCTTTAAGTTTTGTTATATATTCAATTAGAAGAAACCATAGATCCTCATAGGTTGCATGTGAACTTAGGTTATTTAGTTCATGGTTTGCAGAAAACCTTTCACTATTTTTACCAAACACTAGTTTTTATTAGCTAGCTTATAAGCTACCAGGTACGGAGGCGGAATCAGTGGTGTAATGGCCGAAGGTTAAAAACAAATTCGTCATTCATATAATTTTAGACGTTAGGAGGAGACAAGGTATTTACAAATATCTCATTCACTGTCATTTCCAATTCCGCCCTTATTCTCCGACCAAATGTAAAATTTCCCAGAATTTAAAATGCAAATACTAAAAAATCCCGTAATTCAATCAGGGCCTCTATATTGCATCACTAGATAAACAACTAAAGTAAGGTAATACCAAGGATTTAAGGTACGTTTGGTACGGAGAAATGGAATTGAAGCAGAGAATGGAAATGAAGATAAACTGGAGAAAGAGAATTGATTCCACTGTTTAGTATCACAGAGAATTCACCTGAGAAATATGTTTGAGAATCAATGTTCTTGTGGTGATATTGGCAGTAGCGATAATGGTGGGTGGTGGTGGATGATGGGTGGCGACGGTGGTGATGGGTGGTGGCGGTGGCGGTGGTGGTAGTGAGTGATAGTGGTGGTGGTGGTGATGGGTGGTGGTGGTGGGTGGTGGTGGTGGTGGTGGGTGGTGGATAATGATGGTGGTGATGGTGGGGGTGAGTGGTAGTGAGGGTAAAGGTTGAAACGGAGGAGGTGGGCAATAGTGGTGGTGCTGGCGATGGATGGTGCTAGCGGTAGAGGTGGTGGCGATAGAGGTGGTGGGTAACAATGGTGGTGGTGGCGGTGAATGATGGTGGTGGCGGTGGAGGTGATGGTAATGGGTGATAGTGGTGGTGGCGGTGGAGATGGTGGTGGTAGAGTTGGTGGTGGTTGGTGATAGTGACAGTGGGTTACAATCGTGGGTGATGGTAATGGTGGGTAAGGGTGTAAGTGGTGGAGGCTGCTGCAAGTAGTGGTGGTGGTGATGGGTGGTGGCGGCGGTGGAGGTGGTGGCGATGGAGGTGGTGGTGGTGGGTGATGATGGTGGTGGTAGTTGTGGGTAACATTGTAGGTGAGGTGATGGTGGTGGGTGACGATGGTGGTGGTGGTGATGGGTGGTGGTGGAGGTAGCTGTGGAGGTGGCG
The DNA here is from genome assembly GCA_023525715.1 of Cichorium intybus. Classification (NCBI taxonomy): domain Eukaryota; kingdom Viridiplantae; phylum Streptophyta; class Magnoliopsida; order Asterales; family Asteraceae; genus Cichorium; species Cichorium intybus. The sequence goes on along the minus strand of JAKNSD010000023.1, from coordinate 267,767 downwards.
ACGATAGAGGTGGTGGGTGTTGGCGGCGGTGATGGTGGATGGTAGGCTCAGGAAAGAGAATAAGATTTCTCACCATTTCTCTACTAAAAGTAGAGAATTAAAAGTAGGGAAAAGAAATCAAATTATTTATCTATTCATTATTTTCAGGATTAAACAAACAAGAGAAATGGAATCAATTTTATTTCTCTGATTTCATTTCTCTGTACCAAACATGCCTTTATAGAAATCATGTGTTGCTTTACGAAATTCTCTAGACTCGCGAAACAATATTTTATAAGTTTAACAATATTTGCTGTACGAATATTTACTAATAACATATTATTGATAATAAGAACAATAACAATATAAATAACTTGTTAAACACCATTCCGTGAGATATATACATTCATAAAATAATCCATAACTTAAAAAATACTTCATTTGCATTTTTGGTTGTGGAAACTATTTTGTTATTGACAAACAAGTAAAGACATAAAGAGAAGCTTGTAAAACTTGTTTAAAAAATTTCAAGAAATATCTATACATTCGTGATACAACTCTACAACTAAAAAAATCAATTAGATAACAGGATTACTAAAAAAACAGAGTTATTAGTTGGTCTAAAATCAAAAGTAGCATATAAAACTTGTTAAACTCCATTTCATGAAATATACATACATTCACGAAATAACTCAACAAATAAAAAATTGCAATCATTTGCAGGTTTTGGTTGTCTAAAATTAAATTGTCAGGTTATTGATAAACATGTAAAATATTGAAAGCAAATTTCTTATAAAACTTCTTGAAAGTTACTTATCAAAATATCTATGCATTCACGAAGTAACTCTATTATTTTGTTAGATCAATATGATATGATGGTGATGCAATTTCTATTTTTAGGTACGACAGAACATATGTTGAAAATATGACATTTTCAATGTTTGGGTAAGAAAAATCATTCCAGTGTTTGTTTAAAAGACACATTCCGACGTTATGATATAAAGAATCCACTGTTTGGTCTTATCTTGTGAATTTATGAAGAAAAAAGTTCTCGAAACAATAATATTAAAACTTTAGACGAGTTGTCTTAAAGTATTTAAGGAATTTTATGAATTTCTCAAAACATAAACAAAATCAATCTACAAAAAACTACTTCATCAATTTATTATGTTTCTTGTCCCTCCATTATAGCATCCTAGTTAGTGACGATTAAATATACATGGTTCAAACATTCTCATATCAAAAATATTATCAGTGCTTAATTAACCATTTATTCTCACGTGACAGACCTTGAAATGTTCGACTTGGACCTTCAAGGGTTGCAAATAAACAATTTTTCTTATTTTCTTTTACATAATTAATAGTTATTTTATCATGAAAACGGAAAGCATACTATTTTATGATAGTGCATTTCCATTTGAAATGAGTGGTTATAGTGATTATCTTTATTGTAATTATACGATTCTTGCTACATCAATACCACATCAAACATCTTTAATTATAGCACATAAAAAATCTTTAATTTAATATATTTTGAGAGGCTTCTAGAAGAAGGGATTGAATTTTTAATTTTAATATATTTTGAGAAGCTTCTAGAAAGGATGGTGATGTGGTAATCTGGAACCGCAAAATCAATCACGATTTGGTTTTTGGTACCGCATATTTACATATAACTCCCTTATATATGTATTTTGGTTCACTATACATCCTTTACTTTATCATATAAAAAATCACGAAATAAATAAGCAACCCGACTAAAATGGTGAAAACCCACTGTCGACTTGCATACAACAAACTCAAAAGATAGTTTTTTCGATTCATATTAAGCATGAAAACACGTAGGCAATGACATAGCTAAGGAAATAGTAGGTAGAGTTGTCCAACTCTTTCGTTTAACAAAGATTAAATATAAAATTATAAATAAAAAGCTTTCGTTTGATATCAATTTGTTACATTTGGTAGCTTGACTACTATGCTTATATAAAATTGGCCAAACCTTAGAGTTCTAATATTTACATTGTTGAAGAAAAAAAATGATGAACTAACTACCGTCTTGTAGAACTTTGATATAATCAAGATAAAATTGTATGTCAAAACGACATATCTATACCGTTTTTCTTTGTTATATGCTGCTCCAAAACTAACTCTGATTACAACATTCTAAATTCCCTCCAACGATGTTATACCGCAAATCCTTCATGCCATCTTCATTTTCGCAACTTCCATCTTCCTTTCATATTCATTCTTCATCGTTTAACATTTAAATACATGCAACATAGATGACCTAACTACCATCTTGTATAACTTTCACTATGGAAAAGAAAGAGAAAATTTATGCAAGGTGACAGTTAGGCTGTCTATGTTGTAAAAATGATAAATCACATCATCCGAGTGGCTTACGTCAACTCGCCTCAAGGCTCACGTGAGAGGTCAATCGTGGAACACTAGCGATATTCTGGATGTGCTAAGTTTTGAATCTAAATGTTGTATGAATCTTAATGTTGGTCGGAGAAGAAGGAGTATGATAATGAAGATGAAAGTTAGGGAAATGATGATGTTTTTATGGATATGCGGTAAAATATATTGGACATAATTTCGAAGACGGTAATAAGAGATGCTTTAGGAGTGGCGTCGATCATAAGGAAGTTAAAAAAAGAAGATTACAAAGGTATGAACATATCCAAAGGTGATTACCAACGATTCCAATCAAGCAGGTCGAGACAATAGGGATAGTTGATACGAGAAGGAAAGGACGCCCTGAAATGCAACGAGAAGATATTGTGACGTTACATATGAAAGAGTTTGTCCTTTCCGACAACATGACCTCAAACAAGGAGGTGTAAAGCTTTAATTAGGAAAATATAATAGCCTAGCTCCATATACATCCTAATTATTGAGTGTGCCTTTGATTCAACATTTAGTTGCTAGTTGTTTTGCACTTTTCCCTTTTAATCCTTTCTTCTTTTCCCCCTTTTTATTACGTCTGGTTGTTTTTAGGTTATTGTCTATATCGAACTTCAATAATGTTATCGATATTAACTTTAAATTATGTTTTAATTTATTGTTTGTATTAGCTTACATTCATCATGTTTTGCCTATTGTGGGTTTATATTTTACTTATGTCAAAGGTTATCAATGAAAACTTTCGATCTATCAAGTTAAAACAATACTGCCAAATTTTACTTCTACCCCCTTTTCTTTAATGTTGTGCGATTGTGAGATACGTCATGAAAAAATGGCATGACTTGTCAAAAACTGTTGGAAATCATGGTTCATGTAATTAGTTTCAAAAACAAGAGTTTGCAACGGAAGCATAAAATCATGAACACAAATTCCATTTTCAAGAGGATCATGCTACATGCATGTAGAGATAAGATGAAGAACAAACATAGTTTAAGTTCAAGATCATAACCTTTGTTCTTGGGTTTGGTTTGGATGATATTGATAGCTAGGAATCAAATTAGAATCCCTCTATAGTTGATCCACCACAAGCTTGAACACCCTTGAATGCTAGTTCCACAACTTACAAGATATGACTCATTTTCTTATGAAACCAAAAACCAATTTTTTCTAAGAACTTAAGGAGAGTTTTTGGCTGATTTCTTGAAGCAAGAATGATGTACATACACCCTTAAAATCGTGGCCAACATATATCACACAAAGGAAAAGAAAAGCACATGCAACTAGCTTAAAAGAAAGTCCCATTTGATTTCTATAATCAAAAGCTAGAAGACACAAAGCATCTTCCTTTTCTTTTAAGTTCTTAATGCATTCTTTTCCTTCCAATATGGCTGATTTTATGATGACAAATGAAGTGCTAGTGGGTTGTTATTATTTATAAAACTTAGATAATAAAAGCTTATAAATAATACATCTTCTTATTTCTTAAATGGGATAACATTTAACCCATAATCATATACATAAATAAACCATCTAAATATACAATCTTAATTGTATAATTATATATATACATATATATATATATATATATATATATATATATATATATATATATATATATATATATATATAACAATATATATATATTATTTAATTTACCAATTAAATTAAATAAAAGGCTTACTTATAAATCAATTAAATCATTTTAACAATTTAAACAATTTAATTGTTACACTTAATTAATTCATCACATATGAATTATTAATCAACCTTTAATTTTGTAGTTATTATTATTTACCTCAAATAATAATAACCTACAAGATTAAATTGCAAGTTTAGTATCATTTGATGTTAAATCAAATTTAACGTTCTAAATGATCAATTGGTGTCAAACTTGTTGTTGGTGTGACCCTATAGGATCATGTATTATTAGTAATATCATTTTATGATCATCCTTGGGCATATAGAACTAACAATCTCCCACTTGCACAAGGTTGTATCATAGAATGATATCGACAGTGGTAAACGTCTAGCAACATTTCACTGCCCCCAATAACACATGACATTGTGCCATTCAACAACATTCAATTCTTCAGAAAACACGAGGCTCTAATTGATGTATAAGGTTATCTATCAATTATCCCTTTGTCACAGACATCATGTTGAACATGAGACATGGATCTTAATCATTCTCATTTTATGTTCAACTTTCAAACAGGCGCCTTAGATGTCTAACTCTCAACACATAAGAGAAACAAATCCCGTCTTGACTACATACGCCCCTCATATAGTTAGTACTATACATGAGTATGGCCTTTATGGTTGTCTGTATTTCAAGAACAACAGTAAACCATATCAAAGCATAGTACACTCTACACTTGAGTCCCAAATATGTATCTCAGGTCAAAGGATACAATGATAATACCTTTATTCAAGAATCACTTATGATGATGATCCATGGAGTGATCTTGAAACGGGTCAGGTCCAATACTTGTTCACTGACAAGTACCTATGAATTTGGTTGCAACCTCTTGCTACTTTTACCCATAAAAGTCAACCAATCCAATTCATATTAGTCTTACTTCATAATTGCTCCCACAACTATGATCGACTATGGACGTTTAGAATAACTAAATTATTCAAGGATTAAACATGCTAATAAAACACAATAATTATGAATGAAACATCACGTCACATATATTACATAATTCTTGTCGTTTACATAAGTTCATATTCATAAAACATTAAACACAAATCAAATCCATTCATTAGAAAAACGGAGTCCTATACCCTTAGCATGACTTTCATGCTTAGTTTGGGGTAAAGGTTTCGTGAATGGGTCTGCCAAATTTTGATCTGTATGAACCTTGTGAATACTTATTTCACCATTCTTAACTTCATGTCTAATGTAGTTATACCTTCGGTGAATGTGTTTGGTTTTTTGATACAATCTAGGTTCCTTTGCTTGAGCTATAGCACCTAGATTGTCACAGAAGATTTCTATAGGGTCCCGAATGGAAGGAACAACCCCTAAATCTTCTATGAACTTTCTCATCCAGACAGCTTCTTGAGCAGCTTCTGAAGCAGCAACATATTCTGATTCTGTAGTGGATTGTGCAATCACTTCTTGTTTGGAACTCTTCCAAGACACAGCTCCTCCATTTAAAATAAAGACATACCCAGATTGAGATTTCGAATCATCCCTATCTGTTTGGAAGCTTGCGTCAGTGTAACCCTTTACCTTTAAGCTTTCTTCCAAACCGTCGTAAACTAAGAACATATCTTTAGTTCTTCTCAAGTACTTAAGAATGTTCTTTACAGCAGTCCAGTGGGCTTCACCTGGGTTCTGTTGATACCTACTAGTCATACTTAAGGCACATGAGACGTCGGGCCTAGTGCATAACATGGCATACATGATGGACCCAATTGCCGAAGCATATGGGACATGTTTTATCCTTTCAAGTTCAGTCCTAGTGTTTGGGCACTGAGACTTGCTTAGGATGGTGCCATGCGGCATTGGCAAGAATCCTCTTTTGGAGTCTTGCATCTTGAACCTTTTCAAGATTTTATCAATATATACACTTTGGCTAAGACCAATAAGTCTCTTAGATCTATCTCTATAGATCTTTATGCCTAATACATAAGCAGCTTCCCCTAGATCCTTCATTGAGAAACAACTCTCAAGGAACGCTTTGACACCTTTTAAGGTTGGGATGTCATTTCCAAATAAAAGTATGTCATCTACATACAATACTAGGATTATGACAATGCTCCCACTAGCTTTCTTGTAAACACAGGAGTCATCCTTATTCTTGATGAATCCAAAACTCGTAATCTTTTCATCAAAACGGATGTTCCATGTTCGAGACGCTTGCTTTAATCCATAGATAGATCTTTTAAGCTTGCACACTTTGTTTGGATGCTTGGGATCGACAAAACCTTCAGGTTGATCCATATAGACATCTTCCAATAAGTATCCATTAAGGAAAGCGGTCTTGACATCCATTTGCCATATCTCATAATCATAGTACGCGGCTATGGCAAAAAGTATCCTAATCGACTTGATCATTGCCACTGGAGAAAAGGTCTCATCATAGTCAATACCATGAGTCTGTGAGTATCCTTTAGCGACAAGTCTAGCCTTAAAAGTGTGAACATTTCCATCCACGTCGATTTTCTTCTTGAAAACCCATTTGTTCCCAACAGTCTTACAATTGGTGGGAAGATTAACCAAGTTCCAAACTTGATTATCGTGCATGGATTGCATCTCAGTGTTCATGGCCTCAAGCCATTTATCAGATTCAGGATCTGATATTGCACTCTGATAGTTGACGGGTTCATCAGAATCTATCGTATAACATTCCTCTTCCATCAAAAGGTAACCATACCTTTCTGGTTCAATTCGAACCCTACCAGATTTGCGAACACCTTGTGTTACAATTTGTTCCTGATCAACCGTTTGTTCAGGTTCAACAATTTCTTGTTGAATGTTAGATTCAACTTCTTGTGTATCAGGTTGTGGTTCCTGAAGTTCCTCAAGTTCCACAAACCTCCCACTAGCCTCTTCCGTCAGAAACTTGTTTTCTAGGAATTCAGCTTTTCGAGAAATAAATATCTTATTCTCGATGGGATTGTAGAAATAGTATCCAAGACAATCTTTCGGATACCCTACAAAGATACATTTAGTTGAACGGGGTTCTAATTTGTTTGAAGCTTCTTGTCTAACATAAGCTTCACAACCCCATACCTTGAGATAGGATAAAGATGGAACCCTTCCATGCCATATCTCATAAGGCGTTTTATCTACCTTCTTAGTAGGTGCCATGTTTAGGAGACGAGCAGCTGTTTGTAAAGCATAACCCCAAAAAGATAAAGGTAGAGTACTTCTACTCATCATGGATCGAACCATATCCAATAGTGTTCGGTTCCGCCTCTCAGACACACCATTATGTTGTGGTGTTCCAGGTGGAGTAAGTTGTGAAACAATTCCACAAGTCTTACAATGATCCATAAAGTTTGTACTTAAGTACTCACCTCCTCTATCAGAACGAAGAACTTTAATTGTTTTGTTGAGTTGATTTTCCACTTCACTTTGAAACGTTTTGAACATTTCAAACGCCTCATGTTTATGTTTAATCAAATAAACATATCCAAAACGACTAAAGTCGTCAGTGAAGGTGATGAAATATCTTTCACCATATCTAGTCATTGGCTTGAAAGGACCACATACATCCGTATGTATGATTCCTAACAAGTCCTTTGCTCTCTCATTGGTTCCGGAGAAAGAAGCTTTAGTCATCTTGCCATGTAAACAAGATTCACATATATCAAATGAGTCATTCTCATTTGCCTTCAAAAGTCCACTCTTTTGAAGTTGGGATATGCGATTCTTGTTTATATGCCCAAGGCGACAATGCCATAGATAGGTTTGACTCAAATCAAATTTGGGTTTCTTGGTGAAAGTGTGGTATAAAGAGCCATTGTTAGTCTTTTCATCAAGGTTTACTTCATAAATTCCATTTAAAGGCCTAGCCTCAAAATAGAATGCATTATTTTTGTAAACACAAATATCATCATTATTAAAGGAAAGATCAAATCCACATTGTCTTAATTTAGCAACCGAAATAATATTCCTAGTCAAGCTAGGAACATAGTAAACATTCAACAATGTCACACACAAGCCATTAGGTAGTAATAAATTAAAACTTCCAATTGAATCCACCGCAACCCTTGCATTGTTTCCAACCCGAAGTACTACCTCATTTGCCTTCAGTTGCCTACTCCTTTTGAACCCCTGCAACATATTACATATGTGAGTTCCACAACCAGTATCAAATACCCATGTGTTAGGAGATAAATTATAAAGTTCTAGGTCTATCACATAGATACCTGAAGTGCCTTCACCGGCCTTCTTTTTCTTCAACTCCGCAAGATAAGTAGGGCAATTTCTCTTCCAATGCCCAGCTTTGCCACATTCAAAACATGTGTCTTCTTTGGCAACCTTTGCCTTCTTCTTGGGCGGATGGGAAGGTTGGACAACTTTCTTGCCCTTACCTTTGAAAGCTTTTGCTTTCCCCTTGCCCTTGGAGTTGGTGGGGTGTTCTGGTCTAGTTCTCTTTGTGCCACCTTCCTTGATCATGAGAACTTGAGCGGTTTTCTTAGGCAGATTCTTTTCCGTGGTAATTAGCATCCCATGTAATTCCGGGATAGTCTTGTTTAAACCATTCATGTTAAAATTCATGACAAAAGGATCAAAGGACTTTGTCAAGGAGTTAAGGATCATATCCGTTGCTAGCTCTTCGGGCATCACAACTCCAAGACGTGCCAAATGATCAATGTGACTCTTCATTTTGAGCACATAAGAGCTTACCGACTGCCCATCCTCCATCTTGCAAGCATGGAAAGCCCGAACAGTTTCGAACCTTTCCGTTCTTGCAAGTTGTTGGAACATTTCCTTTAGTTGATGAATCATGTCATAGGCTGAATGATTCTCCAAATCCTTCTGAAGGTCAGGAATCATGGTTGCCAACATGAGGCATGATGCATCGATGGAATCATCCATCTTTTTAAGCCATGCATCGTGTGCGGGCTTAGGAATGGCAGGGGGCTCTTCTGGAAGTGGTTCATTGAGAACATATTCTTTCTTTTCTTGTTTGAGAACAATTCTCACACTACGGTGCCAATCCAAGAAGTTGGTATGGTTAAGTTTTTCTCCTTCAAGGAGAGACCGTAGTGAGGTTTTGTTAGGAGCCGAGTGTGTGTTGTTTGGTGCCATCTACAAAATTTTAACAAGGTTCTATTTAGTAAATTATGATGTTAAGTCCTTAATAATTAATACCCTTTCTTGTTTCATAAACTTTAATTAATTAAGGTCTAGAATCCAAGTTGCATCACGAATAAGTGGTTAGGTATCCTTTATCCCGCCTATTCGAATCAACAAGGTAGGTAACGGTTTACCAATTATATCCAAATATAATTTCTAGAGTTATGGGATCCCATTATAACATTTATAAGTTTGGCATGTTTGATCCCATCTATGCCTTGGATTTCTAATGCTTAGGTGACCTTTATCACAAGAGATTTCCAAACGAATCATCCTACTTAAACGGACGTGTAGTTTTGTCAACTATTGATGGTTAGGTGTCCTTTATCCCATCAATATTGCAAAACTACTTCTTGTATCACAAGAAGACTCCAAGTGGTTAGGTATCCTTTATCCCACAAGGAAATACAAGTGATACATGAGTGTCTTTAAGAGGGACGGCATTGATTCGTATTTCATAAGGGATTTGAATGTTTTACAATTCTAATTTTGAAAAACATATGGTATCATGTAGATTGCATGCATCCAATGAACATGGTACCATTAAATCTTATTTTGTTAATTGGTTCCTTAATCATAAAATCTCCATTTTATTGATTATTTGTTTGTGGTCAAGATTACAATTAATATCCAATATTAAGTTTGAGTTTGATCACATATATTAGAACCAATTTATAATCCTAAATAATTACCATTATTACTTAGGGTTGGAGTTTGTAAGAGTTCATAAAATCTCCATTTTATTTCTTGTTTCAATCATTTTCAAAACTTGACTTAATAGGTTTTATAACAAAACCCATTTTAATAAAACCAATTTTATCACATCTTATGTTTTAAATGTCAACTTTTGAAAAATACAAACTCCTTGATGATTATGTTTAATTATCTAGGTTGTCTAGCATGCAAAATCTTATTTTCATCCACAACATAACATAATAAAACATTCAAACATCACAAGCATGCATGGGTGCATAAACACAAGCCAACTAGTTTGATATTTCATGTGAGACACACATGAAATGTCAAGTCCAAACCTAGGGACAAAAGGGTGACAAAAACTCAACCAAATGATCTTCGATTTGGCTACAATTTTGCCAAGCTTCTTATATCACCAAAAGACACTTGAACCACCATTTCTTGACATACTTGAGTGAGTTATGAATTTTCTTTGCCCCCTTGAAAACTTGCGAAATCCAGGGGCAGCAGGAAAAAGTTTTGTGGTTTTTGTTGCATTTTTCAATTCATTCTTGGGTATATTGATGCTAATACTTGTTGAAACTTAATGTATATACTAGATATTAAAGTTACCAACAAGTATATCACCAAATAACCAAGATATGAATTTTAAAAACACTTTCAAAACAATTTTGAAATCTGGACAATAGCTTTTCAGAAAGTGCTGCTGTTGGGTGCAATCTTCTCTTGGTCTTTTACTTCCTTCTCTTGTTACATTTAGTGAAATAAATAAAATACAACTATTCTAATATTTACAAAATGAATATTAAGAAGGAAATAACTAATTATTATTACAAACCATTTGAATAAATGAATAGATTACAACCATATCGTATAAAAACACAAAACATGCATCATATGATCCTTGGCTTGTTTATGCACCATTTTATCACATAAAATCATAAGAAAATCAACACTTTGTTTTTCTAAGGCAACAATTTATGTAACCAAAAGCATGCTAATCATAATATATAGTTGGTTACATAAAATCATAGATAATATACTTGCATGTTGCCAAAGAAGCCATGCATGAAACTTTCATTTAAGAAGATGAACATTCATGGCTTCCAAAAACCAAGTTTATCCAAATAAACTTATTATCTAAACATGCAATATAGCCATGGCTCTGATACCAATTGTTGGAAATCATGGTTCATGTAATTAGTTTCAAAAACAAGAGTTTGCAACGGAAGCATAAAATCATGAACACAAATTCCATTTTCAAGAGGATCATGCTACATGCATGTAGAGATAAGATGAAGAACAAACATAGTTTAAGTTCAAGATCATAACCTTTGTTCTTGGGTTTGGTTTGGATGATATTGATAGCTAGGAATCAAATTAGAATCCCTCTATAGTTGATCCACCACAAGCTTGAACACCCTTGAATGCGAGTTCCACAACTTGCAAGATATGACTCCTTTTCTTATGAAACCAAAAACCAATTTTTTCTAAGAACTTAAGGAGAGTTTTTGGCTGATTTCTTGAAGAAAGAATGATGTACATACACCCTTAAAATCGTGGCCAACATATATCACACAAAGGAAAAGAAAAGCACATGCAACTAGCTTAAAAGAAAGTCCCATTTGATTTCTATAATCAAAAGCTAGAAGACACAAAGCATCTTCCTTTTCTTTTAAGTTCTTAATGCATTCTTTTCCTTCCAATATGGCTGATTTTATGATGACAAATGAAGTGCTAGTGGGTTGTTATTATTTATAAAACTTAGATAATAAAAGCTTATAAATAATACATCTTCTTATTTCTTAAATGGGATAACATTTAACCCATAATCATATACATAAATAAACCATCTAAATATACAATCTTAATTGTATAATTATATATATACATATATATATATATATATATATATATATATATATATATATATATATATATATATATATATATATTTCATTTAATTTACCAATTAAATTAAATAAAAGGCTTACTTATAAATCAATTAAATCGTTTTAACAATTTAAACAATTTAATTGTTACACTTAATTAATTCATCACATATGAATTATTAATCAACCTTTAATTTTGTAGTTATTATTATTTACCTCAAATAATAATAACCTACAAGATTAAATTGCAAGTTTAGTATCATTTGATGTTAAATCAAATTTAACGTTCTAAATGATCAATTGGTGTCAAACTTGTTGTTGGTGTGACCCTATAGGATCATGTATTATTAGTAATATCATTTTATGATCATCCTTGGGCATTTAGAACTAACATTAACAAAATAATATAGATAAATCTTAAATTCCCATGAAATTTGTAACATCCCTAAACTTATAAAAATTTGGATGTTTGGTTAAGTAGATAAAATACGTTTGAATGCCAAAAGATTGCTAGAAAGGATTAGAATTTGCAAATTAACAAAATAAGGGCAACTTGTTATCACCATCAAGATGGAACCTAAGGATTAAATTTTTAAAAAAATTCATGTTTGAAAAAGTTGTGTATACGTTTATTATTAGAAAATTTATAAGCTAGAATTTTAATTATGTAAGTAATAACAAATTATGCTTGAGAATATTCTATGTGTCATAAAGTGGGACAATGATATTGATAATCATTATCGAAAGTGATATTTCCACTTAAGAAATTAATTCATCCACATTAAATATATGTTTTATTGACTTGTACGATAGCTACAAGTATATTGTACATGATGTGGATGATTCAATTTTTCAAGTGGAAATATCACTGGGTGGAGATTTATTATTAACAACTAGGTTAACACTTTTATTGAATCAGAGGAACGAAGGCACGCATGTTGGTGATACCATACCACATATCGATGGCTAGGTTGCATTGTCGTAGGTCATCGTGAAGACAGGAAGAATGAAAGATAGGATTAGTGTTTCGCGGAAAAGGAAGAAGATATACGAAAAATTATTAGGATCACTCTAATAGCATGATAAATCTTATTTTTCTATGAAATTATATTAGCATTACTGAAACGTATATATACAAAATACATGGTGATCAGATTTACAAAATAGAATGGGTCTGGCCGGTAGGCTACACTATACAAACATATACACATTTATACAATTTAACTTTTATTATTGAAGTTCTAAAGAATGTAGATAAAACAACCATCTAATATGGTAATTTTAAAAAACTAACAGCTAAATAAATGTCTTTCCTTCTTAGGATTAGGGGTTCAATTTCCACTTGATAAACAAATGATTTAGGAGAAAAATTTAAGTGTAATGTTAAATTTAAGGTTAAAAAAAACAACTAAGGACTTGACATGGAAAATACTTTAAACATAAAGAGGCTAATTGATCAAACTCTCATTCAAAATATCTCAATCAAAATATCCTTTGCTTTCACACGGAATAAATATTCAAACCGTCAGATCATTCAACGCTAAAATCTCCACCGTCCAATGACCGCCTTCTTTCCGACCGCTACCCTCGCCACGTCACCACAGCCTGAAAACGGCCACGCATCTAGTCCAATTTCCACAATCCACACACAAAAATAATAAACACGAAAACGAACCAAACGACTCGTTTTTAACCTTTTCAGGATTCCCACCGCCATCACCAGTACGGGTTGTGTATATAAACAGAAACCCCCATGTCGTGTTCATCAGCTCGTGTGTTTAATAATCTTATTACCCACAAAATTCTAGTCTTTAATCCGCGAACCCTTTCAAATTCTCTCAAATTTTCTTCTGTTTCTTCGATCTCTCATCCAATAGCTTCAAAAAGGTCGTGGTTTTCTACCAGATTCTGCAGTAACAAAAGAACCCCAGTCTTAGCTTTCAGTTCGATGGCCACTCAATCGAAGCAATCAGTTTACGACTTCACCGTTAAGGTTTGATTCATTCATGTCTATGGCTTTGAAGCGGTTTTGATTGATTAAAGATTTATATTACATCGTGGGTGTAAAAGTTCAATCGCGATCTCTTTATATGCTTAATTTTGTCTTGATTTTTAGGGTTTTGAAATTATCTTTATTGATTTAAGATTTGCATTACGATTTGGGGTTTTGTGGGGGAGCACGTTTAGATGTAAAAATTTGATCTTGATCTTAAAAGATTGTTTCTTGAATCAATTCTACTAAAAGTGAACATATTCATTGATGATTGTATAAAGTATAAAGAAATAATCCATTTTAACTTGGCTTCCAATTGATCTTTGGTGTACAAAGCAAATAAAGCAAAAATTTTGAATAATTCAGAATGATTGAATACTTCGTTTTAACTTTTCTATTTTTAATTCGACAATTTTGGTTCCTTTTCTTTCAGAACGCAAAGGGGCAAGAAGTGGATCTTAGCACTTACAGGGGAAAAGTCTTGTTGATTGTTAATGTCGCATCACAATGGTAAGCTATAAATATAGTAATACAAACTAATTTTTCTTGATTAATATCTTGTTAACGAGCTCACATTTTATACCCTTTTTGTGTTGCAGTGGTTTAACGAATTCTAATTACCCTGAGTTGACTACCTTGTACCAGAAGTACAAGGACCAAGGTTCGTTTTTCTTGAATCTCATTTGTTTTTCCTTATCATGATTTCTTGCAACTCAAGCAACTTAAATCTTTACAGGTTTTGAGATTCTTGCATTTCCATGCAATCAGTTTAATGGACAAGAGCCAGGAAGTAATGAAGAAATCCAAGATTTTGTTTGCACTCGCTTCAAAGCCGAGTATCCTGTCTTTGGCAAGGTTGGTAGCCATTTCAGACAGAACAAGTTGTACTGTGTGTGTCATAATGTGGGACTAAGACTCCCACATCGGTCCTACCACAAAAGTGGAATAATGTGGGACTAAGACTCCCACATCGGTCCACCTTTTGGGGTGAGACAAAAAGTTACAAAAAATATCAGTCCTGATTCATGTCAAACACAGTATAACATGTCATGCCTTCTACTATCCCGTCTTGTCATGTCCTGTATATTGTCATGTCATATCATGTCATGTGATGTCATGTCCTGTGTAACAAAAGTTAATTAAAATGTTTGATTCATGTAGGTCGATGTGAATGGCAAAACCGCGGAACCTTTGTACAATTTCTTGAGGTCAAGCAAAGGAGGCCTTCTTGGTGACAGTATCAAGTGGAACTTTACAAAGTTTCTAGTTGACAAAGAAGGGAAGGTTGTTGATCGCTATGCTCCCACCACAGCTCCTCTAAGCATCGAGGTAACACTTGTTTTATAATGTAACATTTTTCTAAAATTTGATACTTTGAATGTTTATTTGATGGTTTTTGTTTGTTTTTTTGGAAATTGCAGAAGGATATAAAGAAGCTGCTTGGTGTTGCTTAAGTGCTTGGTTTATGATGTGTGCTTTTGCCATTTCGTAATAAATAAGCATTTTGTTGTCGTTAATGCTTTGAACATTTTCATATGATGTAATTTTGAACTTTGGACGTCTTCGTGGGTTGTGATATATAAACAAAGTTTTTCAATATTGAAATGATATTCTACATGTATAAATCATGAGTCTACATTTTGAGCTTTGACGATTTTTTTGTTATTATAAATCTTGATATAATTAAAACAAGCGATCGTTTTCGATTGTCGTTAGAGCTAGAAGTTGATCATGGTGTGGCTTGAAGTTAATAGGTTCGATTTGTGTATGCCCGAATGGGAGGATAAACGTATAACTAAGACAACCGACTCTAATTTATTTTCAAAGCAAACCATACAGCAATGTTATGAAGGGACGTGGAACAATATTTTATGTAAAACTTCAATCAATAACTAGAGGTGGGAAAAACTGACACGGCACGAAATAAACGGTTTGTGTAAATAATTTTAACCCGTTTAATTAAATGGGTTGACAAGATACGACAAGACATAGTTATTAAACGGGTAATGTTAGGGTTGAGAGTTTCAACTCGAAATAATTCGAACATTACCCGTTTATTTAAATACAAGCTCTTTTAATTTTAGGATAAATTCAACAAACCAAAACTAAAACCAAGTATAGAAGAAAAACTTTGGGTTGAGTCATTTTGTAAAAGCAACTTTGTCGCCTTAGTTTAGGCTTAGTTTTTAGTTTTCCATTCTCTAATATACTCTATAGTCCTATTCAGTCACTCTCCTCATCACTCTCCTCATGACCTCGTTCATTTGCTTCTCCAACTCTTACTTTTCCCACATTGCTTTCTAAACTTGCAATGAAGTTTTCGTTTCCGTTTCTCAACTTCTACTCTTTCAAGTTTTTCACTTTTTTATTTCTGTCTTTCCAACTTATACTCATTTAACTTGTATATAGTATTTCAACATGATACGACATAATACATTTACAATGTCTAACCTCTAAAATGCTAACCCGATACGAACTCGACAAAAAAAAAAAAAAACAAGTTGACATTACATGACATGCTTTTTAAATAGGTCGGGTTAGGATCAAGGTCTCTCAACCCGTTTAATATTTTGACTCGACGTGAATCCGACACGCAGGGGCGGACGCAGGATTTATTAATAGCCGTGGCACCGAAATTTTTTTTCCGAGCTAATATAATAAGAAAAAAAAAAACTTCCGACCAAACATAATAACATAAAAACGTGTAAAAGTACATTGCATTATATATTAATATAGCATATTTGTTTGTTGCAAATATAATCTAAAGTTCACCTCGACGAATACACATTTTTGTAAAACGCTCCATTAATTTTAATTAGCTCAAATCGACAAGCCGTGATCGTGAGACTTGAAGGCGTGGTCGACAAGTCTTGCTACAATTAATTGTCGTGAGCAATTGTCCATTAATTTTAATTAGCTCAAATGCCCATTTTTAATTAGCCCAAATGTAATTTTAATTAGCCCAAATGTCCAGCAATTAGATTCGTCGTGATCGGCCAACAATTGTCAATTAATTTTAATTAGCCAAATTAGACTTAGTGGGTCGGTGGCACTTTATTATTTAAGCAGTGGCACATTTTGTTTCGTACCGTTGCATCCTATTAGAAAATAAAAAATAAAAAAACTTCCTCTACATACACGAATTTTAGCAGGTGCCCGGCCACCCCTATGCATTATAAAGAAACCGCCACTGCCGACACGATACGTTTAACAGGTCTATCAACGACAAAAGGCACAATATATTTGAATTTTTCAGAAAGCATTTCAAACTCTAAAAAAATTGCAACAGGAGAAAAGTATCAAAATACACAATCTGATTATATGTTAATAACGTTTGTTGTAGTTTTGTTGTGAGTTGTTGTTTTAAATTTTGTTGTTGTACACCGACACAATTAAAGCATTGCCAATCACATTTAAAGCATTGATTAAAGAATACAATCGGTATCAAACTAAAGAAAATAGCGTTAGTTTTATATGATATGCTTAATTAAACAATTCATTTTGGTTCAGATAAGAAAGTAGAGGTAGTCTATTTTATATTGATAAATAATTGTTTGATTAATTTGAAACATTTTATTTACATGATACTCTCGTGTCATTGTTGTTTGATCACTTTTACTATAATGTCATATTTAATTTTTTATATTAATAAGGTGAAAAAAATTCTATAAACAAATAGTTCCACCAAAGTAATAAAAAATATTGTTCAAGTAAAAACAATTTAGCATAGTAAAAGAAACATTATACACAATTTAATTAGTAAAAATTTCTCTAACCATTTAGTTGATACTTGTTTATTAGTAAAGATTAATTAAATTAAAGTATGCTTAACTGAAATATATATATAATTGAACAATAAGAAAACTACTCGTACAACGAAAGGGTGAATTGCTAGACACTAGTCAAAATTAAGGATGTTATATTATTTCATTCTCATGAAAATTATTGCAAATGAAATTGTGTTGTTTAATGATCATGGTGCAACCACCATGGACATAAACACACCAAAGTCATATTTTATACGATATTATGTCAGATTTCAATAAGTTTTATGTCGATGAAATATAGAAATTCATAGCTTCAAGTAAAGTTTCATTCACTCATCCCACCATACAACAATACAGATTCCTACATAAGTAGGAAAACAACACACTTTTAAGCTTAAGTATTATGAGAAACACACTTCTCACACCATTATCCATGGGAACGAAAAGAAGAAACCAAACAATAACAAAATGATTTAAGTGATTCACTCTAATTTAATATGATTGAGCTATGTCTATTGGAGAACTAGAGATATTTTATATATTGATGCAAATGATATACAAAGTATTTATTGCACTCTACAATATGTTCAACTCACTCACTTAACATGCACACAAAGGTTACAATCATGAAGATGTATTTATAGTGGGCACAAAGGTCTAAAAGGAATGATGACAAATCTTATACAACATGCATTCTACATTAGTCTGGCTGATGTCACGGGTCATGGGTCACATAGGTCAGAACACCTCTCTACTCCTTAATGCCTCCCCTGTCAAACATTATATTTTGAGCTGCTGAAGTTGCTTCTCCTGCACCTCTGATCGTCACCTTGAATGAAGCCTTTTGTATCGAGAAACTGTCCAAACTGTTGATCCGTCCGGAGAGAAACATCTACTGATAGCTGATCCTTCTGGACTCCGGATTCATCTGGACATACCAAACTTTCTGAGGAGTTGATCCATCTGAATTGCAAGACTTGCTTCAGACAGCTAATCTCCTTCGATTACTCCAATTAGGCTCCATACCTTAATAATCTCCCATCGGAGGCTAATCAGATTTGGACTCTTCTGACGGACGAAGTATGTAAGCATAGCTCCTCTCAAGATCTCTCATTCCTTCTACAATAGAGGAAGACCAATTGAAGCCATACACAACTTCAACTTTCCTATTGAGACCACCTTGGTGAACATGTCTACAAGATTCTTTACACCAAGGAATTTCTCCAAGACAAGGGTACTTTTCGGATATCAGCTCCCGAATGAAATGGTACATCGTTTTGATGTGTTTCGTCTTGTTATGGAACACCAAATTCTTTGCCAAGTGCAATGCAAACTGGTTATCACAATGCAACACACAATCTTCCTGATCTAAGCCTAACTCTAATAAGAAGTTCTTTAACCAAACAAGCTCCTTAGTAGCTTCTATTAGAGCCATATACTCGGCTCGGTGGTAAAAGAGAAACAACCTTCTATAGTATTGACATCCAATTAATTGCGGTTCTTTCAACTGTTAATACATAACCAATAGTGTTTTTTCCTAAATCCATACAACCTCCTAGATCGACATTGGTAAAGTCTTCAAGGATGACCTTCTACCTTCAGAAACTTAAGGCGACGTCTGATGTGCCTTTCAACTATCAAAATAGCCACTTGAATCATTTTCACTGCTCATTCCCCAGAGTAGACATAAATCAACTTACTACTCCCATTACATAAGCAATGTCTAGTCTAATGCACACCATTATGTACATTAAGCTACATATTGCGGATGCATAGGGAATCATGGCCATTTTTGCATTGTATTCTTTTATTTTAGGGATTGCTCCATTGAGAGTTTCACATGACTCCCAAACGGTGTATTTCTCGCATTAGCATCTGTCATACTAAACTTCTCGAAAACCTTTCGGACGTATTTCTCTTGGGAAAGTTTTAGAACTCTTGAAGATCTATCTCAATTAGGATTATGGCTATTATCTGCTTAGTTTCGCCTAGGTCTTTCATCTCGAACTCTCTAGCCAGCAACTTCTTAAGCATGTTGATCTCCTGTATGTCGGACCCTACCGTCAACATATAGTAAATGGGTGATGGAAAAAGAGTGGAGTTTCTTCTGGAAACAACAGTGATCACTCTTACTTCTACTCAAACCATTCCTCCCTATGAAGCTATCAAACTTCAAGTTACACTGCCTTAGAGCTTGCTTGGATTTTAAAGTCAAGTACTTTTGAGTTGCTCTTTGCCCAAAGTCATACAATTGCCTTGTCAAAACCATGTTCATATATATATATATATATATATATATATATATATATATATATATATATATATATATATATATATATATATATATATATATATATATATATATATATATATATATATGTGTGTGTGTGTGTGTGTGTGTACAATTTGTTGTTTCCACTTCACTATTAGAGAATGTATTTAAATGTCATAATAGGTACCATTGCTTCATAATGAATTTCGATTGGAGCTTGAGAGTTTCTATTTCCTGATAAAAGGATCTTGTCAGTGTCAGTATAAATAATCGTTCCATCATGTTCGGCTATAACACAATCATCTAAATCTAGAGTCGTTTGACCTTTCAATCTAGTTCCAACAATACACTTTTCAGACTAAGAAAAAGAGATTGCTTGATGTTGCATGTTAGATAAAAGGAATGAGAGTAGCTTTAATTGAGAAATATTTGAAGGAATAATTCAAAAATGAACATGTTCCCATGCATTAGTCATAATTTCTTGACAATATCAAGTTGGAACAACCTGATATTCTCCTGAATACCCTAATTCAAGGCCAAAGAATTTCATGTTGATATCCTATAGTATCCATCTATGCCCAGTGATATAAAAAACAAGCATGCCCCTTTTAATCTCTCAAAATTTTTATAAAACAGTCTTTCAGGAGACCCCAATGGTCAATCCTCGCATGAATTGCTAAGGATCTGATAAGTCAAACATTTATTCCTTTAGATGTGTCAAATGGGAAAATATGTCCATAGTTGATATGATGAATATTTCGTATTGGAAAAGTAGTAGTTCGTGCAGTCAGTCTCATTGGACATGAATAACTCATTTTTCTCCCATGACCTATTTGTGTCAATGGATTACTTCGATCCAAAAGTTGAGATAATGAGTGTAAACGGGAAAAAAATCTTTACAATTATGTGTTAATGGAGTTAAATTTACCAAGTTCGAAGGAGTTAGTGTCTAGTTTGCTTATATACTGCATATATGTTTCCCAGAGCCATATTTTAATGAACCAAGGTCATTCCAAATTTCTCTTGTAAATATCTGCTACAGAACAAATACATTAATTTTGTAAATGATTCATATAGTCAAGTGTATCTATTCCAAGTTCAAAATATGTTGTGACGTATTTAAGAAAGTCATGTACGTTATGTGAACAAAAGTTCGCTAATATGGATGCAACGTATGTCAAGTCATTAGTTAAACATGCAATTAACGATCACGATAACGCAATCAAAACAAATAATACATGTATAGTAGTCTATTAAGAACAATTATCTATTTGGTGATTTAAATAGCAAATTAGTGATACTTGATAACCAACATATGGTAGTTAGCAATGTTGCAATGCTCGGCCGAGTACTCAGACTCAGCTATGTACCCTGACGATTTTTTAAGAATCGGCTATAAAAACTCAGACTCAGTTTTACTCGGTCAAACTCGCTCTAACTCGGACCGACTCGGGTGTACTCGGTCTCACTGTTCAACCTCGGTCAAACTAGTACTCTACCTTGTACTCTAATTCATTTTTTTCATAAAACTATTGTATCAAGATGTTTATATGTCTATATACCTGTGTTGCAGAAATCGGCCATGGCGGCCGACTTATCGGCGATTAGTTGTTTGGCGGTTTTCAAGCGATTACGATTAGGCCTAATCGGTCAGCATGACGGTTTGCTGTAAACATCGGTCAAATATCGATCTTGGCGGCCAATTAATCAGTCTTGACGGTCATTTTTATTTTATTATTATTATTTATTATTATTTTTAAAAGACGGCACAAACACTCTCTAATAACTCAAGAAAACCGAAAAAAAATCAAAATTAAATAATGAAAATTAACAAATGTATGATCTTTGATGTGTATATCATAATAAAATTAATCAAACTTTGCTATATTTTTATATTTGTATATCTTTAAATAAATTCATTTATCAGTTAGGGTCTCCAATTAATCCTTAATTAATCTCTTAACACCACTCGACCGCCAAGCTACCGTCAAGTGATTTTTAAAACATTGCTATATATATATATATATATATATATATATATATATATATATATATATATATATATATATATATATATATATATATATATATATATATATATATATATATATATATATATATATATATATATATACACACACACACACACTCACGGATTACTCCCCGCCTAGCCGAGTACTCACTATTCGTTAGTCCGCCGATCTGGCAATGCCTGACGACATTTGCAACACTGGTATTGGTAGTTAGCTAATGTACTTGAATCATATGAAATATTCGTACAAATATTATGTCCGAACATGAAAAACGTTTTACTTCAGTTATGATAATCGAGTAATAAAAATATTGTTTGTATATTTTATTAGTGGAAATGATTTTTCTAAATAAATCATATGTTCAATTAAAAATAGCTGAATTAAGTATTAGTGATTTTTAATAAATTATAACAATAATTTTGAAACTACAATAATATATATATTTTTCATTTTGTTATGTATCGGTTTTTATTTTATTATGAGTAAATTACGATTTTGGTCCCTGTGGTTGTCATGAAATAACATTTTCAGTCATCCTTTTCAAATCCCACGTTTATGGTCCTCGTGGTGACCAAAAACTTGCAGAGACGGTCCCTCCTGAGGTTGCCGTCTGTTTGGATCCGTTAAATGTCAGTAAAAAGACTAAAATGCCCCTCCTTTTTTGTCGTCGCCGTCGCCGTCCGTCTTCTCCACAGCATCAACTCGCCTCTGTTGCTTCCTTTCCATACTTCTCCTCACTTGAAGTCGTTGAGCAAGCATGAAGGATTGAAGAAACTCAAACTCAACTGGGTTTTACAAATCAGTGATTGACAACAAAAACATTTGAGACTTTTAAAAGAGAGTGGATGAACACAAACAAACCAATTTCGTTTCAGGGATGAACATAAACAAACCTGCAAATCGAATCGTTTTTGGAAACATATTACCGGAATCGGTTTCCAACAAATCACCGAAATATACACGTTTCTACGAATCGTTTCTACAAACTGTCGGAATAACAGTGTCTACAGACCCTAAATCCTATTCATTATAGTCTTCATTGTCCTAATTGAAAAAATCGGAAACCATTGCCATACGTGAGCACAATCGGAATGATAGTTTGCTAATTTGAATTCGCAATCAGTTTTTCCTTATTCAAAGGAACAACCCTTAGAGTTGAATTAGCGATTCTATCAATATGTGGAAACGTAGGCTTCTGACTTGATTTGTTTCCTGACTTGCTGTTTTTAAATCCCATTTATGCTATTCTATATATGAGTTATTGAATCCAATTGGTGAATTCGGCACCTGTACACATGAATGTTCTTGAATCTTGGGTGATTGAGATTCGTAATTGAAGATGAAAACAGGGAGAAGACCTTCTGGTTGCGCAAGCCACCGCTACCTCCGCCTTCTTCAATTTCCTTTTCGATTTTGTTCATATTATTCGTCTGCATCTTCTCGATCCAACGCTCAAACTCCGCGAACTGATTGCGAGTTTAAGCGGATTAGCATACGTCGGTCTAATTGCTCTCTCCACTGCTCTTACTTGCCGATTTTCTTGTGATCACGTTGATTTAGGTTACTGGTTTGAGTAAATTTCAGGTTTAGTCCCTGAATTTTAGAAAAATAACAAATATACCAAGGGAACAAAAAAGGACGGGCATTTTAGTCTTTTCACTAGCATTTAACGGAACCATACAGACGGTAACACCAGGAGGGACCGTCTCTGCATGTTTTTGCTCACCACAGGGACCTGGATGTGGGATTTGAAAAGGATGACTGAAAGTGTTATTTCATGACAACCACAGGGACCAAAATTGTACTTTACTCTTTTATTATAATATAAAATATAGTAAAATATGTTTTTTCTGTAGTATTTTTAAATCAATGTGTTTTTAGATGTCATATAATTTAAAATATTATGTTTTAAGTATTTTATATATTAAAATACACTGTATTATATCTGTATAATTTATATATAATAAATAAACAATAGTTAATTAAAACTAAAGTAAGGATGTAATAATTCATTGACCTTTTTTAAAGTTTAACAGATGGGAAATGGCTTTCTATACAATTTTTTAATGGGAAAATGATTTATAAGGGTAATTATGTTTCAAAAATGTTCAAAAAACACCATCCAAGTTTGGTTTGTTCAAAAAGCATCATCCAAGTAAAGTCTTTGTACAAAAAACACCATCCAAGTAAAGTCTTTGTACAAAAAACACCAACGAACTACATGTTTTGTTTAAATTTTACCCGATGGTAACCGGCTCTTGCTGGTTAAACTGTTCATCTGTTATTATGTCATGTCACTAAATATTAGGCCAAGTCATTCTTTAACCTGCAAGAGCCGGTTACCATCGGGTAAAATTTGAACAAAACATGTAGTTCGTTGGTGTTTTTTGTACAAAAGCCTTACTTGGATGGTGTTTTTTGTACAAAGGTTTTACTTGGATGGTGTTTTTTGAGCAGACCAAACTTGGATGGTGTTTTTTGAACAGTTTTGAAACATAATTACCTTATAAGTCATTTTCCCTTTTTTAATAATCGCATAAGTTTCTCACGGTAGGCGTCCATCTTGAAAAATATTCCCTCAATTTTGTCAAATCTTGAATTGGAGATTTGGAGCCACCAATGTGAATAATAAAATAATAATAATAATAATAATAGCATTCAGACTTTCATCTATCACCTATTTATTCGCTACCAAATTCAGTTTTTCTTCGAGTAAATTTCAACGCACTAGCTTTCAAACTTCAAACCACCAGCAAGCAATCATCCATGGCGACCCAACCCGCTTCCGAAAAGAAAACCATCTACGATTTCACGGTCAAGGTTCGATTTTGCTCAACTCTCTGTCTCTTTCAAGATCCCTGTTGTCGATGTTGAGTTTTGTATACTGTTAGTTGACAAGCATAATAATAAATTAATTAATCAAAACCCAGAAACCATGAACAAGTTCATGCTCCCATCTGTGCAAGAAAACAGAAAAGACCTAAACTTGCGGATTTCGATGTCAAACCTCCGTCTTTTGTCATGTGAAAAATTGTTGCTAATTTCTTAAAGAACTTGTGATTCTTGTAAGATTCGTGATAGGGTATTATGTAATCGGAGAACTTTTGTCAGAAGTTTCGAGATCCATGTTAATTTCGAAGGTCAAAATCAACATGTTTGACTCAAAAAGTCAACGATCAGCTTGATCTTCTTCTGCAACTGTGTGTGTGCGTGCGTTTAGTACACAAAATTCATTATGGGTGCTTCGGTTTTATGTCTTTTCCATAAATATCGGAAAATTTATTGGGGAAGTGTTCATATAATTGCATAAAAGTTCATCATAAAACTTTAAACCCGATTTAGCAATTTTTTTTATTTTGCCCCCTTAAAGATTTTATTGATGTAGCGATCTTTACGATTTTTTGGTGATCCAATTGTCAATTTTATGCAGGATGCCAAGGGTAATGATGTAGACCTTAGCATTTACAAGGGAAAAGTTTTACTCATCGTTAATGTTGCCTCCAAGTGGTATAAAATATAAATTCTTCACTATTATTTCTTCAAATGTTGAGGGCATTCTCGACTTTTTAAATTGCATTTGTGATTAGACCTCTTAAATTAGCTTATAATAAAATATTTTGTTTATGGGTGTTTTTGGTTCATTGTGGCAGTGGGCTTACAAATGACAACTATGCTGAATTAAATCAGATTTATTTGAAGTACAAGGAGAAAGGTTTGTAACTATATGTTTCATGTTTGGGTTAATCACTTGTTTATGCAACAAAGTTATATATTTTTACCACGAAAAAAATAAAATAATATGATTAATTATGTGTTTCATGAATATAGGTTTTGAAATTTTGGCATTTCCATGCAATCAATTTGGAGCCCAGGAACCCGGATCCAACGAAGAAATCGCTGACTTTGTCTGCACCAGATTCAAATCAGAATTCCCAATCTTTGACAAGGTAAAAAAC
Source organism: Cichorium intybus (assembly GCA_023525715.1). Lineage (NCBI taxonomy): Eukaryota > Viridiplantae > Streptophyta > Magnoliopsida > Asterales > Asteraceae > Cichorium > Cichorium intybus. The sequence continues at coordinate 241,956 of JAKNSD010000023.1, read as the reverse complement.
CAAAAAAATCCAACATCAAAATTGGGTTTTCAATCGAGTTTCAAACAGGAAAATAGACTCAATAACACAAGAATAAACAACTAAATCTTAAAATTTTGACCCAAAAACGTTGAATTTTGACACAGATTGATGTTAATGGTGACAACGCTGCGCCGGTCTACGGGTTCTTGAAAACCGGGTTTTATGGAATCCTTGGGGGAGACGTTCAATGGAACTTTGCCAAATTTTTGGTCGATAAAAACGGGCTGCCCGTGGATCGATACTACCCCACCACCTCACCTTTTACAGTCGAAGTAAAAAGACAAAAATACCCATCTTGTATAAACTCATTCGATTTACGGTAATTTTATGTTTCTTTTTTCTTTTTGCAGAGAGACATTCAGAAACTCTTGGGGGTCCTGTAGATTTCAAGATTTACAGCCATGGATGCCGGTTCTTGTGTTGAATAATGGCATACCAATCTTTCATTATATGTTGTATTATTTTTTCCATTTGAAACCTTATAAAGACGATGTAATTCACGAAACTTTATTTGTTTATATTTTCGGAATAGTATTTATCTATTTATCCGCTTACTTTCCTTCCATTTTTTGTGAACTGTGATGTTGTAATTCAAGAAACTTAAAAGAAACTAAATAATTTTCCACGAGAAAAAAAAAAAAGAAAATCAAGATTAATCCAGAAACTTTTTGATCCCAGTTCATCAAATGATCCTAGCTACAGATGGGCAATGACGAATCTCAACATTACTCATAAAAATAAAAATTAAAAAAAAATTAAAAAGTTCTACCGCTAAACGAACATAAAGACGTCTCACTTTTTTTGTTACAAATTAACACATAACCCATCGCGATTCATCTACATATGATACACCAACATAAACATATGTCATCCACTTCTAGTTTAGCTGAACTCCAGGGCTCTTTTCATCTCCCGACGGCGGCTCAATGGCAGCCTTTGCCTTCGAATTATCTCCACCACCATACACGAAACTACAAACCACCACCTGCCACCAACAAACACATGAGATTTTCCGGTTAACCGGAAGTAAAAAAGAATAAAAACGGTACCTGAACAAGAGTGGAGGCGGTAAGTTTGCCGCCAATAGCACCGCCAATCACTTGACCATCCGAATTACAAAGCGAAATACTCAGGCCACCAGTCCGGTTGCGGGGGCTACCGGTTTCCGCCAGCAGATAAGAACCCGATAAACAAAGTATCTCAAAACGACCCTAAAATAAGTTGATTAAAATTTATAAGAAAATCATTAATTGTAACATATAGTGTTCAACTATTTTTCTGTACAACAGAACTCAATATCATCCTTTGGATGGAGAAATTCAAAAGTGATTAGATGAATTTGATCCAAGGGCTGTGATTGAGTTATCTGGTTCTCTCACAAAAAATGATCGAACCTCATAAGTTATGGTGCCACCGGAAGATGTAAGTTGGCGTAATGTTACGGTGGAAACTGAACCGTTGCCAGACAAGATGCATAGAGCCCGTTGTCTTTGTTGTGCGAATGATAATATCTTTTCCGCAACATCCTTCAGATATTTGATTAATAATTAGACAGACAGACAGTGAGTGTATGAAATTGTATCTACAAAAAACATTGTGTCATGAAGATCATTAAATACCTCTCCTATGGATATGTGGATGATGTGAGGCGTGAAAGCTGAGCCTGCCGAATTATGCATCCATTCGCCTATAATAACAAAATATTATAAAAAACACAAAGGAATGAGGATATTATTATTAATATTTTAAAGTAGATGTTGTTGGTCAAAATTCAATAAGAGCATATTTATAACAAGTTAACCGGTTTATACAGAAAATTCAAGGATTTCTCTACGTGCATTTGTATTATTATCTTTTAAATTTTGCAGTATGTTTATGTCATCTAAAGATTGAATAACCAGAAACATAATTAAACTAAATCAGTACCTTAAAAACAATGCATACTAACAATTATTGATATGAAATAATGAAAATAAGGGAAATTCAAAACTTAAAATTGTACGACATACCAACATTTGCAAGCTGTTGCTTCCTTCCACTACCAGGAGGTCTCCCCCTCTTCTTTTGTGTCGCCGGTGTGTTTGGCTCCGGCGAGGTCGCCGGAGGTGCAGGCTTTAGTAGCGCCAACGCAGTATCAGAGCCATCAGGGGCATACTTTCTAGGTCTCCCTCGTTTTTTCTTCATTACAGACTCATTCCCACTTACAGGGACGGGAATTGCGACTGCACCACCAGCTTCATCAGTCACACCACCACCGCCACTACTACGACCACCGCCGCCATCACCACCACCCATGTTAAGGTTATGAGGGAAACTAGGTGGTGGGTTGTGCTCCAAATGGAATGAAGAACCCATTGAAGGAGCTACTCTCATTTGGCTATGGTTATGGGGAGATAAATTAGGGTTAATTTGAGTTTTGAAACCAGGTGGAGGGGCATGGAACCCTCCAACTTGATTATCCGACCCGGCATTAGAACCCGACCCACGAAACCCTCTATTGAGATAAAACGAAGGGATTCCGTCCCTTCCGTCCATGCATTTACTCACTAATCTAACACCCACCCACAAATTTTAAACAAAGAATTGTGCACAGACACCTCCAAATGTTCAAAATTTCCGACCTAAAAACCAAAATTGAGCATGAAACAAACACGAACAACGAATTCTAAGAACAACCCACAAAATTTAAAAGAAATTAGCAAGGGCTTTACATGGGTTGGTTGAGAAACAGTGGGAGAAATCGATTTCAACCCAGAAAGTGAACGGGAGTATAGCTCTATGAGCTGAGAAATTACACAAAACAGAAAACAGGGTGGTGAAATTTACAGAATGTAGAAACGGAGAAGCAATTAGCACAGACAAACCTGTGTACGACGGCAAAAGGGGGTGTTGCTAAGGTGTTTGTGCAAGTGAGAATGAAAAAACCCTAGATTTAAAATTGCAGATGAAATGATAAAGAAAAAGGAGTTTTGGGAAAGAGAAAGATGAAGGAGGGTAAAGACAAAAGTGAAACGGGTTTGAGGTCTTTTGAATTATATAGTACTTGCAAACAACTACAAATGACAAAACCTTTTTTATAAGAATTAAAAAGAAAAACACAAGAAATAAAGCAATGAACTTGATAAAAAGTCATCTCATGTACTACCATAGTCAAACCTTACTTTTAGGATAAGTTTTTTATTTTTATTTTTATTTCTGAAGATGAATAATTCTGGTTGTTGTTAATTAACTCGTATATTTTGTTTTTATTGAGATATATTTTGAATATTAATACTGCATTTCTTTTTCATGGGAAAAAGCATGATTGTGTCTTGTATAAGTTGGATGTCATAAAATAGGGTTAATCAAATAAAATGAATTGAGGTCGTGTCTCAGAATAATTATTTTTGAAACAAATATTATTAAAGAATCATTAACTTCCCAGAATAAATCTACGCAGCTGTATTCTTTTGTGAAACAATTTTCTTCGTGAAACTTACCTTTTCTGGGAGATATTAAATTGTCTCATTTTGCAAAAATAAAAAAATATTTCATTAAATCTTTTAGACAGTTTTGTAGTGATTAGCATTTATAAAGCAATTTGCGGAACCATTTTCTAGGAATAGACGATCCTTTGTAATATATGTTCAAAAGATAATTATTTGTGACATAAACTCATTTAGTTTTTGTATTTGTACGATTACGATAGAAAAAAAAATGATTACGATAACATGGGTCTTTTTGAACATAAATTCCAAGTATTATGAAGATTGTGATTTAAAATAACTAAGTTCTTTATAAAATTTATATATCGAATGATTATGTTATAGAGTGCATGCTATTAAGATTGTGATTTTTTTTTTCTTCAAAATTTTAAGTTATAGGTAGACCTGAAAATATGTGTCTGTATGTCGTGTATACGTGTCAGACACGAATTTATATGACACAAACACGACACGAATTGTAAAATGTGTTTTGGATATCAAACACGAACACGACACATATTTAATCCGTGTGACACATGACACGACACGAATTGACACGTTTTTAATCGTGTTGCACGAAAAATATATACGTTTATACGTGTTTATGTATGTTTATACGTGTATATGCGTGTTTATACGTATTTATTTGTGTGTGTATGTGTTTATACATGTTTATGGCATTTCGTGTATATACATGTTTCTACGTGTTTATGCATGTTACACGAATTTAATTCGTGTGTTATACGTGTCAAAACAGGTAAATTCGTGTTTGACACGTCTAATACACTAAACACGAATTTGAAATTCGTGATCGACACCAATATACACGAAACACGGATTTCTAAAACTCATACACGAAAAACCCGTGTCGTATATTAAATTGCCAAGTCTAGTTATAGGTCATATGATGTTGTTTATTAAATGTTAAATTCACCTTTATAATAATTGTAACACGTTTATATATTAGACTATATCATGAAGAGTATGATGTCTTTTAAAAAATTTCAATACAACAATTTGGCATTGGTTACGGTGAACTTAGCATCAAATCTTTGATTGACAAGTCCATAATATTTGAGTTTATCTTTACGTACATTTTGTTTTTGTTATTTTAAATGTTGATGTGACCCATAATAAGAGTTGATAACAAAATCGAATTCTTCATTTCTTGTTATAATGAGATAATAAATGAGTCAACGAAATATAAAAGAAGTGTACTACTAACAAAATATCATAAACGAATTTGCATAAAACGGATAAAGGAGTGGGGTGGTTGGGGTGTCAAGAGTAAATGCTAGTAGGTTCTTATGTTAGTCATAGGCAAAAGGGTGTAAGGTGAGGAAATTAGTACAATTGTAGGACAGTATACCCTACACGTAGTCCTATTTTACCTATTTAAAAGGCCTTTAAACGTAAATTTTAGATTTATTTGTTCGTTAATGTTCTAAAAGATTATTAAATTGTACATAATTTGCAGCACGAAATTAAAACCTGGTGTCTGAATTCTGATGCACACGTTTGACTTGATTAATTAATTATTATAATTTCAAGTCATAGATGATTTTTTTATATATTTGTAGAATGATTTTGTCTATTTAATTACGCGAGGGTTACATAAACAATTGCTTATAACTATGGCTTATTTGTTTTCATAGATAAATTAAGATGGTTCACTAACAAAACTGATTAATTGATTATATAAGAGAAGGAAAATACTAAACTCTCCTTTTAACCTTTTGTTATAAGTTGAAAAAAAAATTATATATTTGTATTAAAAATAATTTTACCCGGTCTCATTCTCGATTCTTTTAAAAAACATGATAATAATATAATTATATCGAAAAGGAAAGCAAGCGAACAAGTTGTATCATTAACTTTTCATCAAAATCTATTGAGGGACACTATGTTAAGGTATTATTATTATTGAATAAAAATGTGTTATAAATTTAGATAATTCAACAATATATAATAATGTTCTCTGGTTATTTTATCTACTAGATTTTAAGCTATAAGAATTTAATAAGCACTCTATAGCTAATTATCTTAGATTACACAATTTCAATGGCAAAAACAATAATAACATTATACTCTAGAGTCTATGTAATATTCTCATTCTGATATTTTTTTGATGCCACGTTATCACTTTCAAATTGCCAACCCGTACTAAAAGAATCCATTAAATAGTAATGCAACTTTGAAATACGAATTTAGAACCTAGTTAACAACACGAATAATCCTAAACGATTTAAATATGCAAAACTAAAGAAGCTATTTTTGGTGCTTTTGAATGGACCACAAACCCAATGGTTTGCCTATCTTTATTTAAGTTTGGTACAAAAAAGTTGTTATTTTTGCATGTGATGGGGTTAGAATTAGATGATGCTGATTTCAAAGGGCCCTTAATGCACTTGTAGGTCAAAGCAGTTCACCAACCGGACCCACTCTTAGCAAGCAAGTTTCTTGCAATTTTGTAAAGGCATGTTTTAAGTTGTCACATATGTATGCATTATTTATCTAATTTATGCAAAATATAGTTAACCGAATGAACTATGGTCGTATAAATTAACAGAATGGTAAATAAATTTGTAGCATGTTAAACTGTAATTATTAAACCGATAAAAAAATATATAACCGGGTTGTATACATAAAGTGATTACCTCTATGAAGTTGGAATAAGACGTGAAATGAGCCCACAAATGGCACGACAATGGTCAACAACCAATAAAAAAGCTTCCAATTTTATGAAGCTTTAACAAGCAAATAACATGTGGGTCCTGATTAGTTTACATAAAGGAGCATAATAAACAGTTGCTAAAAGATTTATTGAAATCTGAAATAAGTCAAACATAAAAGGGAGCTAAAACTAACACCGATGGTGCAATGAGAAAGGCATAAGGCCAAAAAGAGTACTATTGAGTATTGACGAACTTATTTGCGCGTTTGATTCCACCCATGGTCGTATATTTGAAATATGATTTTGCCTCTAAGGCTGCAGGGAGTAGGAGTGGCCAAGCCACTCGCCAAACCCTTTGGCCAACCAAAAACACACGCCAACACTACTCCATCCCTTCTCGCTATGTTACTCGCCAACCACCCTCGCCAGCCCCTTGGCGAGATGCCAACGTCTCACACGGCCATTTTTGTATGTATAAATCTCCTTGGCCATTGGCCATTGGCCACCACTGCCTACAAAATGGCCAACGCCTGCCAACCATGGTCTGGCCCACAAAAACTCCTTGGCCATTGGCCACCACTCCGTGTAGTCTAAATAGATGTTGTCATAAAATCAGGGATGAGCAAAATAATGGTGGAATCGAATGAACCGGAATGTGAATCATATTGGAACTGATTATGTAATTTGGTTTCTTAAATTTCTATTTCTCGATTTCGATATTTTCGGTTCCGGTTTGGTTCAGTTCAGGTTCCGGAACCGATTTCATCCCTAACTAACCATTAAAGAATAGCAAAATGATATTTGAGACTGAACCGAACAGGAAACCGCAACCACAGCAGAACCTATTATGCAATTCGGTTTGGTTCTCGGTTCCTTAGATTTTCATTTTTCAATTCCGAGTTTTTCGGTTTCGGATCGGTTTGATTACGGAACCGAATCCATACACAAAATAATTTAAGTAATTTGACAATTGATTTAAACGGCTAAGATGTTGTTTGGTAGCATCTGAATAATTCATATGTCTGAATCATTAAGAGACTCTGAATAAAAGGATGTACTAGGTTAAATGACATATGTGGAAGGTTTTTGAAAAAAGAATGGTTCAGATATATAGATATATATTTCAGCTTAATGATTCAGAGGCTCATTAAGCGACCATGGTTGATTAAGAGGTAAAAATTTTACGAAACAAACACTCTGAATGGTTTAGAATCTCTTAACCATTTAGATTAAGAGACTATCAAACATCCTCTAAAAATTTTGAATGACATGTTTCCACTTTATACCGAAAGTGAAATATGAATTTAGTGGTAGAAGAAGGGTTCGAAATTTCTGGTTGATTTAAGAGCTATGTACAAAAATAAGCATATATTGAAGGCTCTTTTTTCAACTTTCTATCAACAAATAATCAAGTTTTATAATTATTTTCTATTAGAATCTTATTAAAGAGTAAATTATTTAATTTTTAAGTTTGTTCTAATATTGATGAATTTTGAATTAGTTTATTAGAAATGGCTATTTAGGTTACAAAATAAATTAAAAAAATTTATTTCATTTCATTTAACTTCTAACTTTCAATTTTGGGTTCATGGCACATGAAATACAAAAGAAAGAAGAACATGGTTAAACAAACCAAGAGACCTGATGTATGATATATTCTATATGTATATACTTTGTGTGGTATTAGCATCAAACCAATCAAAAGTGAAATAAGAATGAAAAAAATACTAACCAAGTTGATAACTTGGAGTGAAGAATATAGAAAAAATAATAATATGCATGAACGATAAATTATAAGTCTCCAACTTTAACCTTTACATATAATGTATCCTTATATCTATTGAAATATGCTTTAGAGATTAGATATAATAGTTGGAGATGTTTAACTTGAAATTATTAGGAACAAGGAATTTTATTAAAAAGTTCATAAGAAAATAAATATGCAAACTTTAGTTCCATAATTTGGGAAAAATATCGCATCCATGTTAAGGGAGAAATGTCGATGAATATTACCTTTAACACCCATCAAAGAACAACAACAATAGAAATAAAAAGACATTGAGAAATTCAAAAATTCATGATGAAATAATGTAATGAAAAGAAAAGGCCATTAGAAAATACAGCAAATTAATGTTTCTTTGACATAAATGAAACTTACGAAAATGGTAAAAGTACCTATAATATGGGCTCTTCATGTAGGCATAGAGATAGAAAATTTCGTGATGAAGTACTAGATGAAAAAATATGTGTGATAGTTGGCATTCCAAGACGCTCTACTAATTTCGTATTTTCTTTTTTGAACAGGCGTTTTATTCTTATTGGATACTATAAAACAAAATTTATAAAAGTTTTAGACTATATTAGATCCTATAGATAAATGATAAATTGATTTTCTATTTTTTTTTTGGTAAGTCATGCTTATATTTGTATGATAACAGATCAACAACATGGATAAAAACATAAATTCTAACATATTTTAATTTTTACTCACAAATATTTTAGCTACATAATATATTTCGAGGCATCGCACGATAATAAGTCTGATTTGTAACATTAAAAAGGCTAAGTTGAAAATAAAAAGCATTCGATGGGAGTTAGATGGTACCTCATGAGAGCAAAACATTTAAATTTTTTTACTAAAAGTCGTTTTTTTTACATTTGAAGAAGATATTGAATAAGACAAATTAGTGAATACCATTTTTCGATAAAAAAACAGAGTTTGCAATTTTTATTGCTAAAAAAACTGAAAAAAGATAACAAAAATCGAGTCCGCTTAACATTCATGTGTTGCGGCGTGTTTATTAATTCTATATCTTCGACACTATTTCTCTAATGCTCTCTTATAAATGGACAATTTCTATAATTTTACTATTACACCGTGACCATTACTATAACTTTGTTTTACACATCGACCATTTTTTGTATTTTCGGTATTACACTGACTATTTCTGTAATTTCACTATTACATGGACCATTTCTGTAATATCGTTGTTATATAGGGGATAATTCTGTAACTTCTTACATAAGGGCCATTTCTGTAATTTCACTATTAGCGACGCTAACCTCGCATATCCAAACTTCTTGATAAGCTCTTAATACGTTAAGACAGAGGTCAAGCCTTTACAGAACTTACCTAAAACGACCATAGATCCATAAAGTTGCCACTTTTATGGTTATGCATGTCCATTACATGTCCAAATCTTAAATCCTAAGTCCAAAAGCTTGAAATTAACCAAAACCACCGTGCAAATTACTCAAGAGAGTTTGGCTCACTCTCAAAACAGGCTCAAAGCTCCAGAGATTGTTATAGGGACATAAAGATTTGAGCTTTTCCACATAACTCCAAGGATAACATCACCAAGGGACCAAAAATCCATACATAGTCACTCATGCAACAAGATAAGGCATCAAAACACAAAAAGGTGGAGACTTTAAGCTTACCAAGGTCCAAAGAGTGTAGATCTTATTGATTCCCTCTTGAAGAAAGCTTCCTTGCACCACCACACTCCTTCTTCCTCAAGCAACCTTCCAAGATGAGTTATGGAGCCAAAATCAACAAAAATATGCTAGGGTTGAGAGAGAGAGAGAGAGAGAGAAAGAGTTTTAGAGGTCGTAGAATGTGAAATGACGGCTCCCTTGGGTTTAGAATCCTTTAATATGGCTCAAAGCCCGAGATCTAGGGTTTTGTGCAACAGATAGCGTTGTTATCCCCATGAGATAGCGTCGCTATCCCCAGCTTCCCGGATATGCGCATCTGCGCTCGATAGCTGCTAACACTAGAGTTAATGTCGATATCTGCCGTTACAACCCTAATTCAATACTTAAACATAAAAAGGTTCACCTGGAAACGGGTCTTACAACTCTCCCCCACCTAACGAGATTTTGTCTTGGAAATCTTTTCCCTTAATCGCTTTAGACAGCGCGCCTAATTATCATTCTATTTTCTAGGGAAGAGCACGGTGCGGTTTTTTGTAATAACCACACCGCAAACCTCAAATGCTGTTTTTTCTACCTTATAACCGATCAGTGCGGTTTTTCCTGTGGTGCGGTTTTGCAGTTTTTTGCGGTTCGGTTTTCATGTGGTTGCGGTGCAGTTATTAACCGCATGTCATTGGTGCGTTTTTTTCTGCATTTTTTATGTGGTTTATAACCGCAATTATTAACTGCATTCCAATGGTGCAGGTTTTCCTACACTTTATAACCGCAATTAAAATTTCAGATTCCGCAAAACTTTTTTTGACAATTGACAATTTTTTTGCGGTTTTAAGAGAAGCGGTAAGACGAAAGTAAATACTTTTCAAATACTATCTTAAAGATGTCAAGTTCCTTGTAAATAACCCACTTCAACGAGTTTAAACATTTCAAAACATCACCAAACAATCAAACATCAAAGTCTAAACCAATAACATAAAGTAATTAGCAATTAACATCTTAAAGGCACCGAAGTTCATCATGTTGCAAAACAAAACAAAACGATAACACCAAAAGTCTTCTAAAATTCTAATCTTTATCACGTGGAACACCTCAACAACTTGTCATTAGAACTTTCTTCCCGCTTCATAGACTACAAGTAAACAACCAAAATCATTAGTTACTCAAAAGTTACAAAACCATGAAAACATAAGAAACTATAAAAAAATAATAACATGTTACTTGGGTAGTAGCAACAAAAATTCAATCCCTTTTTTTAAGCATCATCGAATGGTTTTTTACCCTTTGAGAGTATATCTACATAAAAACATGATACTATTAGTATTTAGTTTCATAGTATGTATGTGAAATATGAAGTAGAAAAATATGGAGAAAAATTTACTAATTTTCATACTCGCCATCTTCTCATTAAATTCATCCATCTCTTTACTCACATAGTATCACCAAGCTCAAGATCCACCGGTGAAGACCGTATCCAATCTTGGGTACAAATTAGAGCTTTCGCGATGTCCTTGTTAAGTCCACTCCTATATTTATCAATAACTCTGCCGCCAGTACTAAAGGCCGATTCTGATAACTTTTGGAGCCGGCGATGGCGGAGTAGCTAGGGTAGAACCGTAGAAGCAAGGCAGGCGGCGTCCGGTGACTACGAGGAATGGACGACCGGAGGAATGCAGACGGCGTCCGACGACAAGTCGGCAACAACATATCTGGAAGGTTGAAATCGACCGGAGGAACCCTAAATCCCGATAACGAAGAGTCTGAAGAGTGAATAGTGAAATGAGAGTATACTGAAACTAGATGGAAAGTTACGCGATTGAATCTCAATCCCTTATTCGCTTATTTTTTTTATTTTACGTAATATTATATTAACCAAATAATAATTATTTATATATAATTAATATAAATTATGCGGTTCTGTATAGTTAATAAGCTGTTTGCGGTGCGGTTCGACCTGCGGTGGGGTTCGATTTTTTTTTTGCTGTTTTTAAAATTAAAAATCACATGGCACCGAAAATTTTCGGTTTTTGCAAAATAAAAACCGTATGTGCGGTTTTTGCTTCGGTGTCGGTTAATGCGGTTTTTTTCATTTTTTTGTTGCCGTGCGGTTTTTGCTCACCCCTACTATTTTCCATGACCACTGACAACTCATTGCATGCCCGAAATTCTGCTATCAGCAGGAACTTGCTTCAAAACCTTGAAGAGGAAGATCACAAAAGCATCGACGATAATTCACCCAAACCAACCTACACACCTTGTCGCTTGAGAATATCACTGACCACCCCAAGCCTATTCCATGCCGTCCCACAAGCTCCATACGCCCACCGTCTGAAAGTTCCTACAATGCCCCATGGCTACCACGTCTGACGTGTATCATCTTGACAATGACACAAAAGTAAAAATCCAGATGAGTTATTCACGCAGCTCCAACCGTAGGTCTTCCGGCCTACATACACCATATCCAAAAGAGTATATATACAATCGGGGTCCAAAATATAGCACGACGCATACACAGTCCATCAAGCTATCCCCGCCCTACCTGTGCCTAAGGACTCTCAGGATCTTCCCTGAAATGTCCGGCTCACCGGCTGGACATTCAGGTTCCCTGATCCGTCCGCTATTTAAGACTTACCAGTTTCCCGTTTTGTTCAGTTTACAGCTGAACTCGCAGGCTTTTATCTGTTCCATCTTAATGACTATCGGGGTCCTCGTTCCGTCCATCTTACAACTGAACTCGCAATCCTTCCGCCTAGGGGTGGAAATTATTTGGTGCGAAACCGAAAAACCAAATCGAACTGAAACCGATTTCAGACCAATTCGAATTCAAATTCGGTTTTCGGTTTGGTCCTAGACCAAACCGAATGTCATACTTGGTTTTTGGTTTAGTTTATGGTCTCTCGAGGTTTAAACCGAACCGAACTGAATTACCGAAATACATTAATTAAAAATTTAAAAATAAAATATATAGTATATAATATTAGGCTTTTACCCTTTTGCCCCTGGACCTCGAGTTGGTGGACTTGCTGATTTACGCGATTTAAGGAATAGGGCAACCATTTTAATCAATTTTGAATTCCCTGTCACGGGATGATCTAGTCACCGTGTGCCACTTAGTATTACTTCGACTAAGTCAGGCTTACTTTTATCTTGGGGATGAGTTAACGACTTGGAAGGCAAACGATTAAGGCTACAAGACTTCAAAGAAGGTAATAAGAGAGTTTATTAAGAGAACTCAAGAGTTTACAATACAACTTCCGATGGTCTGGAGCAAATGAGCTCCATCCCTATTTATAGGGTACTTCCACCTCCTCAAATGGAAGTTTCTAGAATACTACACATTCAAGACTATTCTAGATACTTCTTATGTGATATTTATGTTTATACATGGTTCCATGATTTTCTAGATAATTCTATAAATACTTAAAGAAATCTAGGACCTTCCAAACTTCTCCATAGACTTCTTGTATGATCTAGTAGCTCCTCGAGTACTCCGGAAGATTCTAGATATTTTCCTTGACACCCTTGAAAGGTTTTACGCAAATCTATAAACTAAAACCCTAAGTTCACATGCAACCTATATTGGATCTATGTTTTCTAACTTTGAACATATAAATAATTCCTAAAGGCCAACAGAAAAAATTACTAAAGAAATAAATCATAAAAACTAACCTTTAGTTAAATCTTGAAAGCTGAGCAGCACAAGTGTCCTACCTCAAATGAGATCACACCCAGGGAGCCAGAGGGATAGGTCACGAAATTTGACACGCCTAGGTCGTCGTGTGGCCAAAAATAGTAAAATACCTCTTGCCTAGGTCGCGTGTTCAAACGACTGAAATTGTCCTTATCCTCAAACTTCTTTATTTTGTACGCATTTAACCCCTGTTTATAACTTTTCTTTGCAAACAAAAACTGACACAAAAAGTGAGAATACCAATGTATATACGATATAATTTTACCAAGAATAGGGCCTAACAAAGACTAAAATACTTGATATTACTAGGCGTTGTCAAAATTCTAGAGAGGGAATGAAGAGAATGGCGCAGAAATAAGGTCCCCCAAGGTCCTTATTTATAGTCTCCAGCAGATAACCAGATAAGCTTTTAAAGATAAACTTTTTTGAATTCAAATAAGAAAAAAATTTATCTTATCAATTCAATCATATTTATCCTAACTTATTAATTTCGAAATTATATATATCTAATATATAAATTTCGCTGGTTATTATCCTGCCAAAATTGTCACTTACTCAACTATTGAATAATTACAATTTTAGTTCCTGAACCTTTAATTAATTAAATTAATCACCAAATTAATTCCAATTAATTCCATATTAATTTAATTAATTAATTAATATAGTTTCTAATTAATATATTATCATTTTAATATATTAATAAACTATTTATTTTATTTATATTGATTTATTAATCATATAATAAATCAATATTTCTCTCTCCTGGACTTTCTACCAAACCTCCAGCTATGAGGACAATCCAAATGGACTTTGCTACTATTAATTAGGTAATACAAATTATTAGTCATGTCTTAAACACCTAATCCAACAATCTCCTATTTGGATAAGTCTATGACTATAATTACCAATTTAACCTCTAATTAATTAGCAAACTGTAGCTTACTAAAAACTGCTGCCGAACTCTGACCCAGTCAGTTCTGTCCATAGATAAGTGATCATATGATCCTCCGTCCAACAAGATATTTTTCGGACATGAGACATGGATTGAGATCAATCTCTGTCCGATACTCTGTTTCCCGATTTCCGATTTGCATATGACATAAGACTTCTAATTGAACACATCAATTCAGTCCTGGTTGGCTAGCACTTTAGTCAACTTCAAAATCATCGAGAGGCGTATAGATATCTATTTCCCATTAGGGTCAAGGAACGAATAAGCTTCGACTCATATGCTTGTGTCTTTTACTCATCAAAATCGCGCACAACAACACGTATTATAACATCGAGTTACCGATGCGTTTACGCATTATCAATGTACAACCGACTTGTAAATTTCAACTCATATGTCTCCGCTTCAAGACCATAAGATATTATCGTCTCAAAAATTGCTCGTGATATAATCCATGAATCAATTCTTTGAGCGTGGGTTTATCCAATACTCAAATCTCTAGTTCTAAGTACTCATGAACGTTGTAGCAATGCTGTTGCTATGTCTAACTCCTTAGACAGTCTACAATCCAAATTCATGACAGTCTTGATTCAATACTTACTTCCCAAAGTATGAGCGACTGTGGACCTTTCGAATAATCAAATTATTCGGGAAGTAAAACATGCGAAAGTTAAACATAAAATCTGACTGGCAGCTACTCTTGCTTATTACCAAGTCTCCACGAGGTAATCACCAAGTCAGATCTTTCATAATACTATTATCGGTTTCTTGTTTTTCTTTTAAACTTTCAATTCAAGTTTTTATATCTATGTCTACATGAACCTTTTACTCTTTCTATGTATCCATAGTGTCTTACACTGATACACTTTATTGCAGATGATTCAATCGGATGCTCTTCCGATGCCATCTCAATATATTACTCTGTCTTTCTCTCTCCTAACTCCATTATGGTGATGTGTACTGTGACTTCCCATGGTTCTCGGGGTCTTTAGTCTACATGACTGCACCGTAAGACTATTTCGAGGTGTTATGATGTGCCGGTGAACCACACGCGCTCCATCACAATACCAACGAAACTCTTTAACCATGAAGCGCCACATCCTGGTGTAAACAATTACCGATTTGAAACTCCTTTCAGATTGTTATTAACATTCACCCCAATCATTTCCCAACGATTTCTCACGTGTGTTCAAATAATCCATCCATTATTCTCAGCCAGGTTATAACTTGAATCCAACTTACTATGCTCTAAGCATTAAGTCATCAGGACATGTTCATGACACTTCTGATCGATCCAAGAAGCTCGTGGAATCCGATGTAATCTTATTCCAAACCCTTTCAGAATCTAAAGATTACTGATAATCCCTGTGTCATGACTTTCGAAAAATTATTTCCTTTCGGAGACTCTTTCTCATGCATCTTGAATCTTATCAAGATCATGCTCACAATGGCTGGGTCTATACTGACGATTTCATCTATCCGATAGATGTTCGTAAACTACGTGGGTATGTTGCACCTTCTTTACATCTCTCATGCCATGTCATAACACTTTGCAATGATGCATCTCGAATCTCATCAAGATCATATTGGCAGAGTTTTTGATCTATCTAATAGATGTTTGCAACCACTTGAGTACGCCGTATCTCTATTAAGTCTTTCATAGCGAAACATCTCTTAATGTCAAGTTATTACACTTTGTAATAATAAGAGACGTTTCCTAGAAGCAGTATGTAACTGACATACAGTAATAGCAACGATACTCCCACTGGCTTTGACATGGTTATCTGACTCTTTCGGACTATTCACAAAATCCAAACCTTTGGCACATTTTGAGAATCCGAAGTCCAAACCTTTCTGACATATTAATGGAAATCTTTCAGGCTACTCACAAAATCCAAATTTTTGACATATTTTGAGAATCTTAATATCCTTTCTTGCGAGATGCCCGTGGGATGAATCCCGGGCCCATGTACCTTTGTATTGGCATGCTCTTTGTGAGTCCTTATTAGTGTGCTAGTAAACCACACACGCTCCACTAACGACTCACAAGGTGCAGCTTTACTAAACAGTATCCTTTTGGATTTCATCTTCTATTGAGAATGCTTCTCTCGGAATCAATTACTTGACTCTGAGTATCGTCTCACTCAACTAGATGTTCTGTAAGTACATTTCTATCTATGTCGCTTTCTTTTGATGATTCAATTACTCCCACTGGCACTTAGACCAGGTGTAAAATCAATCAAATTGTCCCATAGACTGTGTCTCGCCCTAAGGTTCTCTTATTTGGCAGCAACTGGGGCTCACCAATGCTTCCAAGTAGTCGGGTTGCTTATCTGTACCATCTTAGTGCTTTACTACTAATTAGTATGTCACCCAGATCATAAAAACTTATGACGGTGACCAATACTACTGGTCAAGAGAAAGGGTATGTCAGGTTTAACAGGAATCCGATTCCTGGTCAAGGCCTAGTGATGACTAAAGGTTCTTTCAATTGGCTAATCCTGAACTCATTCAAGATTATTCTACTCCTACTGTTTCCTTAGAATATGAGTCCTTTCCAAAAGAACTCTTCTTTCACAGTTACAGTCGGGATAGCCAATGAAACGACATTGCTGATCAGGTATAGGCTAGTCATGAGGTTCGGACGAACGCTACATGACCTTGGACTTTCTATGTATAAGTGGGACGATCCCAGCTTTACATTTCAGACAGTGTCTGCAAAACCTACTTAGTCTAAGATGTGGTCGGAATGTGGTTTCTATGGTCTGACTGGTTGAATATTCAATTTATCGAAAAACTAATTGAAAGTGTATCTTATACATCGAGGATCGAACTATTTCGACCAATGCTCCATCATCTTCCCTAAGACACATTATAACCATTAATGTTCTTCGAAGAGAATAAACTATGAAACATTTTCTCAGTTTATGTTGTCACTCAGGTTCTGTTGATCTTACACTTCCTTTGAAGTCCTTGAAATGTTCAAGGTTTCAATCAATCGCTTATTCTGATAAGCGAAGCCATATTTTTCAAACTAATTGGAAATTTATTATGAAGTATGACTAATTGTCTTCTGTTCAAAGACTCGAGCAATACACAGTAACTAGTGTGTACGTTTCTCATAATGTTAATGTCCTTTACATCTCTATATAAATTTATGACTTTGTTAATTTTGTTCAATATATGCCATCATCACCTGACTCTAAGTCAACTGATTCCAAAAACCTATCCACTGGATCTTTGGGTGATTCATTTCTTGCCACAGATGATTTTATTTAGAACTCAATTCATCATGTGACTCTAAGTCAAATGATTCCAAGGTCCTGTCCAACTGGACCTTTGGTTGAATTGATCCTTATAAAATTTTCTTTAACAATGATAGAGGACACAATTCATGAATCCAAAACACTTTGGATGTATCAACATTCAAGTTATTGCCATTTATGCAATTAACATACTCATACAACATTTCAATGATAATTTAAACAAACATGTATTAAAAGAAAATCAAAATATCCTTGAACAATGTACTATATGACAGACAATGTCGCACGCATCTAATAAGCTAATAACAAGGTCATAATATCTAACTAAACTCCAAGACTGCATGAGCTTCAGATACAATCTGAATATGCTCCCATGCAATAACATCCCGCATCCTACAGAGTCTATGCATACAGAGAATATGTGAGAAACACATCCTGAATCACGGAATTAAGATATTCCTGAGTTGCCAAACCGTTCGGCTTCGGAGCATTTTTCCAATCTTTCTGTGACTGTATCCCACCTTGTGGATTCCTAGTTTGAGACATCGAAGAACCTGTCCAGACGATCTGGATCATTTCTTGATGTGCCTTATTACTGGACTCATCCCGAAGCAGCTGAATCAATGGAACTATGCTTCTCCATAAACGACTCATATAGAGTCAACATTGAATGCATTTCCATGATTGTCTTATCTGGTTACCCTTCCTGTACATCTGGATGAACATACCAGCGAGTCGAGTTAATGCTCAACTCCTGATTAAAGGGTGACCAAATTTATACAGTTCACCTATGTGTCTCTCAATCTTGAGAACATGTGAACTGGTGCTACTTCCTGCACAATTCAAGCTCTTTGAAGATCTTAGCTCGTCCTTTGTCAACCGGTTCTCGGAACCTTTCCTCGACCAGCTGTGCTAACTTATCTGACCCCAGGAATTCTAAATCCCTACGGAACACGGGGTCAATGATCAATAGCATGAGGTAACGAATTTCCTTAGACTCAATAGTCAAGGGGTCATGCTCATCACAAGCTGCTATGTGATGCCATGCTTTGGGGAGCGGACACTCAATATGGCTTGCCAGCAAAACTAAGAATCATTCTCTATTTGCAAAGCCATACCACATAGTTCAGGCCAGTCAGCCTTACTATATGTAACAGGCGCTTTCTGAAACTCTCAAAAAATGGGTGACGGAGGAGAAGGAGGAGAACTGACACTATTTTAGACTTCTATAAAATTTGAATTCGTTAGTTTAATTTTAATCATTCTTAAACAATTACCCAATATATTATTTAACAAGGCTAGGATCCAAAATACCCCAACTATGGTGTGAAGAGGGATGACGTAATCACAACATAATGGTCATTAAGGTAGATAAACATTTATCAATTTCAGTAGTATGAAATTCCTAGATCTGTGAGATTCATTGAACTATTCAATGGCATGTTTAATCTCAAATATGCTCTACTATTTGTGACTGGAATGCCGAGGATCACAAAACAGATGTGAATGACCATGCAAATTAGCTCGGTAACCTCAATGTCATTTATCATCTCTAATTGATGTGCCGGTTAGCCACACACGCTCCATCAACAATGATAAATCATGAGAAACCCATTACCACTCTTTATGAGCCCCTATTAGTGTGCCGGTTAACCACACACGCTCCACTAATGTCTCATAAAGTGTAATGTGCAATTTCATGGATTAGCATCCATTTCACATTTTTCCTAAAGTAACTAGATTTGAGATTTTATAAAATTGTTATAGTACTTTGATTAATAACATTATACTTTTAATGAGATTAAGCGGTCCAATCAAACCCGTTCGGCTAACGACCCTCCACTGATCAAGAGATCGGTGGGTGAGAGTGGACACCCATTAGACTACCATTTTATAGGCAGGCTCCTTATACACTCCTTATAGATCAGCTTCGTGAATGAGGCCTACTATTGATTTGACTAACCAATTTATCTTATACATATAATATTAACTTTTAATTATAATATATATAAGATGTATTTTAAAATTTTAAATTATTTCTGGTTTATCTATTTAATTTTTCAAAATTAAACAATTAATTAAAAATTAAATTTAAACCTTTAAATGATTTAATTTATCTTTTAATTAAACAATTTAATTAAATTAATTAAATCCAGATAGGTACAAGTTGTATTTTAAACCTTTTAAAATATTCCTGGTTTATCTATTTAATTTTTTGAAATTAAACAATTAATTAAAAATTAAATTTAAACCTTTAAATGATTTAATTTATCTTTTAATTAAAAATTTTAATTAAATTAATTAAATCCAGATAGGTATCATAAATTAATCAAATTAATTTAAACCTATCTTAAACCCCTCATTTCGAAATATAGCAAATAATGGGTTTAAGGTTATTCATTTATTAAATAACCACAGTTACCAAAAATAGAATACCTTCTAAAACCCTAGCAAATTTCAAAAATTATAAGGGGAGGGGCTAGGATTTCTAAAACCCTAACCCTAAATCGATTTGGCCATAATTAGGGTTTATAAGCTTTAAACCCTAAATTTTTGGAAAACAGTTATAACAATTCAACTAGAAAAAAAACCAAATAGCTCTGATACCACTGAAAGGTTTTATGCAAATCTATGAACTAAAACCCTAGGTTCACATGCAACCTAGATTGGATCTATGTTTTCTAACTTTGAACATATAAATAATTCCTAAAGGTAGTTATTACACGCACATGTGTCGACCAAGGTTTTAAAATGCCTTTCATTTATTTTGGCTTTTACAAACATAAGGCCTCCTTTCTTCGACTCTTTGCCCGTTGTTGCCTTGGTCTCTTCCTTTGTGATTGAGTTAAGAAGGAGCATTGAGCTAATATGCGCTTCTTCCGTTTCTTCTTTATCTTTCTCGAAGACCATAGTGTTGAAGCTCTTTTTCTTTGGACAATCCCTGATCAAGTGCGGGCCATCACATAAGTAACACTTTACCTCCCTTCTGGTCCCCTTTTCGACGGTCTTTCCCTTCAAAGTCGAGGGCTTAGTAATACGTTTGTCTTCTTTCTGTGGTAGTCTTGGTGTGGATTTGTCTCCCACATCAGGTTTCCTGGCCGTAGTATCTCTTCGGAAGTCCATGAGGTCTTCTGCCACGGCTATGGCTTCGTCAACGTCTTGTACATTCCTCCGTTTTAGCTCGTTGTAAGCCCAGATTGTAACCCATCTTGGAAGTAAAACAACTTATATTTTTCTTGTAAATCGGGTAACTCTAGCATTAAAGTGGTAAACTCTGCCACGTAGTCTTTGATTGATCCGGTGTGCTTCAACCAACGCAATTTCTTCATCGCTAAGTCCTCCGCATTGTGTGGGCAAATTTTTTTTAAGCAGCCTTTTGAATTCCTCCCATGTGTCTATGGTGTATAATCCTTTCTCTATGTCACCATGCTTTCTTCTCCACCATAGTGAAAGGTTTTAAGCAATCCATGAACTAAATAACCTAAGTTCACATGCAACCTATAAGGATCTATGTTTTCTTCTAATTGAACATATAACAAAAACCTAGAGGCCAATAAAAGAAACTAAAGATCAAAACAGAAAAACCAACCTTTATTTCTTGGAAGCTGAGCAGCAAAATTATCCTGCCTCAAATGAAAGTCACACCCAAGCTGGAGGAGAGGAGAAATCGAAAATCCCAGAGAGAGCTCTTGAAGTTGGCGCAGAAAATAGGGTTCCAGGGACCCCTATTTATAGTTACAGAATAACCAGTTGATAAGCCTTAAGGATAAACCTTTTTGAATTCAAATAAGATAAACCTTTTATCTTATATTCAAAAACCCTAATTATCCTTATTATATTAAAATCGAAAATATATATATATACCATATATAGATTTCGATTTCCACACTGGTCACTCCCACTGTCACTTACTCAACTATTGAATAATTACAGTTTCAGTCCCTGCACTTTTAATTAATTAATTAATCCCCAAATTAAATCCAATTAATTCTGGATTAATTCCTAATTAATTAATATAGTTTCTAATTAATATATTATCACTTTAATATATTAATAAACCATATATTTAATTCCTGTTGATTTATTAAACCCATAATAAATCAACCTTTCTCTCTACCGAATTTTCTACCAAACCTCCAGCCATGAGGGCAACCCAAATGGACTATGCTTCTATTAATTAGGTAAATACTAATTATTAGTCATGGCTTAGACACCTAATCCAACAGTCTCCCACTTGGATAAGTCTATGACTATAATTACCGATTTAACCTCTAATTAACCAGCACTTGTAGCTTCCTAGAAACCAATGCCAAACTCTGATCTAATCAGTCCTGTCCATAGATAAGTGATCAGATGATCCTCCGTCCAACTAGATATTTTTCAGACTCAAGACATGGATAAAATCAATCTGGTCTGATTCACTGTTCCTCGATTTCCGATTTGCATATGACTCTTAGACTACCAATTTAGTCCCGGTTGGCCAACCATTTTAGTCAACTTCAAAATCATCGAGAGGCCTACAGATATCTGTTCCCCGTTAGGGTCAAGGGACGAATAAACTTTGACTCATATACTTATGTCTTTTACCAGACAAATCACTCACAACAATACGTTTTATAACACCGAGTTACCGATGCGTTTTCATATTATCAATGAATAACCGTCTAGTAAATCATAACTCATATGTCTTAGCTTAAAGATCAAAAGATATTATCGTCTCAATATTGCTCGTGATGTAATCCATGAAGCAATCCATTGAGCGCGGGTTTATCCAATACTCAAATCTCCATTTCCAAGTACTCACGAATGGTGCAGCAATCCAATTACAATGTCTAACTCCTTAGACAATCTATTACCAATTCATGACAGCCTTACTTCATACTTACTCCCTAAAAGTATGAGCGACTGTGGATATTTGAATAATCCAATTATTCAGGAAGTAAAACATGCAAAAAATGAAACACAATGATGTATATTGACAAAATTAGTAAACCATTACTCATTAATAAATCTCTATTATTAAATCACAAAAGTCAAATACAATAACATTGTTACAGGTTTCAAAAGTCTATCTAATTACAAAAACTTATATCATCTCTTAATCCAATGCTCCTAGCATGCTGATTATGCTTAATCCTACTCAGAGCCTTTGTCAGGGGATCTGCAGGATTATCTTCCGATGATACCCTCTTTACAAGGAGGTGACCTTCTTCTACCCTATGTCTGATATAGTGGTACTTTCTGTCGATATGTCTGGACTTTCCATGATCTCGCGGTTCCTTTGTCAAGGCGACCGCACCTTCATTATCGCAGAACAGTTCCAAGGGCTCCTGAATACTCGGGACTACTCCAAGGTCACCGATAAAGTTCTTCAGCCAAGCCGCTTCCTTTGACGCTTCACTTGCTGCTATGTACTCTGATTCGCATGTAGAATCAGCCACTGTTTCTTGCTTGGAACTTTTCCAAGTAACTGCTCCACCGTTCAAAAGGAATACCCAGCCCGATTGAGACCGACCACTGTCTCTATCTGTCTGAAAGCTGGCATCTGTATATCCTTCAACTCTCAAGGTATCACTGCCACCGAGGACTAACACCATGTTCTTTGTCCTTCGCAGATACTTGAGTATATTTTTCACAGCTATCCAATGCGCCCTTCCAGGGTTTCCCTGGTACCGACTGACCATGCTCAAAGCAAAGGCCACGTCAGGGCGAGTACACGTCATAGCGTACATGATCGATCCTACAGCCGAAGCATAAGGTACCCGACTCATTTCAGCTATTTCTTCGTCTGTACTCGGACTTTGAGTCTTACTCAATTTTGCATTACTTTGGATAGGCAGCTCTCCCTTCTTGGAATTTTCCATACTAAACCTTTTCAGTACCTTTTCCAAGTATGTACCCTGACTAAGTCCAATTAGTCTCTTCTTCCTATCTCTCAATATTCTTATCCCGAGAATATAGGCAGCCTCTCCTAGGTCCTTCATGGCGAAACATTTCCCAAGCCAAGCCTTGACATCTTGCAAGGTTGGAATATCGTTTCCCATGAGCAGTATGTCATCGACATACAGCACCAGAAAGGTGACTATACTCCCACTAGCCTTGACATATACGCAGGACTCATCCTCGCTCATAGAGAAGCCAAACTCTTTGACTTTCTCATGGAAACAAAGATTCCAGCTGCGAGAAGCTTGCTTCAATCCGTAGATTGATCTCTCAAGCTTACACACCTTATTAGGATACTTTGCATCGACAAAACCCTCTGGCTGATTCATGTAAACATCCTCAGTCAACTTCCCATTAAGGAAAGCGGTTTTGACGTCCATCTGCCAAATTTCATAGTCATGAAATGCAGCTATGGCCAGCATAATCCTAATAGACTTTATCTTGGCCACTGGTGAGAAGGTCTCGTCATAGTCAACCCATGGGGTTTGAGTAAAGCCCTTCGCAACCAGTCTTGCCTTGAAAGTGTGTACCTTTTCGTCCATGTCGGTCTTCTTCTTGAAGATCTATTTGCACCCGACTGTCTTTCGACCCGGTACGTTGTCAACCAAGTTCCAAACTTGATTGTCATACATGGACTTGATCTCGCTATCCATGGCCTCTTTCCACTTGGCAGACTCAGGGCCCGCCACTGCTTCCTGGTAGTTAGCTGGTTCATCCAAATTTATCAGTGTCCTATCACTGACAAACGTGTCCCCATCCGAAGTTATATGGAAACCATAAAACTCGGGTGGCATGCTAACCCTACCGGAACGCCTAAGAGGTAAGGATACATCTGTCGGACCAACAGGAACTTCTTCCTCATGTTGGTTGCTAGTTTCTCCTAAGGTTGCGTCATCTGATGACTCTTGAATTTCTTCCAGATCAATGGTACTCCCACTGTCCTCTTTGAATATGAGCTCTCTCTCTCGAAAGACCGCTCGTCTAGCTACAAAGACCACGTCCTCGCTCGGTCTGTAGAATAGATATCCAAAGGACTGTTTGGGATAACCAAGGAAGAAACACCTTTCGCTTCTTTCTGCGAGTTTGTCTTGAGTCTCTCGTCTAACGAAAGCCTCACAACCCCAGACTTTGATATGTGCCAACGAGGGAACTTTCCACGTCCACATTTCATGTGGTGTTTTAGCAACCTTTTTAGTAGGGACAAGATTGAGGATATGGGCGGCAGTCTCTAAGGCATACCCCAGAAGTGAATGGGAAGTGAAGCTCGACTCATCATGGAACGAACCATGTCCAACAGGGTTCGGTTGCGCCTCTCTGCAACACCGTTCAACTGTGGTGTCCTGGGAGGTGTCAACTGCGAAACTATTCCGCATTCCTTTAGATAGTCTAGGAACTCGATACTTAGATACTCTCCGCCTCTGTCGGACCTGAGCATCTTTATCTTACTGCCTAATTGATTTTCTACCTCGTTCTTAAACTCTTTGAACTTTTCAAAGGTGTCCGACTTGTGCTTGATCAAGTAGATATAACCGTATCTACTAAAATCGTCGGTAAAGGTCACGTAGAACCGCGTGCCATCCTTTGTGGTTGATCTGAATGGACCACACACATCTGTGTGAATGATGTCCAATAGACCCTCACCTCTTTCAAAAGACCCTTTGAAAGGTGATTTAGTCATCTTGCCCAACAGACAAGATTCACATACATCATCAGACTTGAGGTCGAATGATTCCAACACTCCATCCTTTTGGAGTTGGGCGATGCGTTTCTTGCTGATGTGCCCGAGCCGACTATGCCACAGACATGCCTTTTCCACATCACTAGTAGAATCAATATAATTTACACTATGTCCAAGATTGTCAACACATTTCACAGTTTCATACACACCATCACAAGGATAAGCAGTAAAGTTCAAAATACCATTTTTGAAAACAGAAATAGATCCAATATTATTATCAAAAGAAAAATGAAATCTTTGTCTGAATAATGCGTGAAATGAAATAATATTTCTTGCCATTTCTGGCGAATAGCAACAATCTAATAAGACTACACAAACTTCACTACTAAGCACTAAACTGTAAACGCCGATCTTGGTAACAGGGGACGATCTCCTATTGCCCATGATCAAGTTCAGTCTACCGTGCTCCACCTCCCTGCTTTCCTTTAGGCCCTGCAGATTAGAACAAATGTGAAAACCACATCCTGTATCAAGGACCCAAGAATTAGAAGATGGTGAGTTTTTAGAGATAGTGTATATACCTGCTGTCGATGGCTTTACTTTCCCATCCTTGATATCCTGCAAGTATTTGGGGCAGCTTCTCTTCCAATGGCCCTTCTCTTTGCAGTAGAAACAGTTGGCTTTATCGGGGTTGGCCACACAAGGAATGTGGGAAGTCTTGGTTCTCGATCCATTACTGGATGACCCGACCTGAACCTTTTCCCTCCAATTTTGCTTAGGAGGGCCCTTCCTTTTCTTTCCTTTGCCACTTCCAATGGCTAAGACGGGCTGATTAACCGAGGGTACACTTTTACCCTTCATCCCGTCCTCAGCAACTCGAAGCATGTGATGCAACTCAGTCAGGTTAGCCTGATTATTGTTCAAATGATAAGCCAGCCTGAACTGGTCATAAGAACTCGGTAGGGAGTTAAGCACTATGTCAACGGCCAACTCCTCCGGTACAGGCATCGCAAGCTTTCTAAGCCGCTCCACGTAACCTTGCATTCTTTGCACATGAGCGCAGATGGACTCTCCATCTTTAGGTTTGCTATTCAGTCCTTGACCACCTCGCACCTCTCGATGCGCTCTTGCTTGCGGAACTTTTCCGCGAGCTCCTTGTGCATCTCGAAGGGCCAGTAGTCTTCATATATCCTTTGCAATTCGGGGTTCATTGTGGCGATCATGATGCAGGCCACTTTGGTCGCATCATCAGAATGTTTTTGGTACGAGGCAATCTCCTCGGGAGTAGCAGTTTCAGGGTCAACATCGACAAGCTCAGTCTCGAGAACATACTCTTTGTTCTCATACCTCAAAGCCATCTTGATGTTTCTAATCCAGTCATTGTAGTTTGTCCCGTTCAATTGAACCTTGGAACACAGTGAGAGGATAGAGGGAACACTGGAGTTTGATTGGGGAGCGGATTGATCAGCAGAAGACATCTATAAAAGAAGGTAAGTTTAATTAGATACTTGTCGGTCCTTATAATAACCCAATATAAAATAAGGCTAGGATCCAACTATAACAATTTGCAACATAGAAGAGGGATGCCGTAATCTATAAGGAAATTTTATAAAGGTAGGCGAATGACGATTCAGCCAATTCCACCGCGGAAAAAATAATCTTATTATAAATGGAATTCCTAGTTTCTTTTGAGATTTATTGAACTGTTCAATAGCATGTTTAATCTCGGATATGCCCCACCGTTTGTGACTGGGATGCCGAGGATCACAAACCGGGTGTGAATAACCATGCAAATTAGCTTGGTACTCTCGGGGTCCATTATCATCTCAAATTGATGTGCCGGTAAACCACACACGCTCCATCAACAATGATAACACCCGAGACACCCATTGCCACTCTTTATGAACCCCCATTGGTGTGCCGGTAAACCACACACGCTCCACCAACGTTTCATAAAGTGTAATGTGCAATTTCATGGGGTAGCATCAAATTCACATTTTTCCTAAAGTAACTAGATTGAGATTTTAGTACTTTGATCATTATACTTTTAATGATTAAGTGGTTCTGTCAAACCCGTTCGGCTAACGACCCTCCACTGATCAGGCGAGCGGTGGGTGAGAGTGTTCACCCATTAGACTACCATTTTATAGGCAGTCTCCTTATACCCACTTTATAGACCAGCTTCGTGAATGATGCCTACTATTGATTTGACTAACCAAATTTATCTCATATATATAATATTAACTTTTAATAACATATATAAGATGTATTTTAAAAACCCTTTAAAATATTCAAGGTTTATCTTTTAATTTTACCAAATTTAACAATTAAATTTTAAATTAAATTAAACCTTAAATTCGATTTAATCAATTTTAATTACCAATTAATTAAATTAATTAAATCTAAATATTTTAAACATTTTAAAATATTTTTCTGGATTTATTCCATTAATTTCGCCAATTTAAAATTAATTAAATCCCTTTTGAATTATCTTTTAATTAACAATTAATTAAATTAATTCAAATGAAGATAGGTTTATCCAAATTAATCAAATTAATTAAAACCTATCCTTAAACCCCCAATTTTCGATTTCAAGGAAATGGTTTAAGGTTATCCATTTAATTAACAAATAAAGTTACCAAAAATAGAAAACCTCCTAAAACCCTAAAGCCAGATTTCGAAATTAAGCAAGGGGGGATTAGGGTTTCCAAAACCCTAATCCTATAAATCGATTTTGATATATATTAGGGTTTATAGGCTTTAAACCCTAAAACAGTTATAGCAATTCAACAAGAAAACAATACAGGCTCTGATACCACTGAAAGGTTTTAAGCAATCCATGAACTAAATAACCTAAGTTCACATGCAACCTATAAGGATCTATGTTTTCTTCTAATTGAACATATAACAAAAACCTAGAGGCCAATAAAAGAAACTAAAGATCAAAACAGAAAAACCAACCTTTATTTCTTGGAAGCTGAGCAGCAAAATTATCCTGCCTCAAATGAAAGTCACACCCAAGCTGGAGGAGAGGAGAAATCGAAAATCCCAGAGAGAGCTCTTGAAGTTGGCGCAGAAAATAGGGTTCCAGGGACCCCTATTTATAGTTACAGAATAACCAGTTGATAAGCCTTAAGGATAAACCTTTTTGAATTCAAATAAGATAAACCTTTTATCTTATATTCAAAAACCCTAATTATCCTTATTATATTAAAATCGAAAATATATATATATACCATATATAGATTTCGATTTCCACACTGGTCACTCCCACTGTCACTTACTCAACTATTGAACAATTACAGTTTCAGTCCCTGCACTTTTAATTAATTAATTAATCCCCAAATTAAATCCAATTAATTCTGGATTAATTCCTAATTAATTAATATAGTTTCTAATTAATATATTATCACTTTAATATATTAATAAACCATATATTTAATTCCTGTTGATTTATTAAACCCATAATAAATCAACATTTCTCTCTACCGAATTTTCTACCAAACCTCCAGCCATGAGGGCAACCCAAATGGACTATACTTCTATTAATTAGGTAAATACTAATTACTAGTCATGGCTTAGACACCTAATCCAACACATAGAGCAACATTTTCACACAAATACAAGACGGCAGTGTCTATCTTGGACTTATCGTCTTTAACTTCAGTTGCATTATAGTAGCACTCTAGGGACCAGAAAAACTTGTCAAGTAGTTTGGGATCACGCTTTCCTCCATACTTAAAGGGTTTTGGGGCCTCTGTGTGAGGCGTTCCCTTTGCGACGGTTCCTCCTGCTATCGCTGCTTTGCACAGATTTACTTCCGTCTCCAAGGCGCTAACCTTCTCACGGAACTCATTCCACAATGTGTTGATGAGTTCAAGGACTTCTCCTTTGATAACAGTGATGTTCTCCTTCAATCCATCACTTGTGTCACTTATCTCTGCGACGAATTGGTCGACGGTATCCTTCCATTCGAGAATCTCACCGACGTTTATCTCCATCCTTGTTAGCTTGTTCTCCAAGCTAGCCAAGGTATCTGCTGATTGATCCCTCTTCTTGGATCGACGGCCCCCAGCTTCACCGGTTGGGGGAATGTTGGCTATTTGACACGCCTAGGTCGTCGTGCGGTCAAAAATAAGAAATAACCTAACATTCACTAGTATAGTGGAGTCAGGGTCGATCCACAGGAGCTACGTGGTTAGCCTAGATTAGAGATTACCAACTAATAGTGTCACAGCTATAGTCGGAGGAACTAATTTCTATCTTTCTACCTTGAAACAATATTCAAACACCCAAGCCAAGCTTAGCTATGTCCAAATGACCTACTTACTTTCTGAACTCAGAAGTACATCTCTGAATCAGAAGCAATTGAAGGCATCCAAACTAGCAAAAACCAAGCAAAGCATAAACTAGCTAATAACCAACAGTTCTATGAGACAGTTAATAGCCAAGGTTTAATGCCTAACCTAACCGAGTTAGCTACTGTTTTCAGCAAAGGGAAACAGTCCCAACCAAGTCACAAACAAAATCCACACACAAACAAACAACCAAAACACAAACTAACATCCAAAATACCGAAAAATCAATATTTAATGTAACCGAATGATTTCATTCACTCAAACCAATATCCAACATCAAATCAGTAACCAAACACTACTAAAAACAGAACCCTAAGCTGAAGATCAATGGTTATCACACCCAAAGATTCAACTCAAAGCTTACAAATGTTTAACTAAAATGAAATAAAATCTAAAACATGAAAATACCAAATGATGGCTTCTGAAATGGAATCCTCGAGTCAAAGAGCTTCTAGGTCGATGTTTACCCCTGGTCTTTGCTGGGGTTTTCGGCTGGAAATGCCTCTATTTATAGTTGCAAATTTCCCGTGACCGCGCCGCGCATAAGTGAAATCCGCGGCGCGCGTACTTATCCGTTCCCCGTTTTTTCGTCATTTAAATGTGTTCCACCGCCTTACGCCCGCGTCGCGCAGAAGATAAATCCGCGGCGCGCGTACGTCTTCTCTTGATTTTTCATTCTTTCCATACTTTTTCCTTTTGTACACCTTTAGTCCCTGTTTCTGTTCTTTTTTCTCCAGACAAGTCCTGGCACGAAAAGTGAGAATACCCATGCATATTTGATATAATTTCACCAAGAACAGGGCTCAACAACGCCTAAAATACTTGATATCACTAGGCGTTGTCACTATTTCACTTGTTCCTTCCATATTCTCCTGCTTGCTCGAACCCTTTTTTTCTACGAACCTGGCTCTGATACCACGTGTCACGGGATGATCTAGTCACCGTGTGCCACTTAGTATTACGTCGACTAGGTCAGGCTTACTTTTATCTTGGGGATGAGTTAACGACTTGGAAGGCAAGCAATTAAGGCTACAAGACTTCAAAGAAGGTAATATGAGAGTTTATTAAGAGAACTCGAGAGTTTACAATACAACTTTTGATGGTTTGGAGCAAATGAGCTCCACCCCTATTTATAAGTACTTCCACCTCCTCAAATGGAAGTTTCTAGAATACTACACATTCAAGACTATTCTAGATACTTCTTATGTGATATTTATCTTTATACATGGTTCCATGATTTTCTAGATAATTCTATAGATACTTAAAGAAATCTAGGACCTTCCAAGCTTCTCCATGAACTTCGTGTATGATCTAGTAGCTCCTCGAGTACTCCGGAAGATTCTAGATATTTTCCGTGACATCCCGCTTGCGACTTGCGAGGTGGGACTTGGGTGCTTCTGCCTTCTGCTTCTTAATCGTATTATCAACTCAAGTTATCAACATCGTCTTTTTTCGGTCTTGCGTTTCTGTCGATGACTACAAATCCGGCTTAATTCCTCCGAGTGAAGAAAGAGACGGGAGTGAGAGGTATGTCATCTTCACTTCGTAGTTCTTATTTTGTGATGTTATTGTATTTTGCTTTTGTGAATTCTGTCAACCATACAACGATTCTTGGCTCTGTGACTTCTGTCGAGTGTGACTTGTGTGACTTCTGTCGAGTGTGACTTGTATCTTGGATTTGTGTGACTTCAGTCGAGCAGAAATTACTAAGACGAGGGCCACAGGTCCGGCTGCATTCTTGTTTTGCTTGTATAAGTTATGGAAATTACTGATTTTGCTTCTTGCTTAATGTATTTTTCTTGTATTTTGCGTGTATTAGTTGAGTAACTCACTAATTTTGATTGTATTCAAACATATTTTGCTTGTATCTTGCCTTGTATTCACTAATTTTTGCTTGTATTCAAACAGATTTTGCTTGCCTTCTTGTATTTTGCTTGTATTTATAGTGTTACTTTTCATGATTTATAGTGTTGTTTTTAATACAATTATAATGCAGTTTTTTTTTTGCATTTATAGTGCAGTTTTTTTTTTAATTTATAGTGTCATTTTCTGCTTTTTATAGTGCCGTTTATAATCAGTTATAGTGCAGAATTTTTTGCATTTACAATGTTGTTTTTTCCATTTTGTAGTGTTGTTTTCTTGCAATTATAGTGCACTTTTTTTGCATATTAGGGTTGTTTTTTAGCATTCATAGTGCCGTTTTCTGCTTTTTATAGGGTCGTTTTAATCAATTATAGTGTAGAATTTTTTGCATTTATAAGGCTGGTTTTCCCATTTATAGTGTCGTTTTCTTGCAATTATAGTACACAATTTTTTTTTCATTTATAATGCTGTTTTTGTTTTGCATTTATAGTGTCGTTTTCCTGCAATTTATAATGCTATTTTTTCAAGTTGCTAATCTATTTTGTTTTGTTTCAATTAGTTCACTCTTTCTAGTATGTATGGTGATAAATACAGAGAAAAAGTTAGTACCTTATGTAAGAGTGCATTGTATGAGCTTTTTAGTTAATACAATATGATTCATTCAGATCAACATGTAAAGAGATCTTCATCTCAACCTTCTAAATCATCTAGCTTGGATTCCCAAAGTCCTCCTCATGTGGGTTTGTTCGGTAGTAGTAGTGATCCCATTAGATCACTTTGAGAGAAAATGCTAGCAGAAGTGAAAAGCAGGAAGGCAGAACCGGGTATGGCGAATGATTCTAAGTCTTAGCTAGATAGATACTTGAAAGAGGATATTGAAGAAGTTGATGAATATTTTTGAGTGATAATCTCACTGTTTTGCGTTGGTGGGAAAAGAGGTGTGGTTTGTTTCCAATCTTATCGTGTGTTGCTCATGATGTGCTAGCTACTTCTATATCAACAATGGCATCATAATTTAGTTTTAGTACGGGAGGAAGGATACTTCATTCTTTTAGAAGTTCTCTAACTCCAGAAATTGTGCAAGCGTTAATATATTGTCAAGATTGGATCCGTTCAAGTGACGTTGACGTCAATGTGGAAGAAAAGATTGAAGAACTTGAGAAGTTTGAAGATGGTAAGTTGGTATTTACTTTCTTATAATGTTTGTTTCTTGAAACGCCATGTTCCTTTTCGGTAAGTGTTAATGTGTTAATCTTTGTGTAATTAAGATTAGTTATGTTGTTATATGTGTGAGGGTGGTTAGAAATCCTTTTGGGAAGAGTTTTAGCTTGAAAAATGTCAAAAGGAGCTCACACGGGTTGTGTGGATCTCACAAGGTCGTGTGGAGGATGAAGATTCAAGCAGTAGCCTGACACGGGTCTTGTGAACCCACACGGGTCGTGTAGGACTTGCAGAGACAAGCAGAAGGCAAGCAGAAAACCCACACGGGTCGTGTGACGTAGCCAACTTAAACTTAAAAAGCCTATTTTAGCTCATTTGGGGGAATTAAACTCTGAAAATTCACCAAAAGACCCTAGAACACCCCAGGAGCTTTTAGAGTTCAAATTGGAAGCCTAAAGCTTGAGGATTTGAAGGTCTGGAATGTATCTTGCATCTAAGAGGTATGATTTCATGTTATTGCTTCAAATTGAGAGTTTGATTAGCTTGGAAATGTTAGGTTACAGGTGGTGTTGGTAACCCACCTGTAACTAGCAAGGTTAGAGCAAGTGATTCTTGAATTTTGGGTGTAAAAGGGTTTCTAATCCCGAACCCTAAGTAGGGTGATCAAGTTGCAAGCTATAGTGGTGTGAATACAAAGTAATTACATATATGTGACATGTGTGTGATGGTGTAGGAGTGTGAAAGTGCTGAGGAAACACTGGTACCATCTAGAACGGTGTGAAGCTATTATATCCAGGTGAGTAACTCTACCTAGCATGTTAGTTGTAACATGTTGTGTGTGCTTGTTTCTTGATGATATGTGTATAAGAGTTCATAATGTGTTAGAGTGAGTGTAATTGAGTAGTTATATAAAGGGTTTCTTGTGATTACATGTCTTAGAGATTAGAGGTAATGATGTGTAATAAGTGGTACCAAGGTGAGAACCTTGTGTCCACTTCAGGTAAAACTTACATATCGCATAATGAGTACCTTGCGATTATGTGTAGTTTGTATATTGGAGGTTTGCTTAGTGAGTAATTAACAACCAGGTGATAGGTGTGTATAAAACGAGTGTCTGTGGTGATATATATATATATATATATATATATATATATATATATATATATATATATATATATATATATATATATATATATATATATATATATATATATATATATATATATATATATATATATAAAATAGTGTTGCAAAAATCGGTATTGGCGGCCGATTAATCCGCGATTAGTCGCTTAACGATCTTCAACCGATTACGATTAGGCCTAATTGGTCAGCTTGACGGTTTGCTGCAAAAATCGGTCAAATATCGGCCTTGGCGGCCGATTAATTGGTCTTGAAGGTCATTTTTTATTTTTTTTATTATTTAATTTTTTTTATTTTTAAATGACGACACAAACACTCTTTAATAACTCAATAAAACTAAAAAAATCAATATTAAAGAATAAAAATAAACAAATATATAATCTCTGATGTGTATCTCGGAATAAAATGAATCAAACTTTGCTATTTTGTTATATTTATATATTTTTTAAATGAATTCCTTTATAATTCAGGGTCTCCGATTAATCCGACTAATCCCTTAACCCCACTCGACCGTCAAGCGATATTTACAACCTTTATATATATATATATATATATATATATATATATATATATATATATATATATATATATATATATATATATATATATATATATATATATATATATATATATATATATATACATATATATATATACACACACACACACACATATATATATATATATATATATATATATATATATATATATATATATATATATATATATATATATATATATATATATATATATATATATATATATATATATATATATATATATAGACACACACACACACACACACAAAGTATAATATGTATGAGTGTCAGGGGTGAAGTGTATATATATAGTATAGGAATGGTGAACCCTATGTATGTGTGATAAATATAAGAGCGAGACGAGCACCTAGCAGTTATAAAGTAAACGTAGTTATAATCACATAACGAGTACCATGTGATTTGGTGGAAACGAGTATGAGAAATAACTATTGAGGTGACATGTTGCTACATGTGAACTTCATAGTTATATGCGAGTTGATAGCCTAGAGTCAAGTGGATGCATAACGAGTACATTGCATGTCACATAAAGTAAGTTGAATGGTCACATAATGAGTATGTTGTGATCATGTGTCAGGGTATAGAGATGTGTGTGATTATGAGTGTTGGGGACATTCATATTACTGCATAACGAGTACTTTACAGTCATGATATTAAGCCTTTGTGGCTTGGAGCTGTCACACAACGAGATCCTTGTTTGTTTCCTACGAAATCAGTTCTCGGTTCTTCGGTTCTTGGCCCAGATCCGGACCAGTGCTCGTCCCTAGTCAAGATACTAACTTAAAATAGTCAAATTAAACTTTTAATGATATAAATAGTAGTGCAATGTTATTTTGAGATCAAACACCAAACATAGCAAGTTATGGGGTTACATATGCCAACTAGTGAAATATTAGAAAGTAAATCTCAATGTAAAACTTTATTTTGCAAGATTGAGAATTAAAATAAAATATAGGCATTAGTTGCACCAATGTCATGTCCAACGAAAGAAAATCCATATAGTATATACACGCACACATCGAAACTGGGATTTATAAAAGGTCAAAAGTCATAGCAAACAATAATTATACAAAAGACTACTAATGCTCATATCAACTTCTACTAATGTTTGCTCCATGCTAATCCTGATATTCTAAATTATTCAAAGAATATCATATAGGATAACTCAACAACTATTTCGCTCGGCACCTTGAGCACTTATAATTAAGAGGTGATACTTGAGACAATATTGTCTCTTAAAGACGTGACTTTAAGACAGAAAAATAGATTTTCTAAATCATTAGTACACTTGCCAACAATAAAACATTTGATAACTAAAGTACTTTATTCTCAAAGTAAATATCATTACGATGCAAGTGTATGCATGCTTTCAATCACAATGCAATGCAATGAACCGATCAACACCGAGTCAGTCCCACCAAACAAAATCTGATATACTTTTTCATATGTAACGTTTTGTCCCATTATTTTGTAACGTTTCCTGCATTGGGATTGGACCACTACTTCGGGAATGGAGGTATCGTCCCAACAATGTCTTAACGAGTGTCTAAATAATGATTTAATATGTGGTCATTCATTTTATACACAACCCTAAGCATGCTATTTTCCCAACAATATTCATTCGAACCTACACATGCCATATACAATACACACACACACACATATCCTATCCTAATAAATAAGTAACTAAAAGCCACATGTCACCACCATATTCATCTGACCACATGTCATTTATGGTAATTTTGAATTTCTTAAAAAAATTATTTGAATTGAATGTATTGAATGTATTTAATTCCAATAATTCATAATTGAAGCAAGAAATTAGGAACCTATTTATTTAAAATACATTATCTTTGATTCATTTATGTCATTAATACATTCTCAACAGCTTCAATTTATATATCTCTTGACAATTTCTAGAACCCTAACCGTGTGTAGACCCAAATGACTCGAGCAGCACGTCCACATTTTGATGTATAACAAAATATAAAAAATAGGTAATTTAGGTATATTAGCATTCTATTCATAATCACTTAATTAATTTTCTTTAGTGTGTGATCAGAACTAACAAATAGCGGTTATATTTTTTCAACAAAAAACAAACACAGTAACTTACAAAGTCAAATAAATTGAAATGACAGGAATTTTTTGACTTGTAAAAATTGTTTTCCATTTTGTTTTTTAACTTTTACAAAGACCATGAGAATATAATTTTTAAGGCCACGTTGTATATAGGTTGGTGATTTTAGGAACTCGTTACTTTCAAGTTATAAATAGGCTGTAATTTGGCCGGTAACTTAGGAACATGCTAATTTATAAAAAGTACGAGGGAGAGAATTTGTAATATAAAGATAGTTTCAGTTATTAATGATTATAAAAACTTATTATTTAAACATTGTTGTAACAAGAAACTTTTGGTATTCTTTGAAAAATAAGTAACATAAACCAGATTAGAATTTTTAAAACTAAAAGTTTGAATAAATTTGTTACATCTAATTGTTAAGTACTGGGTTAATTATATTGCATATTAATAATCAAATTATAAATTGTTACATATCTTCTAATAATGGTTGCTAATAAACAACAAAGTTATGAAATATAATTAACTTCTAATGACAATTAATTTTTTTGTCAATGGCAAATATATCACACTCCTACTCCTATAATGTATGTTAGTTATACATTTTCTCAAACCGTTGTTACTGAATAGCAACAAACTTGTCATTATTCAAATTGCCGAAAATTATTACCATAAGCAACATATTGAAAAGCATTATGATTTTGGAAATGAGTATTTGGCCGAAATTTAACCATTTGCTAATACATTGTATGGTTTTGGAATATGACATGTTCTCGGAAATAGATAACTTATCAAAAAGAAACTATTTTCTGTCTACCGTATTGCACGGTACTATTTAAGGATACCACTCATTTCATCCCGTAAACCATAAACCTTAAACCCAAATCATCAAAATGGAACTGTTCACTGAAAAGAAACTATTATCATCCCCCATATTTAATGATCGTTGCAGTGCGTAAATTTAAATCAGATTAATTGAAAATTATGTTAAATTTTTATTTGAAAAAAATAATATTCATTTATTAGTTTTTAGATTGATCCGGTTCTATATACAAAAACACAAAGTTAAACAATTAAATAGGTTCTTTATTTATATTCATCTAATGATTCAATCAAATTAGAGAGCTTATTCGGCTAACTACACATACACAAAAAATATATATTGTTTTCCGTAAAATGATAAATGTAGATATTTCTTAAAATAATTAACAAGTCTCCGAATAAATAATAAGACATTCATGGTTTGGAATAACAAGGTCCACCCAAAACTTTAAACCGTAAACATTACACAAACACTACAAATACTAACAAACTTTTACTATTTTTACCAAAATAAGTCAAATTAAATTAAACCATATCAAATTAGAGTTAACCATTTTTTTAAATTTACTTTACCATCATAGTTTTACATTTAATAAGAAGCAACTACATATTTTTATATATAACACAAAACAATGCCATATTTTTATTTTTAACATAAAACTACATACTTTAATTTTTAACTGAAAACATCAACGTACTAATGTCGTCGTCGCATTGTACGGGTACACACCTAGCAGTGAAACTGTGAAGTAATATAATTGGGTAATCGTGTTACAGAAATAGAGATTATATCTGGAAATAATATCGGAAATCGTACGTTTATTCCAAAAATGTCTTTGACGCCTTCAGAGAGAAGAATTTCTTTCAAATTTCAAACAAAACAATTTCCATTGACTGTATGTTTTGCAATGACAATAAATAAGAGTCAACGATAATCGCTATCAAACATGGGTTTGTTTTTTAGACAACCAATATTCACACACGACCGATTGTATGTTATATTGTCGAGAGTTAAAAGTAAAGATTGATTAAAAATGTTAATTTTAGATGACGGTAAACTTATCAATAGAACAACAATTATGTTGTAGTGTTTAATTTAATAGTGTATATACCCAAAAATTTCATTATATATTGTCGAGGATTAGTTATGAAGAATTGTTAGTGTTTAGGTTTTTTATTTAACAATTATGTTGTATCATCCCGTGTAATACACGAGTCTCACAACTAGTGTGTGTGTGTGTATATATATATATATATATATATATATATATATATATATATATATATATATATATATATATATATATATATATATATATATATATATATATATATATATATATATATATATATATATATATACACAATATTATAACTTTACAAACTTTTATGACATTTACTACTAGCAATTTAACGTTTTGCATTTATAAATCATAAAAAATTTTAAACTATTTTGACATGTGTCCCATGTTGGAAAATATCACGAAGTACTCACCATTTTGTTAGATGAACTAAGTACAATGTTCCCATTGCTTTTTGCCTTAGATATTGTTTACTTTTTCTTCAACTCTTGTAGCACTGTCCCCTATTATAATGGTTGACTAATAATCAATATATGTTCTACACATATAACTGGTTTTCATAGGTTTACATAACCAATCCAATCTTTAATCAACTGGACATTTGAATTCTTTTAACCAATATCACAATCCTTAAATAAGGCATAACCCATAAACATCAATCAAACTTAAATACTCATGAAAGATGCAAGTATTTTGAATCAATAATATTGTTATTGAATTATAACTTATAAGAACTACATACAATACAGTCATCCCAGTTTCCATGCTTTTATTTTTGCTTTTATTTTCCAACTCATGAATATTCAATAATGTAATTTGCTCAACATTTGTTATTACTGATAAACAATATGTTTTTCATAATCTATTTGATAATTATCCAACCTTAAATTAACCAAGCAAGCAATTCATCAAAACCAAGGTTCATGAAATCACCAATTTAATTACAAATCACATCGGTAAAAAGAAAGGTAGTTGATTATTACATCCAATATTTTGATTGAATAAAAAAATACCTTTTGATTTACCTTCAAAATCCACCTTGAATTGCAATTGCACATACTTACACACCAATAACATACACAAAAAATGTTTATGAATGCTCTAATCGTAAAAGTGACATAAACGAGGAATAAATGTTGAAAATTGATGGTCAAAGGGAGTCAAATGGAAGGATCCATGTGCAAACCCACTTTTGACCCAAAGTACCCAACCCATACACCCTTTATGCTCTTTCACGTCGTTGGGTCATCTCAATTGCTTATTCGGGTATGTGACCGATGTAGTTTTTATTTTTGTCTAACTTTGAACTAGTAAAACTTTCCCATGCAAGCTCTGATTGAACTGAATCTTTTTGTAGTGCATTCCTTGTTGTGTAACTACATATCACGATTCATTTATTCACAAACTCCATACCTGTAAGATGGACTTTAATGGCTCAAAAGTAGGTCATTTATCATACTGTGAATTTTCAAAAGTCGTTTTTCTTAAATGCACTTCAAGAAATTTTTTTATAATGTTTTAAACGAGTGTTGCAAATGTCGCTAGGTGCTACCAGGTCGGCGGACTGACGAGTAGCGAGTAATCGGCTAGGCGGGGAGTACTCGGTGAGTACTTGGCGAGCATCATGACTATGTATGTATGTGTATATATATATATATATATATATATATATATATATATATATATATATATATATATATATATATATATATATATATATATATATATATATACACACACACACACACACACACACTAACACAAGGAATTTCTTTCAAACATTTAATCGAATACCTTAGATGCATATAACTTCAAGTAATTTGTATCTCACAAATATGTTGAATTCACATCCCAACATGTTAAATTCACACACACAACCATATATATAATATACACACATATATACATATAATCTAACATTGAACATCAAAATTCAGTTTTTGAAATTCACACACATATAATCGAACATCGAAATTGCAAATCGGTTTTTGAATCTGCAATCGGTTTTTGAAATTCACACACATATAAATATATAATCGAACATCGAAATTCAGCTTTTGAAATTCAAATGAATACCAAACAAAGTGGTAGTGAGCAATTAACAGTCGAGCAAAGGTTGAGCATTTCATTTGATGAATTGGATTGTAATCGAAATACTGTAATCCAAACAAATTTGCATTTCAAAGGGCGAGTTCAATGCAGTTGAATTCGATGGAATTGAATGCGATGGAGTTGAATTCAATTTCAAAGGTTGAGTTCGATGGATTTGAATTAATCCAAACAGTCGGTAAGAACTAAATTAGATGAAACAAGATTCGATTTGAATTGAATTCGATGGAGTTGAATGAGATTTTGAATTCGATTTAAGATGACTTCGATTTTGCTGACTTCGATTATGCTAACTTTGGTTACAAACATGTTATTGTCGATTGAAGATGACTTCGATCTTGAATTCGATTGGAGATGAATTGAATTCGATGTCGTGATTGTCGATTGGTGATTAGCGGGGGAGGATGTAACGATGGAAACAAACCTTAGAAATAGTTTGTCTTTGATATTATCCCATATCGCCGTGGAACAATGAAAGATGAAGGGATCTTTAGTTATAAATAGCATCTTTGTTCTCATCTTATCTCACGCATTAAACTCATACAATCAGGTTTGGACTGAATTTGGGCCTAATTTAGGCCAAATTTGGACTTAAGTTGGACCGGGTTTTTTAATATTTGGGCTGAGTTGGTCCGATTTGGGCCGATTTAGTCCGAGGTTGACCGAGGTCGACCGAGTCCTTTTTTAGGATGAGTTAGCTAAAATCGCCAAGGTTGAGGACTGAGTCTGAGTCCAAGGCCGAGTACTCGGCCGAGTTGGCCAAGTTTTGCAACACTGTTTTAAACTACTTTCTTACTATTAAGAATTACTTATATAACTCGAGCCAAATATATTTAACGACTATTAATTCCATTTTATCTTTTCTTGGTTAACATACTGAATGTGTAGTCAACTTCAAACTCTCATAACTTTTGTATATGGGTTCCAAATTAGCAAATTCTTGTTGCTGCACCTTCTTCTCAGTTTTGGCTACACGTTAGAATCAACAATAAATTGATTTGATGAAGCATTTCGTGATTTACATAAACCTAAACACAGGGTACTTGCCATTTTATGAAACTTCGATCCTATATTCAATTTTGGTCACTCGATTTGTGTAACACTTTTCCTCAACTTTAACACCCATATCTTTCCACATGAACTCAATTCGAGTTAGTTATTTTTGCTAGGTGTTTTTTGTTGTATTGCATACAACTTAGTGTCAAGAAATCAGTATTTTGCTACACTTAAGCTTGAGTTCTATAACTACAAACATAAGGTGTTGCACACTTATCACAAACCAATAACATGCCATTTCAAAATGGCATAAATGCTTCATTTTAGCTCCAAATGACCAACTTGTTTTTGCATTACCTTCCTTGTTGTTTCATCTGGACATTCATATATTAAAATCACAAATATTAAATTATGATTTCCATGGTCCCAAAGTAAGACATTTATCATTTTGTGAAACTTATATGTTTCACCTATTTTATTACATTTACTTATTGATTTCTGCATGCATAATGTAGACATATAAAATTTTAATTAATAAATATATGTATGGTATATTCAAGCATTTTTTCCATTTACGCCTTAAATACAATACATGTTAACTTGACTCTACCCTTAAAGCTTTACTAAACTTTATATTTCCATACTAAGTTACTAATAGGGTGTTTATTTTTTGTCTACATATCTTCTTGGTCTGTTTTGTCTGCAGCATGCAGACGATGTGCAAACTGTTTATCTTTAGAAGACTGATACATAAAAATGTCTGTGCGTCCTCTTCTTCTTGCAGGCATAGAATGAAGTCTTTTTGCATCTTCTAACCTTTTCTAACTTTTAAAAAAGTAAATTTTATATAAATTATAGATAATCTTTTTATAAAAAGTAATTGTGAAAACAAAATATTAGATATACCAAAATACATAATTTGGTAAATAATTTAGTTTATTATAGTAGCCTACATACTAAAAAAAACAATATTCTTATTGCAGATCACATACATTTGGTCACCATTTCTTTTGCAGATGTCTGTATATGTGGTTCGCAGACTGCAAACCTTTTACCTCTTTAAAAACAAACACCACCTAAGTTTAAAAACACTCTTTTACATTACAATAACATTCCAAACCTTTAAAAATTAGGGATGTTACACCCAATTCCCTCATTTCCTCTTTATTTGAACGACCAAGAGTTAGGGAAAGGAGACGGAGATCCATTTTTAAAGTTAGAGAAGCAATTGGAAGTTGATTGAAGGAAATTGGAAGTTTAGGAACTTGAATCACCAAGGAACACAAAGTAATGTAGCAAATCCTCATCCATCATCTTCATTTTGACTTCTAACTTTAAGGTCCTCATTAAATCTGATTTTATGGATGGTTTGTGACTAGAATTGTAGTTTTGATGTTTTGAAGTTAAACTCTTATGGAGTGTTAGTTCTTTAAATGAAGCACATGACGATTTATCAAGCTTTGAAGTGGATTTTGAACTAGAATTTGACTAAATCTTCACATTTTTGGTTAATCACAACTTGAAGGATGTTAAAATGGTCTTAATATGAATTTAAATAAGAATTTGACTAAATCTTCATATTTTTGGTTAATCATGATTTAAAGGATGTTAAAATAATCATAATATGATTAGAAATTAGTTAGTATCATTATTGACGCAACTCATTGATGAAAGCCCAATTTAGTCACTAAATGGATTTTCATCCATGATTTTGCATCAATAATGTTATAACATGATTATATACTGTTTAAACCTAGATGTGTCGGAGATGTATTATTATTTTAATGATTTTAATGCTTGGTATAGGTTCAAAATAGTATCTAATCAAGTTATAGCATTCTCAAATCATATTTAACATAATTAAATCATGAATTAAAGTATCTAATGACGTATCCCATGCGAGGGATGTGTCACTTACCTCATTGGAATATCTGAAAATAACCTTATCGTCTCCAACACGTCTTATAAGACCCAAAAGTGACTTCGAAAGTCTTCTCTTAGCCAAAAAATATTGAGGCATGTAAACATTAACAAAGGGTTTACACCTTTTAGAAGCAAACCATCAATCATCCACTACAACATAACAATCATCACTATAAACCAGTTCTTTAGAATACACAAACATGTACCAAATCGAAATAATACAACCCGACATTCCCCTTGAGCAACAAAATCATAATTTACGGTACCCCAAACCTCACAAAAAGGAAAAGAAATATTTAGACGTCTTCAACTTCGTTTCTTGAACCTCGAAAAAAATCATCCGTCTTTCCATACACATATCTCGAATCTACTTTATTTATTTTCCCACTTTCTTATAACCTCATCAACCAAATTATATTTTCCATCCACTGTGTTGGGTCCAAATGTCTAATTCACTTCACATTTAAATAGTTTTTTATATATACTTATAAGACAATTAATTATTAAAAAATTAATACTTATAGAATATCAATCCGTTTCATATTCCAAACTTCCAATAGTCTTTGAAAAGAAAACGTCAATGTAGAATTATCCATCTGTCTATTGACTTGATTGCAAATATGGGACGTATCAATGTTGGATTAACAACTCTTTTTGTTAGTATTAAAATACTTTCAAAAGTTCAATAAACAATAAACTATTTTCTTAATCTAGACGATTTCTGTGGTACATATCAATATTCAACGTGTAGTCATTTTTTAACTATTTACTTTTTGTCCGTAATTTATCTTTTACCAACTATTTATGGTATTGGGTTGTGGCTAATGGGATGGTCAAACAAGACAATTTGGTAATAAATAAATAAATAATTGTTTATTGTCGGTGGAAAATTGAAATCCAGAAGAGTAATCGTGTGCACACTTGGAATGCCAAAGGGATCTGCATACTTATCATAATCATCAAACATATGCTCTCAAGATTTCCCATTTCAACCCAATTTCTTCTTGATCTCTGAATCATTCATTCAAGAGAGAGAAAGAAGAGAAGAAAAGAATCTTGAAAGACCCATTTGCCCTTTGACTCAACTGGGTCCAAGAATCTGCAAGTGCTCTTGTAATTTGAAGCAAAAAAGGTTTGAAATACTTACTAGATGTGTGTGTTCTGTATTCTGATTTGATCTTAGTTTCTTGAACTTGTGTTGTTTAGTTGGAAGTTGAAGTTTTGCTGTTTTGGGTTTGAACTTCGAAGCCCTAATAAGATTTTTGAAGTCGTAGTATGTTGATTGGTGCTAATTACAAGATTTTCTTAATGGGCATACTGCATTTATCGCTAATAATTGAATTTA
Organism: Cichorium intybus; assembly: GCA_023525715.1. Lineage (NCBI taxonomy): Eukaryota > Viridiplantae > Streptophyta > Magnoliopsida > Asterales > Asteraceae > Cichorium > Cichorium intybus. Next base: position 197,399 of record JAKNSD010000023.1, on the reverse strand, counting down.
TAGATCAATCAGTTGAGATTTAGCAGTCAGTGAATGCGAACTGGTGGTGTTTTCGAGGTTTTTTTAAGTAGGAGTAAGCCTTGATTTTTGAACTTTTTTAGATTACTTTATCGTGTAGTTTGTACGTGTTCTTGAATCTTTTTAGAGTTTCGGAGCATTTTAAGAACTGGGTTTTCTAATCTTTGAAACCCTAAAAGTTTATTGTAATTGCAGCTTTCTGATCTATAGATACATAGGGTTGAGCTTTTGATGATGGTGGATGCAAATAGATGTTGCTTTGGAGGTTTAAAGTAGGAGAAAGCTTTCAATTTTGAATCTTTTTATCACTTTTTTTGCTTGATTTTTATGTGGTGTTGAATATTTAATTCTAGGAGCAGTATAAGAACCGGGTCGTATAAACATTGAAACCCTAATAAAGTTCTTGCTATTGCAACTTAATGATTTTGCTAATTCAAGGTTTTTTTGTTTTGTTATATGGGCACACTACATTTATCGGGTTTGTAATTTATAGATTTATAAGTTGAGATTCTTTAGTAATGAATGTAATTTGGTGTTGCTTTGAAGATTTCAAGTAGGAAAAGTTGTAACTTTTCAATCCTTCAATCGCTTTCGTCTTTAATCAGCATGTGTTCTTAAATTCTTTAATTTCACTCCTAATTTAAGGGTCTTTTTCTCATGGGCATACCACATTCATCAAAATTAATAACTTCATAGATACATTAGTTAACATTTCACAATAGTGAATGCAAGTTTATGTTGAAATTGAAGGCTTTAAGTAGGAAAAAAAAACTCAACTTTTCAAAGATTTGATAAAAGTCTTGTTCAACTTTTACTAATTTCTTCATTATTTGAGTTTTGGATTCTTTAAACAATTACCATTTTGTCCTAATTTGTATCACAACTCAAATTACCAGGTTTTTTTGATCTTCAATGGTGATGAAAAGCAGACTTTCAATTGCCTGAGAAGCTGGATTAATTATTCATAAATCTTTATTACAATAATACACATCAAGAATTCAAAGATTTCAAGTAGAAATTCAACTCCCGACATTTATTTGAAATCATGGGTTGCGAATTTTCTAAAATGTGTTCATGTTGTGATACCGTACAAGATGGAGTGGTAGCTGTACCTGGTAATGTCGGTAAGTCAAAATTTCTAATTATCATATTGAAAAAAGTAGCTTATGTGGCATGATTGTGATGATTAATCTTTAAATTTTTTTTTTATTTCAGAAAATGATATGGGGGAGACAAGTGATTTGCCTCCATTTCGTGAATTTTCTGTTGAACAACTTAGGAATGCTACATCCGGATTTGCAGTTGAAAACATTGTTTCTGAACATGGAGAAAAAGCCCCTAATGTGGTTTATAAAGGGAAGTTAGCAAACCAAAGGCGAATTGCTGTCAAACGGTTTAATCGATCTGCTTGGCCTGATTCCAGGCAGTTTTTGGTAAATTTTTATATAAAATTTTGTTTTAAAAGTTTTTGTTTTCATAATTGTGTTGGTTAGGGTGTATGATTTAGGTCATTAATCTTCTTTTCTCTGTCTGTGTCTGTCTGGATAAAGTGTTGTCAGGAAAAAGTACTTTTTGTCTGGATAAAATGTTGTCAGGATAAAGTGATGTTTAAAAAGTATTTGAGAAAATGAGGGCGGATTTGTAAAAAGTTAGGACTTAATGTGGAAAGTCTCATTTCCTTTACTTTTTTTAGGTCATTCTTTCTGTATTAAGTAAAAAAGAAACAACACCTTAGACTATAAACACTCAATATTTGTAAAAAACCAATTATTGCAATTTCATGAGCATGATACTCTTATTATTTAGGGTCAAGATAATAAGATTTGTATAATCATTTGAGGACCAACCGTAAGAAAACCAATTATGGAGACAAATGTAAAATTACCTAATTATCCCCAACATTAGGGTTTATTTGTGCTCAATCTTTAAGTAATAATATAAAATCATCTTTATTTTTGTAATATTATAGGAAGAAGCAAGAACGGTTGGTCAACTTCGAAGCCCTAGATTAGCCAATTTACTTGGTTGTTGTTGTGAAGGCGATGAAAGATTACTTGTTGCTGAATTTATGCCACACGAGACACTTGCAAAACATCTATTTCATTGTAAGTTACCAACAACATAACTCAAAATTTCATTTTTTCGTTTACTAATGACATAATGCTTTTAATTAAAACTAGTGGATGGAATTAAAGTGTAAAAGTTTTGATTTTCTTTTTGAATCTTGAATAGGGGAAGCACAACCAATGAAATGGGCAATGAGGTTACGGGTGGCATTATATCTTGCAGAAGCCTTAGAATATTGTACAAGCAAAGGACGTGCTCTTTACCATGATCTTAATGCCTATAGAATAGTCTTTGATGAAGTACGATTCTACCCCTACTTGTTTTTTTTTTTGGTATTGTGTGTATTATAGATTAATCTCTCTAACAATTGTAATTTTTATGTGTTTGTATTTGGAACACATTGTAGGATGCAAATCCAAGACTTTCTTGCTTTGGGTTGATGAAGAATAGTAGGGATGGAAAAAGTTATAGTACAAATTTGGCATTTACCCCTCCCGAATATCTGAGAACGGGTATTGACTATTTGACTTCTTCTTTATACACACACAAGATCATTATAATGTGGCAAGTTATGATCTTGAGATCTTGATATATGTTTTCTAATTGTTTATTTTTCTTGAATCTTTATGTGTAGGGAGGGTAACACCGGAAAGTGTGATGTATAGTTTCGGTACCCTTTTGCTTGACCTTCTAAGCGGAAAACATATTCCACCTAGCCATGTACGTTTTTGTAAAATTACTTATTTGCCCATTGTCATTGTTATAAAGAACATTCTTGGTCAACTAGATTTCTTTTGTTTTGTCATTATTGATACGAAGGGGGATCTAATATTGTTTGAAATTATAGGCTCTTGATTTGATAAGAGATAGGAATCTTCAAATGCTTACGGACTCTTGCTTGGAAGGTCAATTTTCTAATGATGATGGAACCGAGTTGGTACGGTTAGCTTCAAGGTGTTTGCAATATGAGCCACGTGAGAGGCCAAATCCAAAGTCTTTGGTTTCTGCTTTGGTTCCTTTACAAAAGGAAACCGAGGTAATATACATTCTTTCATCATTAAATCACATAAACTTGCATTTTTTTTGTCATTATTGAAGGGTATTCACTTCTTTTGTACCTTAATCCGCCTTTTTTAGGTGGGAAAAAAGCTGCAATTTTTGTCATTCTTTTGCACCTTAATCCGCATTTTCGAGTGGGGAAAAACCTGCAATTTTTGTCATTATTGAAGGACATTCATGTCTTTACCTTTTCCCACCTTTTTGGGTGGGGCAAAACGCTCCAATTTGTCATTATTGAAGGGCATTGACGTCTTTTGCACCTTAATCCGTGTTTTTTGGGTGGGGAAAAGCTTCAATTTTTGTTATTATTGAAAGGCATTCATGTCTTTTGCACCTTAATCCGCCTTTTTTGGGTTGGGAAAAAAACTGCATTTTTTCTCTTTATTGAAGGGCATTCACGTCTTTTGCACCTTAATCCACCTTTTTTGGGTGTAGCAAAATGACTCATTCATGTCTTTTGTACTTTTCCCATCTTTTGGGTGGGGGCAAAAAAGTTGCAACTTATGTTATCATTGAAGGGCATTCACGTCTTTTACTCCTTATCCAACTTTGTGGACCAAATTGCTGCTTTTTCGTCATTATTCAGCATTCACGCCTATCTTCACCTTAAACCTAAAGCTTTTGTCTCATTCACATCAGTCTCAGTCCAATTCACGTCAAACACAGTACAACTTGTTCTGATTTATAATAATAATTTTTTTTTGCAGGAACCGTCTCATGTATTGATGGGTATGCCACAAGGTGGTTCTGATATGCCTCTAACTCCACTCGGGGAAGCTTGTTTAAGAATGGATTTAACTTTTATACACGGAGTCTTGGAAAAATTGGGTTATAAAGATGACGAGGGTGCTGCCACCGAGGTCTTTTACCTTTTTTTCTTGTATTTTGACTTTGTTTGACTTTGACCTCTAGAATCACTCACAATTATTGATTCTTTATAGCTCTCGTTTGGAATGTGGACTAATCAAATACACGACACGTTGAACTCAAAGAAGAAAGGTGACTCGGCTTTTCGTCATAAAGAGTTCAAAGCTGCCATAGACTTTTACACACAGGTTTAAAATAAAAGTTCAATCTTTTTCTTGATCTAAAAGTTTGAAACTTTTTGTTAGTCAAATGTCTAAAGTACCCTTAACTTTGTTTGAGATAAACAGTTCATTGATGTTGGAACAATGGTGTCACCAACCGTATTTGCAAGGAGAAGTTTGTCATATTTAATGAGTGATATGCCACAAGATGCTTTAAATGATGCGGTTCAAGCACAAGTTATATCTCCAATTTGGCATATAGCATCTTACTTACAAGCTGCTGCTTTATTTGCATTGGGGAGGGAAAATGAAGCACAAATTGCACTCAGAGAAGGGTCGGTTCTTGAAGAGAAATATAATGCCGTGTGAGGGTATTTTCGGGATATTTTGTTCTTGATGATACACGGATTCAAGATTCACATTGGAAGTTGGAAATTGGAAAAGGGTTTGATTTGTTTGGTGTCTTGAAGCATTCTTTGGAATACTTTTTGGTAAAATTGGTTGGTTGTCTTGGTTTTACTTAGGGGTGGTGTAATGACATGTTTACCCTTGGTTTTGGAGGGGTGGTAATGACTTTTTGTCTTCTTGTTAATACGAAATCTTTGGTGGATTGGAATGGATGATTGTTGTTGTTTATTTTGTTGGTGAAATATTTGTCTGTATTTTGTTGAAATTGTGAAGTTGAATTTTTGGCAAAATTAGAGATTGTTTTGAAGTATAATCAAAGAGTTATCGTTTTGTTTTGATTATTAAGTTTCAATATAAGTATATAAGAAAGTTTAATGTACAAGAATTTAAGAAAGCTATGGAACGTTTTTGTAACATATTAAGGTATATATTTAATCATTACGTTGTATACGACAATAAGGTCAAGTTATACATCGTAAACACTTCGTTTTTGTAGCAGTTTAGAAGTGTTTAATAAAATCGGAAAAATGTAATTCACGATTCACGACCTGTAAAAATTACGAAAGGGAACAAAAGGGCCCAACCGGGTTCGAACCGGTGACCTCTTGATCTGCAGTCAAATGCTCTACCACTGAGCTATAGACCCATTGTTTGTTTGCTTTGATATTTTTATTCACTTAAAGGACAACAATTAACCACAGATTTTTAACAGTCGTGTTGATTCTTTTGTAAAGTTTGTTTTCCAATTATTTTATATTGTAGCTTGACAATCGTTAGAAAATAGTGCTGTAATGCAGAAGTAGCAACTCTAAACAAATTTTGATTTGTATTAAAAAAAACTGTAAAAACAGTTATTATAATTGTTTGTTTTGATGTTTTAATGTTAAACCTAACTAAAATGATAAGAAAATGATAAAATAACTTATTATGATCTGCTATAATAAAAAAAATGTGGATAGTAAAAAAAAAATGTTTAATTGATTATTATCATTTATATATTCACTTCGTCCTAACCTCCGCTAGATTAGACTCCCAAATCGAAGTCTTCACTGAATCACTGCCCAAATCAAAGTCTCCACCGCCCAATCTTCCTCCATCATGTCGATTCTTTCCTCCCTATGCCACCTGATAAAGAAGCCATCGATTCCAACATCCTTTTACATTACACAAATGTATGAGAGATAAATCACAATAAAAATTGAAACTATAAGGATCTTATACGAGACAAAAAATAGTTAAAGACTAAACTTGTAAATCTAAAAAACCACAAAGATCATTTATAAAGTTGTCTTTCTAGGATTTATTGAAAATTAAGGTTCTTTACTCCTACCCATCTATAGAATGTTGTCATTTTGATAACTATCCGTACAAAACACATAAAATACCACCTACTAACTCTATCAACCCATTCACAAAAATCTTTAGTTAGGTATCTCAACTACAAAAAACATAAAAAGTAGTAGTTTAACATGAGATCATACTGTTTTAACGTTAAACCTAACTAAAATGATAAAATAACAATTGTATCATTTTGCTCATGTTCAATACTATTATTAGTCATTACTTATTATGATTTCTATAATAAAAATGTGGATAGTCAAAAAAATGTTTAATTGATCATCATCATTTAATTGTATTATGATTTTAACCTTTCATTTGATTATTCTTATCACCATTATCATCGTGACAATAAAATTACAATTTCATTTTCTTCTCGAACACACAATAGCGTATAAAGTCGGTTTATTTTCCTTTTTCCTCCTAAAATCTCCGATCTCCTTCCATCGTCGCCGCTGTCCGTTTCCAACTTCCGGTAACATTTCTACGTATTATGCTTTACCCGCCACCGTATAAAACCTCAATTCTAATCTGTATCTGTATCTTCCAGAGCAATCTTTATTTCTTCTTCGTACTGCTCAACCGAACAGAAGCCATCTGCGTTGTGCTTAAATGGTGAGTTCCGACCTCAATTTTTGAATTTTTGGTTCAATTTTATGCTTTCACAGTAACTGAGTCCTGTATCGCTTGCAATTCCACAAATTTGAAATTTATCTTCGTACTCTAGGCTTAAACCTCGGTGAGGGTTTGAAGTAATATTGCGAGCTCAGATAAACATTAGATTTACGTCGGTATAATCAGATGATTTTACATTTGTTTTTGATAACCAGTTCTTCTCGCAGCTAAATTTGATTATCGTGTTCTTCGTTTTTTAGCCACATCCCCTTAGATTCGATTTCTATATCAATTCGCATAACAGAGATACGATTTGTAGTAACAATTTATACGATCATACACATGATTTTGTAATTTGACTACTTTTTTCGAATTTTGTAGGACACACAAAGGGTGAAAAGCAACGTATTAGCACTCATAGAGAATGTAGTTATGCCTCTTCATGAAATACTAAACACCATGAGAATGGTGAAGAAGGAAGCAGTTGAAAAGATCAACCCATTAATCATCACTCATGCTTCATCACTAAGTACTTTTCTCACTTCACCAATCAATAAACTCATACATTTTATACCTCTTTAAAATGTATAATAACTTTTGTTACATGTTCTTTGCAAATGGACACATCCTCTTTGGATTTCATCATATCCATGGGTTCATCACAAGAATTTCCCGGTGATAAATTGTTTGAAGAATTTTCACGGGTTTTAAAGCCTGGTGGAGAAATCTTTATTCATCAAACTCTCGATTCTGCTAAAGAAAATGTAAACTTTCTTCTCAATAAGTGAAATTACTTTCTTCTTTTTAGTTTTTAGTATTAATATCTATATTTTTTTGCAGACAACATCCTCCCTTGAGCGTAAGTTATTAGTTGCAGGTTTTTCAGATATTGAGGTGGTTCAGATGGCAGAGGTACTGTCTGAAGGTCTACAGTCTTTCGCGGTAAGCAAATTTTGTTAATTTATATAAAACTTTAAAATGGTTAAATACATGGTTTTTTAATTAATAGGTTAAAGGAAAGAAGCCTTCTTGGAAAATTGGTTCATCTTTTTCTCTTAAGAAAAAGTTACCAAAAGTTCAAATTGTTGATGAAATGGATCTTATTGATGAAGATAGTCTCTTGTCTGAAGAGGATTTGAAGAAGCCTACAATCCCACTTGGTAAGGCCATATATTATTTCAAACTAAAACAAAAATAAACATTTTTTTTTTAAATTTTTTTACAGTTGGAGATTGTGAAGTTGGAAGTACAAGAAAAGCATGCAAGAATTGTGTTTGTGGACGCGCTGAACAAGAGGAGATTGTTGAAAACCCGCAGTCATCATGTGGCAGTGTATGTTTTTCTCACTAATTACGAGAATGCCATTGCATATTTTGCTGTTATTTTATTAATATGATGATATCTAAAGAAGGATTTTTTATAGTGTGGATTAGGTGATGCTTTTAGATGTAATACATGCCCTTACAAGGGCCTTCCTCCTTTCAAATTGGGCCAAAAGGTATGTTTGCTATTTTTGTCATATCAAACACAATACAATACAGTACAATCTGTTATGTCATGTGTTGTGTGACAGACTGGTCCTTTGTAATTGTAGGTGACTTTATCTGAAAATTTTCTTGTGGCCGACATTTAAGAGCCAAAAGAGAAGCGACATACGGGTTTGGCCAAGTATTATGCGAGGAAAAAAAAGATAATAGGAAACATTTAGTTATTTACATATATACCCTTCACGTCATGTTACTTCATATGCTTGAATTTTTGTAATAACTAGCTTAGTTGAGAAATTATAGATATTTAAATATACTACTATAGTTGCTTAAAAAGTTATCATGCTTCTTTTTTGTAACTAGATATTAGTTGTAAATTCCACCCATTCAACATAAATGAGTTTGATATGAGTATACCCCAAAACAGATAAAAATCTAAAATAGTTTTTTTTTTTCTTTTAAAACAAAAGTCAGATATGACTTACAACCAATAAAAAAAGTTCATGTTGCCAGGTGTCATTTTCATAACCTCTATCATCATCGAGTATTGCATACAGTCTCTTTAGTTTGGCATCATAAACCTTTTGAACAATAAAACCAGGATGTTGTTCACAACTCGGGATCTTTTTATTTGAGGGAACAAAATGCACACGACACTTGTGCATAACCAACTCGGCCGGGAACTCGACCTCCTCCAAAGTATAGAAAAGTTCTCTTTCTTCTCCCAAATTTGCAAATTCGGGCCGATAAAATCTTCGTCCAGTCACCATGATCCTTCCATCTCGCATTGCACTAATGTCCTATTTAGTTGTCCCATATCGATAAAAAGTATTGTTAGGAGGTGTTTGGTTTTCCTCAAAAAATACATCTGCGAGAGGGTAGATGATTCAAAAATACTGTTTGTTTTCTGAAGACAAAATATTAAATTTTTTTTTTTTCAATCTCTTAAGAAAGGACATAATTTTTAGTTTTTTTTTACTTCTTTTTTAAACTTTTCAACAACGTTTCACCAAACCCCAACTTACCCCATTCCCATACAACCCCACCCCACCCCTAGCTACCCACCCCCACCCTTACCCACCCACCCTTACACACATCTCCTACCCCACCCCCACCCAAAAGACATTTTACATATTAAAAAAGAAACACCACCTTAAAGTCTTAAGTTGTAGGTTACTAATAACTTTAACCATGGTTTAAAGTTTTTCCATATGATGTTAGTGGGCTAGTTTATAACTTTGAACTTGAAGTAATTACCTTAATTATAGCCACAACAGGCTTCATGTAGATGTTATGTTCTTCGGGACTAATAAGCACGGTATCCTCCTACATGTTCCACAAAAAAACCTTTTTTATTACATTGAACAAGATTAAAGTTCGATAATAAAAATGAGAAAGACATTCATCTTACAATTCTTCTTTTTTTGGCGGTATAAAATGTAACAAAATACCAATAGATTTTAATTGATGATAACTTGCTAACCAAGCAAAATACATGTTGACCCACCAAGTTTAGAGCCTCATGGAAGTTCGTTTCTTTCAAACAAGTATATTTACCAATGAACAAAAAACTATTGGTTAGTACAAAAGGTACCACAAAATGGAGGTATCATTTAAACGACAGAAATTTGATATTCTAGCTATGATCTACGACCTAACAGTCTCCGGCGAGCAAACCAAACAAACGGCGGCGATAGCTGACGGCGGACGGTGGTTTATGGTTTAACTACGAAAATTTGCTCTCGGGATCAAATAGGTTATATCTCCGGTTAATTTTTGTAGAGGATTTTATTTCTGTGAAATTAGTTGAGTTCAAACAGGCAAATGAAGGTTTAAAGCTATGAAATCAAACAGTGAAATAAAAGTTTTGATCAGCTATGAAAAATAATAGGTGATAATGACTTACGAGCTCGTAAGAGACGCCATCAGCTTCGAACCCTTTGAAATGATTCCTTCTCGATGCTCCGTCTCCAGAAACCCTAACAATGTTTCCAATCGGCTTCACGTCCTGTTTAGCTTCTTCAGCATCGTCGTCAAGTCGTCTATTTCTACCTCGTCGCCTTTCAGTGACAATGAAACTTGGTTGACTTCTTCTTCGTCTTCGTCTTCAGAAATGATCATTTTTCTTCTCTTCCCCGATCTCTTAGCTCCGATCGTGGATGGTGGTGGTGAAGAGTCACCGGAGGACAGAGACAGCATCTTCCCTGTGACTGTGTAGGAGTAGGACTGTAGGTGGTGTGGAAGGGTTTTTCTTTTTACCATGAATTTGTAAATATAAAGTGTTTTTATTTTGACAAATCATCTAATATAACACGGAGTAATATTAACACGTTACCTCATAGAGTCATAGTTATGATAAGTCCAATTTTCAACATGTAATGTATTTACTAAATATAATTAAAATAGTAAATTACACAAACACTCCCTAAAATATCCTAAAACTAACGGGAACCAAACTATCCGTTTTTCTTTTTATAAGTCACTTATCTTTGCAAATATCAACAGAATGGTCCCTAAGTAAAGTAAAAAGACTATAATACCATTTTTAATTTCTTTTTTTTTCTTTGAATTTATTATTTATTTTATTAATTAAAAAAAGAAAATACCTCATCTACCCCACCCCCACCCCCACGTGTCTCTCTCTCTCTCTCTCTCTCCGGCAACACCCTGCATCTTCATAAATATATTCCGTCACCGAACATCATCAAATATATTCCGTCACCGAACATCACATAAATATATTCCGTCCATGAATCTTTAACACCTCCAGATCGACTAGCTAGGCAAGATACGACAACATCAATCGAAACCCCCAAATTTTGTAAACTTTGCTGTAAACTATCCAATTGGGTAACATCTGAAAAGCAAACATTAGCTCCGTTTAACTTGCTCAATGTCTCCTCTTTGCTGTTTTTACCTCTGATTCCACTCTTTTCTCTACAAACTGCAATCACATTGAACCCTCTATTCACCAGTTCTTTAACCACAAAATTTCCAATGTATCCGGTTGAACCCACGACTAAAACATTGATATCTTTGGGGGGTTTGTCTCGAAATGAAGATTTCGGAGGTGATTCGAGAGTTGTAGGAGTTGAAGCAGTTATAAGATTGTGTCTTCTTCTACTGAACACTGAGGTTTTGGATAGATGTGAAGGAAAAACAGAAAATGAAGATGGATTAACTTGTATTTTATTTGGGTAATGAGAAGATAGGAGATTCTTAAAAGTCGAAGACGAAGAACTGAGAGTGATACTGTAGAAGGAGGCACAAGGGGCCATGATTTAATTTTGAAGTTGATGAAGGGAAGATGCAGTAGTGATAGGAGTGAAGGCCGACAGGGGATTCAGGGGACATTCCTTTTCCTATAAAAAACGAATCCAAATGATTGGTTGGCGTTACATCTTGCTTCCCTCTCGAAGGGTTTTAGTAGCCCAGTGCCGACTGCTCCACTTGCTTTAGTGACGCCAAATACTAGCCGTCATCACTCATCACCCTGTATACGCAGAGGAACTGCACCTTCCACCATCGCCGAGTAAATACGGATCGAACTCGGGCCGTAGAGAATTGGTTTGGCTAAGATTTAGACATCTCCAATGGGTCATCAGGTGGATTGACGTCCATAGGCAGCGGACGGGAAGGACCCACCACCGGAGAAGAAGACAGGTGACGGGAAACGGAAAAACGGCGGCTGGACTTTTCCGAGAGAGGTGGGGGTGGGTGGGGTATTTTCTTTTTTTTTAATTAATAAAATAACTAATAAATTCAAAGAAAAAAAAGAAGTTAAAAAGGGTATTATAGTCTTTTTACTTTACTCAGGGACCAATCTGTTGATATTTGCAAAGGTAAGTGACTCATAAAGGGAAAAACGGATGGTTGGGTTCCTTTTGTTAGTTTTAGGATACTTTAGGGAGTCTTTCTGTAATTTACTCTAATTAAAAGGTCTTGTGATATGCTATTTTTGGGTTTGGTCCAATAAAGTTTAAAATTGCAATTTTCGTTTCTTTCATTACTGATTTGGTCCCATCCAAAACTGAAAAAACTATTATACCATTTCTATAATTATTTTTCTATATATTTTATTTTACTATTAATTATTATTATTAAAATAAAAGGATTATTTCATGTATAGACCTCACAATTTGAGACATAGATACATGAATTCGTGAGAGACACGAACATTATACGAATACATTTTAAAAATGGAGATAAAGCTTATTTCCCATTGTGTATTTATATTGTGCCAAATTCGTGTGTGACACGTGAAAACGACACGAATACACGAATTGCCAGGTCCGCATGTTGACGACGTATGACTTATATAGTTGTATCCAGTCTGATGTAATTGGTGGCAAACCAATCACATCGGACTAGGAAACTTGATAATATTAGGTCTATTGGTTGACCCGCATGACATGACAGCACGACTTGACAACCGCTCGACAGTAATACTTGGCAGCACGACATGACATGACAGCCCTGTCTAACAGCTCCTCTTGACAACACTACATCCAACTAACTCGAATTGTGCTGGCCTTAGGCCTGACCTAATTGTTTCTCCACTTACCCTATAAATAGAATGCTTCCACCTTTATGGAGGACATTCTCACCTTCTCCATATCTGAGGCCTCAGCCTCTACTCTCTAATACTCTCCACCAGTGTTACAAAAGTCGCTAGCTGCTGCCAGGTCGGCGGGCTAGCGAGTAACGAATAATCGGCTAGGCGGGGAGTATTTAGTAAGTACTATTCATGAGATATATATACACACACACACACACACAACCTTGGACGTTTGTTTAGCAGATGTCGATTTTTACTTTCTAGGCAATCTAGCAAACATGATCGTGCCACACATCCATGATCATTTCAAACGGGCACTCCATTGAGCCAATCTAACAAACACTCATATGCAAATTACGGTTGAAGCTTACGATTGATGCTCGACCTAATTGAAGCTTACGATTGAAACTTGTTAAATCGGTAACAACATAGACATGATTGAAGGTAGAAGAAGTCGATGATGTAAAGGTGAACGATTCAAGCATATACAATCAAAAAGTCTGCATCAATCAAAATCATATACAACCGAAATCATCTTCAAACATATACAATCGAAATCATATACAATCGAAAAGTGTGCATCAAACGATTGCAAGACTGCTATTACTATCGATTACAATCGAAAAATGTGCATCAATCGATTGCAAGACTGCTATTCAACTACGTATATATCATCGTCTGCTATTACACGCTAATTTGAACTGTTATTACAATCGATTGTAAGACTCTTGTGATACGCTAATTTGAACTGCTATTACAATCTGAAATCAAAACTCAATATGAACTCTGAAATTGAAACTCAATCTGAAATTGAAACTTTGTGATATGCATCCAAAAATCCGAAAGCGGCTTTAACGTTGCTAACTTTGATGGGTGAGAGACGACGCGTAGCTTCAATCGTCTTCGGTGAAGCATCACTCAAGTTTATTTAAGTATCAATTAATCTGCAATTGAATGTTTAGCGATTAAAGTATTAGTCGAGTTTATTGAAGGCAGAATAACTAGCTTGGTGTGTAAGTTATCCCACATCGACACAAAGAAAGAAATAAGGGGGCATGCTCTTGTTATAAATAGCTAGCCGTGGAGCCAAAGATAATCACACAACCATACCGCTTTCGACCGGGTTTTCTCTTGATTACAAGTGGGTTAGTAAAAAAATTAATTTTTTATATGGTTCAACTGGTTTTTAAAGGTGAACCGGTCCGCTTTGGACCGCGTTAAACCGAGTACCGAGTTTTTGGGGCGAGTAGGGTAAACTCGCCTCGGGAAAGGGCCGAGTCCGGGTAATTCACCGTAATCGGTCGAGTTATCCGAGTTTTACAACCCTGCTCTCCACACGCATACACTATGATGGTTCTCTCCGGCTAGGAGAAACCATCCCACCTCTCATACCAATCTGACTTGATCGTCGGAGCCTTCTCTTTGGGCACATGTCCTGGGGTTTTTCTAATGATTTTGTTCTCTGATGGTATCTAGGAATCAAGTCGAGATCTCGCTAACGACACCTACCTTAGATCTACGATCTAGATCCGACACCAAGACCCGACGACCCGGTTCCATGTTGCATCATCAGGGGCAGTTTCAGAATTTAAAAATGAAGACATGACAACTTTTTAATCAAACGCAGAACCCAATTGCGGTTACCACTTGTGTTAGCAACATGGTAGATAAAGTAATTCACGAGAATTTTATAATTAGGAATAACATATTGACGTTCATTTCATCAGCAAAAAACAATTATCTCTCTATACATTTCTCTTATCTGATTCTACCTCTCAAAATCTGTGTTGTCGTCTACGTACATCTTCCTTTTATTTCTCGTATCGGATGTTCAAGAGCGGGATAACGTAGACGTGTTTATGCTTACATACATCTTCCTTTTATTGTACGCTAAAGGTGTTCGTCGAAAGGCCAGAATGAAAACAAAGCCGACTCACACAACCTTTAATGCATTTTATTTTATGTATTCATCTTTATCACCATGATAATAATTCTACAAGCTTGTCATTTTCTTCAAACCGGTCTTTGGTTCTTCCTATGTAAGAATCTAGGAAAATGCTCCATGTCTTACTGAATCGTCTTTGAAGTTAATCGAGCAAAGTGTCACCAAAATCTTCTCCCTTCTTCCTATCAGTCACTCCTTCTCCTTCTTGTTCTAATTATCACAAAGATTTTGTGTATCACGTGTCAACAAACCATCTAGAAGGAGAGGGCTTGCGACAAGTTTAAGCTTCAACATCGAAGTCTTGAAGATTCCTTTTGTTCAAGTGATAAGAATCAGATACACTACATAAGAAGTTCGTTGACCTACCAGACTACCAACTTCCAAATGCTTTCTCTGATTCAAAAAAGAACCCAATTACATTTCTACTTTTCAAAAGATGCTTTAGGGTTCTGTTTACGCAGACAACATTGCATTTACATGCAATTGTTTCAAAGGGTTAACATTAAATTACATTGTGTTAGAATACGATAGCATACAAAACGCAGCGGAAACAGGAATCAAAATCGTATTCAACCATGATCACAGAATCACGCACACTTTTGTAACTGTAAAATCAAGAGGGTTCAAGGAATACCTTTTAGATCTCAGATCTGATCTTGTTTGGATGACGAGAGCCCAAAGTAGAACTCCTCTAATGTAAACGCACCCAAGACAACGATCCAGCACCCGTTGATGTAGTATATACCTTTGCTTGAAGTTTTAGCAAGTAATACTTAGGGTTTTGAAAGAAATCGACCGTATACCGAGGGGTGGGAGGAGAGTGACGAAAATTAGGGTTTTAGCAGCACCTACAACTCAGATCTAGGGTTGTATTTATAGTGCTCCTCATCCTTATCCACTCCCTTGTGGATATTTCACTTTGGTCATTTATCCTTATTAAGTTTCTAATTAATATACCTTTACTTTGATATATTAATAAACTTAACCCCTCAAGTTTATTTTCGATCTCTTTTAGCTAAATCGTCTCTTGCGTGTAACCCAAAAGGACCTTACTATTTATAGTAATATTACCAACTTGTTATAACGATGGGCATATAACCAACAGTCTCCTACTTGCACTTGTTATAACAACTGTATGGTCTAATATTCCCTAACCTAGTAAGGTGTATGTCATCCAAGACAAGTGCCGTGTTCATCTAATGAAACAGCCCTTAGGCAAATGATCAAATATTCCTTTGTTCTAAAAGATATCCTTATGAACGTCTGACATGGAATCATGTCAGTCTCAGACATTCAATATTATGTTTCCCGATAGAGATTTGTGATGACCACAACAAACTGCACTATTGATTCTATATCAATTCAGTCTCGGTACGGCCGTACACTTGCTGTCAGCACCAAATCATCGAGGGGCCCATGGATATCGCTTCTCCTGTTAGGGCAGAAGGAACAAATAAACTTTTACTACACGGATCTCGCCTACTCATCATGTCATACCTGGACATTCCCTGTATGGCTGCCAGTTACGGACAACGTTGGAGAAAACCAAGGCACAACAGACTGCAGGACAAAGAATCAATGCATATCCGCTTGAAGAATATAAGATATTACCATCTTAGAATTACTCGTGACAGATTCCATGAAGTAATCTCTAAGTGCAGGTTACTCCAATACTTAATCCCTATTAAGTAAACATGAGAATTAGTGCATCTCCATGCTATGTCCATCTCTATGGACAATCTACCAATTCCTCATGTCAGTCTTGAATCAATACTTACTCCCAAAAGTATGACCGACTGTGGACAGTTTGAATAATAATTAAATTATTCAGGAAGTCAATAAAACACGCAAAATCGGAACACAATGATAAACTAATGAAATGACTGCCTTTATGCATATATTATGTTCTCCACATAATAATCTTCATATCAGATAGAGTTTTTCATTGCTTAAGTTCCCAATACAAATCAAACTATACTAAACTCACTCAAAGTCAATTCATTTGTAAATCTAATGCATATGGACTTAGCATGAACGATCTTGCTTAGTCCGAGACATTGACTTAGTGATCAGATCAGCTATCTTGCCTCATCCGATATAGCTCTATTAACTGAGATGTATCTTTTGGTAAGAACTCGGATCATGACTGCGTACAAGAACCGTTTCTATTAGTTTTGGAAGCTAGTATAAATGTGCTTCTTTACACTGAGTTCTCCCATACTATAATGGATTAAGAATATCTTAAACATTTAAGATACTTCGTGACTTCCATCCATTTGACTTTTGCCAAGATTAGCCTAATGTCAAATCATCATGCTCAAGGCATATGATACATTAGGTCTCGTACATTATGCGATTGATCCATATGCAAGTGCATACGGGACTCAACTCATTTCATCCAGGATCTTAATGGAACTAGGACTCTGAGTTTCACTCAGTCCTAAACCCTGATACAGAAACTTGAATCCCTTATAGGAGTCTTGTATCTCTAGATCCGACTGCTCATGTACTCTAGCTTATCCTTATGAAGCACTTAGTTCTATCTCCATAGATCATGATGCTTCATATGCAATATGTCACTCCTATGTCATTTGTAGCACAACAATTCTCATTTATTTATGATTTCTCGATATAGGGACGTTTACATGAGAACTTTGCAATCTGCATACAACTTAGGTTGGACTTCAGTGCTCCCACTAGCACTAACATTTACATAGTTCACTTTTGTTTCCAAAATCCCTATGAAGCACTTAATTCTATCTCCATAGATCAAAATGCTTCATGCGCATTAAGTCTCTCCTGTGTCATTTATAGCATAGCAATTCTCATTTATTTCATATTTCTCGAGATAGGGACATTTACATGAGAACTTTGCTATCTGTGTACGACATAGGGTAGACTTCAATGCTCCCACTAGCTCTAACATATACACATGACTAATCTTTACTTCTCGAAAATCCAAACTCTTTGATTTTCTCATCGAAGCATAGATTCCAGCTACGAGATGCTTGTTTGAGCCCATAAATCGACTTCACAAGTTTACACACTCTATTAGGATATTTGGACTGTACAAAACCCTCTGGTTGTGTCATATACACATCCTCTGAAAGTTTTCCGTTAAGGAAAGCGGTTTTTACATCTATTTGCCATATTTCGTAGTCATAAAATGCTGCGATGACAAACAATATCCTAATAGATTTAATCATCACCACTGGTGAAAAAGTTTCCTCATAATCAATCCCTTGGGTTTGAGTATAACCCTTTGCCACCAGTCTGGCTTTGTTTGTGTGTACCTTTCCATCCACGTCTGTCTTATTCTTGAAGACCCATTTACACCAATTGTTTTAAGGCCAGGTGTTTGATCAACCAGGTTCCAAACTTGGTTATCATACATGGATTTCATCTCGCTCTCCATCATCTCTTTCCTTAAGGCTACCCAAGGGGCCTGCCACGACTTCCAATAATTGGTAGGGTCACAATGATCCACCAGACATTCATCACCTTCGTCAACATGTAATTCATGAAAACCAGGTGTATGACGTCCTTTATCAGTTTCTCGAACAGGAGATGGAGTTATGTCAGATTCCTCAGCAAACTCTTACTGAGTCTCAACAGGTTTTACTACCTCTGGTTGAGTGCTAGTGCCAACATCAGGCTCTTTGATCCTTTAAGTCTCATCAAGATCAGTAAGGCTCCCACTGATTTCTTGAATACCAGCTTCCTATCATAGAAGACTGCCATTTATACAACATCATACTGTTGTCAAAATGCTTATTATATCCAAGTACTCTAATGGAATAACACTTCTGTTAATCGGCATCCTCTGAGCTACACGGTAAACCGTAAGTCTCAAGACCCCAAATTTCTAAATATGCTAGTGAAGAAACATCTACACTCCATATTTCTCATACAGTGTTTATAGAACCTTTTGTGTTGGTGCAAGGGTTAGGACTCTATTGTCTCTAAGGTTTAACCTCAGACATAGATTGGAAGCATAATACAATCCATCATAAGTCGAACCTTTATGTTCGATTATAACTCAGACACACCATACGATGCTCGTAGCGTTCTAAGTGGATTTGACTTTTGAAACAATTTTCACAGTCCATTAGATGATTGTATAATCTTTGACTAAGAAACTCTTTATCCGCACTTGGATTTAGAATTCTCATCCTTTGCTCATTTGATTCAATACTCTGTTCTTGAAGTACTGATCACCATATAGGTTTCAAACTCAATAGAGTATTTTAGACGGTTTAGTGGAAAACTCAACGGTCCAAATACATTAGATGTACAAGGTCCAACAGATTCTCAGCCTTTGCCCACAATAACTTGTGAGCAGTGTATAGTTATCTCTCTATGTAGACAAGAATAGCAGTTATCATAAGACTTTCAGTCAAATGATCTCTAGAATCCTATCCATCTGGAGTTCTGGTAGCTTCTTTCAAGTTTACAAAACCAGACAATTCCACTCATACCATTAATCCAAACATTTGGATTCTCTTGAATCAATCTTTTCAAACTATTGTTGTGAACCAGTTCTCATAGATGTAATGACCATAACTTTTAAAATAACTTTTATTTAAAACAACCTTTATTTAAACCAAGTCAAAACCATCTGATGAAACAATGTTCATATCAATAATCTTCAAATTGCAAAACCATAAACTAAAACACTATAGAGAAGTTGGTTCCTAATCCTATGGATGAAAGCAAGCTGCTTGTAGTCCATGATTCGATCCAGCTCTCCATGGTTTGTACCTCTGCTTTATTCCAGTCTCTGCCCATTAAAATAGCAATACTGGTCATAAGCAAAGTACTTATGGAATTACAAATATACCTGAAGTGCCATACTCTTTGGCTTGCAACTACTTCTATTGCGTCAGATATCTTGAGCATTTATGCCTTCCATGTCCCACATCCTTTCAGTGGAAACAAAAATCTTCCTCAGGATTTCAGTATTGAGGTTTCTTTAGAAAAATCATTCCCTTGGTAGGGTTTGTCCTTTTCCTTTTGACACCTCCTTTAGGAACTGTGGTGTTGGATTCCTTAGCTATGTAAAGTTCTACTTTCTTCAACATGCTATGTAATCTCTCGAAGGGTCCTTTTAAGTTCTATATAATGAAGTCCAGAATGAACTAATCATAAGAACTAGTCAGCGAGTTAAGGACAATGTCCGTGACTAACTCCCGACTTGTTGGAAATCCCAACCTCCACATTTGGTCAACGTACCCTCTTATGCTAAACACATGGGTATTGACTTTCCATCCTAGTAACAGCCTACATCCAAATAATGCTTTCATGACTTTGAATCGTTCCCATTTAACCTGCTCTTGGATCATGTCCTTAAGCCGGTTAATCATGTCAAAGCACCAAGACCCCACAATCTTCTTTGAAGCTCGGGAATCATAGTGTCTAACATGAAACGAGCAACCTTATTCGAATCATTTAGACGTCTAAGATGATTGACCGTCTATTTCAGCACTAGTGGATCTGGCTGGATAATCCCTAGGAACTTGTTCCTTAATCATATAAAAATTTCCCTCGACATTGAGTACTCTTCTCAAGTTCTGGAACCAACACGCATAATCTATGCCGTTGAACTTACTTTGATCGAGGAAGCCACGCAGTAAAAAAAACTTGTAACTTTCAAACTTTCTTAGTTGACATCTAAAATAGAGTTTTGTTTAGTTTGATTAACCCTTAATAAATTAATTACCCATAAAATTATTTTACTTAAGGCTAGAATCCATATTTCGCTTTTGGTGGTGAAGAGGTATGTCGTAGTCACCCCCAGAAGTTATTTAGGTAGGCAATACTCTTTTGCCAACTTCAATCTCTATGAAGCTTCTAGATCTTTAGGGATTCATTGAATCTGATCAATGGCATGTTTAATCCCATCATGCTCATCCTCTCTCTCGTGACGGGTATGCCGCGGATCACGAGTTTGGATGGTAAATCGACCACGAAGACCCACGTGACACCCGGCCCATGTGTGACAATTGTAAAATTTGGTCAACAAAAGTCAACTGTAATCAAACGAAGCGTACGTTAATCTATATGTTGAAAAGTTATTTTCCATAACTTTTGCGATGAATTATTAATATTATAGTATTACGTATGCTAAGTCAAAACAATTATCGGATAAAAGTCGAAAATACGGACAGCAGACTACTGTAGCGTAAAAATTCGATAATCGTACAATTATTATTTTGAGAATAATAATATTCATAAAACGATCTACTCGTAAATACGAACCTGTGGATATATAGAACGTCAAAAACGGAGTTCGTATGTAGAAGTTACAACCATTAAATCGCTGTGAACGGATAAATGTACACACGGTTTGGACTCAAAATACAAAATGTGGTGCCTTAAACATCAAATATGAAATAACAATTCATATGATAAGTAACGTAATAATATCTAGTATTTAATTTCAAAGCTAAATGCAATTTCTGGTAAAATACCGAAAATCGCGAAAACGGAAGAATACTGCGCTTAAACGCGTATTTCGACATCCAACGAGTCAAAATTCAATCAAAATAAATGTTTGGCAATGTTTTTATGCAAAATAATTATTTAGAACTTCGTTTCGTCAAAAACGCACAAAATTTCACTAAAACGACTTACTATTTTATAAAAATCACTTATTTTTATAAAGTATGTTGCTATTTTATAAAAACTAACCCACCCCACCCCCTACCCCCCATCGGCTGGAACATGACCCAAGCCATCAAGACCCAATCTTTAGTCACTATTCACAATATCTAGGCTTGATGGAGCTAGGAATTTTATAATAAGGAAAATCTAGATCCAAATCTTTCAAAGGAGAACTAACCATTTCATTTGAACTAAGAACACAACACTCTCATCCCTCTTTCTCCCTCTCTTGCTCTCGGCCAAACCCGCCACCACTACCTTCAATCTTCAAGTTCCAAATCCAAGTTCATTTCACAAGTTTAAGTAGTAAGTTTCACTCATCTTTTGATTCTAAACTACTTAACATAAGTTTTACACCTTCTACACACACTAACATCCATCAATATCCAAGGGATATTAGCCTTGTCCAAAGGTCTTTGAGCTCAAATCTTCATCATCTTCAAGGATCTTTCAAGCCTTCTTGGTAAGTTATGATCATCTAGTGATTTAAGTTCTAAATACCTTTATTTACTCTTTTACACACACATACTCACAAAAATCCATTGGATAATAGCTTTGTCCAAGGGTCCTCCGGGTCTTAGAACCAAACTCTTCAACCTTCTACCAAGAAATCTTAAGATCCACACTCAAGGTGAGTTCATACCCCTCATTTTCATCTTTTCAAACCTTTTTGGGGGGAGAATACAAGTTCTTTTACTATAAATGTTGTTTTATTCAAGATTATATGTGATTAAATGGTATATATGTTGATTTACACAAGTTCATAAAGTTAATATTTGTGTAAAAATGCTTTTGACATGAAATATGGTTAACCCTTTGTAAGATGTTCATAATGATGTATATAATGTTAGTGTAAAAGTTACTAAACTATATATAAAATGTGTAAAATGTTAGATCTTGGACAAAAATGTTATAAAGTTGAATTTGGTATGAAATATGAATAGATCTATGTATTATGAACATTTTGACATGTTAAGATGTGTAAAAGTTACAAAACTACAAATAAAGTGTACAAAAACACTAGATCTTGGATAAAAATGTTATAAAAACGAAAACTAGTAAAAACTACGTTTTTATAAATAAAAGCACTATTTTCTAGCAAAAATGGTTATAATCAAGATATTACACTATTTTTGTGAGAATTATCTCAAAGATGATACTTATAATCATTTGAATAAATTACTTCATTATTATTCACAAAAATATGATTATTACGACGCAATACTAAAATAGACTATTATTGGAATAGTTTATGAACACAAGTTATTATGACGTTTGAACATGACAAAAATAATTATATAAAATTATATAATTATTAAACTATACTATATTATCATGGGAAAAATGATAATGGACTATTACAAGAGTTTTTAAATACAAATCGTACGTAAACAAGTTGATTGGAATACATACATTTTTGTGAGATGAATCTTCAAAGTACTTTTATAAGTACCTACTATAAGTTCTGAACTTTTATAACCAGAGTCTCGGTAAGAGAGCGTGATATTTGAGTATAGATCTATACGGGGCTTGACAACGCCGCACCTGAGCTGCTAGCTACAGCTTGACCGGCAGGTCAGAGGTGTCCAAATGTCTAACATTCCGACGCCTGAAGAACGTCGCAGCAGACCAACTAGTCACAGTATGGTTATATGGTATCTCACATGGGAAAATAATCAACTTAATATTTTTATAAATTGTTTACGTGGAAACACACATTTCAAAGAAAGTACACTACAGTTTACATATTATATTTTAGTCTTTGGGATTTAAAGACTTGGACATTTTTATGAGAAAATATTGGATTTTCTTGGTTTTTCAACACTATTGCTTACAAACAAAGGACATTTCTATACAAAAATCTTATGAACTCACCAACTTAATTGTTGACACTTTTTCAACTACTTGTATTCTCAGGAAATTGATAAGGTAAGCCTCAGCGCGATTTGAAGAGACGTTACGACGTCGTTTTTGTTCATTTTGAAATCATTTGTAATTGTGATTGAAACATGCAACTTTTCAAACGATGTAACCTTTACAATTATTTAATGATGGTTGTGTACTTGGATTCCACTATTGTGTAACTTTGTTATGATATTGTTCATGAAGTCATCCACCCTTAAACTATTCCGCCAATACGGTTTGAGGGTGTGACGCCATGATTCATGAGTTATCGCGAGTATCACATCATTTTGGCTGAGTCCAATCCGACACGTTGGCTATAGCACTTCCCACGCTGGAAGGGCCCGGTTAAATGTGTGGTTCTTTGTGGGTAGCATGAGATTCACATTTTCATAAAACGGGATTTCGTTTCGTTAAGTTAAAACATTTTAACTTTCTTTTTGGCAAAATGGTCTTCTAAACTTTTAAAATCCGTCTTACAATTGCCAATAATTTTTAAAACATGTCAACAACTTTTAACAATCTAGTTTTGCATATATCATTCTTGTTAAAACACTTTAACCTTTTAATTGGCAAAAATGGTCAATTTAAACATTTAAAACCAGTTTGAAATGCCAATTTACTTTTGAAAAATTCTATTAACTTTTAACAATTTTTACTTCTGTAATTTTCAGTAATACTTTTATCTTGAAACATTGTCCTATCAAACCCTTTCGGTAACTCCACTCAATAAAATGCTACAGGCGGTGAGGGTGGTAAGCAGTGAATGCTGTTTAAAAACCGACCTCATTAGGAATCAAAAAGACCTCCTTAAACCTTCTACACATTTAGAGTAGGTGAGTCTAGTCACGGTCTGACCAATGTTTTTATTTTTTAAGTTATACATATAGATACAATTCTAATATATATATATATATATATATATATATATATATATATATATATATATATATATCATTTGAAATTTTAAGTATTCTTTGAAAATTATGTTTAACTATTAATTCTATTAAACACGCAAGGATGCAGTGTTAATAATTAATTTAAACAATCATCCATTAAATTTTGAAGCATTTTAAACTTTGTGTTTAGCTATTAATCCTATTGAGCATGCAAGCATTCAATGTCAATCATTAATCTAAACAATCATATAATACTAAAATCACCATTTTATAACAAGAAATCTGATTTCAGAAAATAAAACGTCACGACCGTCGAGACACGGATCACAAGAAAACGCGACGCGGTAATCAAAAGAAACCGATCATGACAAGAACGACGCGGCGCGGAACACTAGGAAACGCGGCGCGGCAAAACCCTAATGATCGTAACTTTAGAAAAACCCGCGACGCGATATTTCAAGTACCGCGGCGCGGTCGTCGAACAGATTCGATAAATCAGAAAAAAAAACAACGTTTAACAATTTTAATCGAATCAAAACAGTACAAAATCATGATAAAGTGGATCTGATATCACTGTTGGAATACGATAGCATAAAAAACGCAGCGGAAACAGAAATTAAAATCGTATTCAACCAAGATCACAGAATCACGCACACTTTTGTAACTGTAAAATCAAGAGGGTTCAAGGAATACCTTTTAGATCTCAGATCTGATATTGTTAGGATGACGAGAGCCCAAAGTAGAAATCCTCTAATGTAATCGCACCCAAGACAACGATCCAGCACCCGTTGATGTAGTATAAACCTTTGCTTAAAGTTTTAGCACGTAATACTTAGGGTTTTGAAAGAAATCGGCCGTATACCGAGGGGTAGGAGGAGAGTGACGAAAATTAGGGTTTTGGCAGCACCTACAACTCAGATCTAGGGTTGTATTTATAGTGCTCCTAATCCTTATCCCCTCCCTTGTGGATATTTCACTTTGGTCCTTTATCCTTATTAAGTTTCTAATTAATATACCTTTACTTTGATATATTAATAATCTTAACCCCTCAAGTTTATTTTCGATCTCTTTTAGCTAAATCGTCTCTTGCGTGTAACCCAAAAGGACCCTACTATTTATAGTAATATTACCAACTTGTTATAACGATGGGCATATAACCAACACATTGACCTACACCAGAACTCAACAATAATTCACTTTTAAGTATACGAGATCTGTTTAACCACCATTATACATGCCTAGGATGGAAGTACAACATGACTCTAACTCTCTTCTGAAGGCGTGTCTCAATATAAGTTTACCAATATGTGGACATGGTTGAGCTTCAGACCATTCGTACACATTATCAAAGGAAGAGGACTACCATATCAAGAAGTAAAACAAGATGATGGTTTTTAAAAGTTAAGAAATAAGCTAATCACATATTTACTCCTTAGAGTTTTTAGTTTAAGCTTTTTACAGTTTAGCCCTTCTAACATCTAGCTTGCATTAATATTAATAATATATACAATTACCAGGCTACATTTAGGAGGGCGTGCCTTTTTGTCTTTTTTCTATGTTCAATTTACAAAAATAGTCCCTAATGTATAGACAATTTATTAAAATGATCCCTACAATTCATAAAATAATACTAACTAGTTTATTCCCGTGCTCCGCACGGGTTGGATTAAAACTTGGTAAGTAGATTAAACAGCTTTTATTTCATATTGATCATCTTATTAACTCGCTTATACCAACCCACGGTTCGAAACTCACTTTTTGTTATTTGATGTTTTTAATATATACTTAAAAAGCTATAAAATAAACGAATGACAGCCTACAAAAGTTTGTCATTACAGTTAAAATTAGACTTCAAGTACAATAATACGAAAGAGTAATCTAGGAGTGTGCAGAAAGCTTACCCAAGTTTAAGCGAAGTATCTGAGAAATCGTCCTCAAGGGGAGGTCCGCTATTGCAACTGTACACGTTAGTGATGACAGACTCCGATGATTGACCTTGATCTTCAGGACTACTCAACGCATCTTTCCGTTTGAAATCATCATCATCTATACTCGTAGGAAAAGAAAAACCCATCTTAATAACAACAAAAACTACTTTGTGCTAAAGAATATAACAAAATTTGATTAAAATGTTCAAATTAGACTCTTGCTTCTTCTCTGAGCAGCCTGTTCTCTTCCATCAGTTTAGCTCCCTGGATGAATGTAGAAAGGAAAAAAGAGCACAAAACTGTAAGTAGCGTTACCCTGGGAATAACATGTTGTTGACTCCCAATAGCTAGCCCTAATAGTGATTAGACGATATATATAATTAAATAGTTTTATGACTGCTCGATTGATACAATTAACGATATTGGAATCAATGATTGATTAGAGAGGGAAGTCCTTATTTTTCAAAATTAAAGAAGTTAGTATGCATTGTTAAATCAACAAATATATAAGCTGTAATAAATTTGTTTATTTTTCTGATATATAACCAAAAGAGAACGTCAAAATGTTTTTTACAACACTCCAAAACAAAAATTATCAGTCGTATGGGACAAACTTACGAAAGAATATTTAATAGGAAAAAAATATAGCAGTGGAAAAAAACCCAAACCTTCTCTTCAAGTATGGATATTTCATTTCCCAGTCTTTCATCCTGAAACAAAATAATAAATCTGTTGCTTTTTCTTGAAGAATGATATTGTTTAAGCATTCAAGATATTTGTGGTACTTTTGCATTAAAGATGGTACCTTGGTCTGAAGCACACGGCTTAGGCCTCCTTCGAGTAAGGTCTCTAGATGTTCAAGTTCATCTAAGGTCAATCCCTGAAGCTCCTGACCTCGCAAGCGACTGCTTATATGTTAATCTCCATTCGTGGACTGGAATCAAACGACAAATTACATATACCTTAGTTCACGGTTCTTGTCATGGATCTCTTTGGACAATCTTACTCCATCGCTTTCCACAAGCTACATATCATCAAATAACAAACTTAAATATGCGTTCTCTTCTTGAAAATAGAAATGGTGTTTTTCTCTAAGCAAAAAAGTATGCTTATGAGTTACGAGACATTAATAACTAATAAGTCTTGAATTCTCAAAGAGGTGATACGCACGTACCTGCAGGTTGAGAGAGGGTTCATCTACTTTGTCGAGATTGTTACTGGAATGGAGCTTATACTTTCCTAGCATTTCCTGCATGCTTCAAAACACTCCAAATACTCTAAATTTGTTTCGTTTATATAGTCTCATAACTTAGATGAATCAGAATCTACATAAACATGCCAAAGTAATTGACAAATCGTCAAGGTACTACCAACTCTAAGCAGAAAGCACTATACTTTTGATTAGGACCCACATCCTTTGCGCATCGCCATTTCTTTCCGTCTGTTCTCCGACACCTCCATGGCTCTAGATCCGACCCGTTTGAGAATCGTATTCCTGTACCCGTTCCTGCTAATCAGAAATGTTGAAATAAGTTAAGATTTAACAGCATGAAAATCACACAACCCTAATAACAACCTCTGGGATGAAAATCGATTCATACTTCAAATTAAGCAAAATTGACGCTTAAAATTGATCGACTGAGCTATTACTTTTCATTCTTGTTGCTGCCCATGGCGGACGATTGTATGTGAGAAGCCCTGATAAAAACCCTAAAAAGGAGAAAAGATTTGGATACGTAATCGGTAGCATACCTGTGTGATACTCGTAAATTTATGGCAAATAACTAAGAGACGGACCTCAGAAGCTCTGGTTTCGAGCTGATTGATGTATTCCGTCGTCTTCAAAACGGGATAGGGAAGCAGCTACCGGGAGATGAATGAGACCAGTAACCAAATTCAAAGATTTGTTCGATCGAGAAGATGAAGGAAGCTTTGGATCAAACCCTAAAACATGGGCTCGATTCTGTGAATCGAGCAGAGCACGTTACACACAAATCAAACCCTCTTGAATGATGAAAGAGAAATCGATTACGGGTTTGGAGGGATAACTACCGTTCGACTTCCAGCAACGTTTCGGTCATGGTACTCTCCGGCGAACTCCGATTGAATCATTTTCACCGGAATCTTACTGATGTTGTCTACAGATTTTGAAGCAATTTTGGCTTTCGGGATTTCTCTCTCACACACAAACACACAGTGGGTGAAAGGTTTTTGGAGGTCGATAGACGATAATGGTAACAAAACAGATGAAGAGAAAGTAGCAGAGATGAGTGATTGAAGCAATAAAAAACACGTATGCTACACGTGGCGAAGGCAGAGACCCCAAAATAACCCCACCCCCTTTAAAACCCAAACACCCCGGCACCCCCAAAGAAACCTTCTAGAAACCTACGGTTTTTAATATATAAGGTAATGATCATTGCTTAATACCAATTTTATAAAAACGCTTCATGTGTTTTATAAAGTTATAGAAATGGTCAATAGTTAATACCGAATTTGCAAAAATTGTCCATTTGTTTAAAAAACCCAAAATTGTCCCTGCAGTTAATAGAATTACAAAAAGGTCCCTGTCTAATTGAAAGTTTCTATAAGTGGTCCTTTTTTAAGAGAATTATAGATATGACCTATATCTAAAAGCAAAATAATATAAATGATCCAGTGTCTCACAAAATTACAGCATGTTATGTCCAATAGCGACTTTACAGATATACTTCCTATGTTTCATTGAAGTTACAGAAATGGACCTTATGTAAAAGACTTTTTACAAAAAACGGTATTGAAAATATTGATTTTATAATTTGCATTAGATTGTAGTACAAAAACGGTTTTTAAGTAATAGTAATACTAAAAAAATGGTTCATATATAATAGCGATATTGAAATGGTTTTTATGTAAAAGAAAATTACAGTAATGATCCAAGATTAATAACAAAAATGATCTGTATAAGAAAGCATTACATAAATATTCTTAAAAATATATAATTCGTAAAACCGCCGCAACGCCTTGGTGGATAAATTGCCTCCTCTTAAAACCTAGCTCAGTGGTTCTACCCTTGAGAGATATATCCATTTTGCTTTATATTTTCTATTACATCTTTCTCCAATTTAATTCATGTCCTAAAATTTTATTTTCCAACAATTTCACTCCTACTCAACATTATACAATTTGCACTCATACTCAATATTATACATACTTTTCTTTTATTTCTTTTATTGTATGTCTATTATATTAAAAAAAATATATATATATATGTTACAACAATAGAATAAAAACTTTGGAAAACCAAAAATAAAATAATACATTCATCTAAAACATTATATATTAAAATTTTTATAAAATTTATTCTAGAATGACTAACACACATCTCCTAATTTTGATCAAACATTTTCACATTTGTACGTGTCTTTAAACTTCTGTTCCTTAAATTCTTAACTTTTCGGAAATTTGTTCCCAAATTATTTGTTTCGTTGACTTTTGAGGTTTTCTCACTTAGAACAAATAAATAACATATAATGCTAGATTTATAACAGCCATAATGATCAAAACTAAAAAAGATTATAACTATAAAAACATGTTAACAACGGAACTTAACTATTCGGCTAACATGATTCAGGCAATCATAGATCTAATATGTGATATGATGTATGAGGTCTTTTGTGTTGTGTATGGACAAGGACGACAAGCGAGCACTCGAACTAGGTAGATTGAAACAAAAACTTCAAACATAGTCATACAAGTTTGGCATATTAAAGATTTAAATAAGACGATAATATGAAATATTCTTACACCGTCGGTGTAAAATTTGACAATTTTTTTTTGTTTTTTTCCACACTTAATTTAAACTACCTACGTCAATTTCTAAGGCCTTCAGGAGTGCCTCTCTCCTCCTCTCACTTTTTGCCTGTCACCTCAGCATCCGGTCAGCATTTCTCTCTCATTCATTTACCCACAGAAATGATCACCTCTGACTACCTCTCACTTTTTAATTTAAAAACTAAATTAACAATAAAATTAAAACACAACAAGCAATTTCATAAATTAAAACATAAAATACTTCTTCAAAATAAAATACGTCATTAAAAAAAACCTAAAATACGATAAATTAAAACACAAAATACGATAATTAAAATCCTAGATACGATAACTTAAAACACAAAATACGATAATTAAAATCCTAGATACGATAACTTAAAACATGAGATACGATAAATGAAAACCTAAAATACGAAAATTAAAACCTAACGATGACAAAAACGAGGTACATTTTTCATGACATTCCAAGCGTCCATGTGCGTGAAATCGCTGTCGTGCATCGCCCGATACTCTTCCAACGGTTGGGAAAAGATCTGCTCGTCGGTGAACCCCTCGTGGCGGTTCGCCTTCATAATTTGTTCAAAGTTATACACTTTGAATGACAAATTCATCCATTTGAAACAAAGTTGATCTTTACTCCTATATTCATTTACGCCCAATATTGTGTGAAACGATTCCGCAACACGTACACAGAAACCATGAGTGTAACTCCTCACATTGGGGGTCTTCAGTTTGGATCACCCAGGCCCTCGCTAAAGCGGCCTCTTCTTGTTGAGTCTATTGCCGATGACGATTTCCATTTCCCACACCAGCAATTTTTTGATGTATATATGAGAAATGTGTGTGTGTTGATGTGTATGTGAGAAATGTGTGTGTATTGATGTGTATGTGAGAAATGGGTGAGATGTAAATGTATATATAGGGGTATTTGAAAATTTAAAAGGTTTTTTTATTAAAATAGTCGTTTAACAATGGTCACAAACTCAAACATGTCGCACGACGTTTGGAGCTCGTGCGGGCTTCACAAAATGCGACGTCGTAGGAGGGGGGCGGTGTTCACCGCGGGGCTCGCTGTCGTCGGCACGGGCACGGGCACGGGCTCAGGCAAGCACTCCGGAAGGCCTAAGGGAGCCGTTTGTATTTCTATTAACAATAGTTACGTATCTAATGTAAAAATTTGATGTTCCTACTAATTTTCTCAAATTATTTAATTCATAACATACCTGCCGCAACACGCAGGCTCCGTATTCCTTGTTAACTACAATTTTGGTCTCTGCAATTTAAAATTTCAATAATTTCAACTATGGTTCTTGTGGTTTTAATTTCAATAATTACGATTTTGGTTTCTGAAGCTTATAATTTGTATTACTTATCGTATGGTCCCATAATACAGAGAAATACAACTTACAAACAACCATCCCTCTCTCTCTCAACATTCGTTAAGCATTTTTTAAGCAATCTTTAAGTTTTTGTATTTCTGTATTTTAATTTTTATTATGGCTAGTGTTTCACCAGGTATAGTTCCTGGTCCAGATTTATCTTTGGAATCTGATGACATACTAGCAAATCATAATCATTTTATTTATACACAAGGTTTTACAAATCCTGAAATTACATTCAATATTGTTGAAAAAAGATTAAAAAACATACAAAAAAAACAGCCATGCATCTTCAAAATACTTGACAGAAGTATACAAAAAAAATCTTCTAAAAGGAAAAAACAAAATTTTAATGTAAAAGAAAGAGATCTTATTCCTAATCAATTTCTAGCAAAAGAAAAAACCCTTGGAGTCTATGTTCCTGCTTTAACTCATGAACATGATAATGAATCCGATGCTTTATCTCATGAAGATGGTGGTAATACTTGCAAAGATGGTATGACCACGGATTATAATTCTTCGGGATCTGATGATGAAGAAAATACTAAAAATGATGAGGCCGAAGATGATGATGAAGAGGAAGTGTACAAGAAGAAAGATGACCACATTCCAACACAAGAATCGTACCCAATGATAAAAGAATATGGTCAGGAAGTTGCAACTAAAGCTAGTAATCACGTCAAAGAATATGATCAGGAAGTTGCAACTAAATCAAGTAATCACGTCAAAGAGCAGGAAGGTGCAACCGGTCTTTATCATTTCGCGAATGGAGAAAATATTCAAATAGGCAGCGAGGCTAATGTTACTTCTCCCTCTATGGTTGCTGGTGTAACACACAACAATGACAAACATCCTAATCATGTTAAAGATAAAGGAGATGGCTACGATAAATCCAAATGCATGGATGATAATATCACCGGTAAAACGACATGCATAACTCCGACCAACAAGGCTACCGTTAAAGATGCTACTGTGGTTGCTGGTCAAGAACACAACAATGAAAATGCTCCTTCAACGGATATGGAAGAGAATGAGGAACCTAATCATGTGAAAGGAAGATGGGGTACGGCTGCTAGAATTTCTTCTTGTGCGAGTGGACAACAATTACATTCGGACTCTTCCAAAACATCCGTGAATTTGAAAAATATGAAAGGTATCTCCTTTAAACATTCACCTAATGTGCTTAATAATGCTTGTCCCCCTAGTGGCTTTCAAATAATAGAATCCTATGTATCTAATCATCAATGTTCCCCACAATACCTTGACTTTCCACCTATTTTGGCCATGGAATCGGATGCATTGAAGAAGCCGATGGCTTCTAATTCTTTGTTTGGTAAAAGCTTTAATAAATTAGCCCATGATAAATCCATGTCCTCTAGTTCTATTCTTGGACCAAGCCCACATAATACTAGCCCTTTAAAACCTATGGTAGAAGCCCAAGACTCTACTTTAGCCCAAGATACTAGCCCATTAACACATTTGAATACCCATGGCATTAATGATAAATTTTCTCATGCATCTGAGTACAAATCCCATGACAATAATTTTAAGTTCAATCATCAAAATAAAAATAAAGATAAAAATGTTTGGAATCGCAAATTACCTTTATTAAATAACTCCCATGCTAATATCATTACTGGTTCACAAAAACACGCAAACGATAAGTTTCGTTTTATTCCTAATTTATGTAATGATATTAATGTTCCAGTAGATATTCCTTTACAATCCGTTACTAAAATTTGTCAAACTTTTGCAACGACTATCTGTGATTACTTTGTTGGAAAAAAAATGAATTACTCTGATGTTCGTTATCTAGCTTCCAAAATGTGGTCTATACATGGCCTTCAAGATGTCCTCCTAAATGGAAAAGGAATTTATCTTTTTAAATTTAGTGACGTCAATGGTCTGCATCATGTTATCACCCATGGACCATGGACTTTTAAGGGTGTCCCGATGGTCATTCAAAAATGGCGTCCCGGACTGAGTATTCATAAGAATAATCACGACAAGCTTCCTCTCTGGATTAAAATCCATGATATTCCCTATGAGGCATGGAGTGATGATGGACTTAGTCATATTGCCTCTAAAATTGGTAAGCATCTTGCTATGGACTCCTATACGGCTAATATGTTCAAATATGCAGCTGGTAAATCTGTATATGCCCTTGTCCTTCTTGAGGTCCCAACTAAATCTACTTGGGTGGATAAAGTGCATATTCGTATTCCTGATCCATATACTCTTGAATACTCCACCCATACCCTTAGTATTGAATATGAATGGAAACCCCCTATGTGCTCTCATTGCATGGTTTATGGTCATGAAACTAACAACTGTATGCATGTTATCTCTAAGACCAATGAAGCTAAGCCCAAAGATAAAATGCATACTGATCAGCTGATAGCTACATCTCCTATGCAACTTGATGATGGATTTACGGTTGTTACTAAAAAGAAATATTTAATGAAACAAGGGCCAAATTATGAAAATACTAATAATGATATTTCATAAGGTAAGTCTATTAGAAATACCCAATCGGGTGCGAAGGATACTGTAATTGCTAAAAATTATGTCAATAATAAATATATTAAAAGTAAAATTCAATTAAGAAATGAGAATCACCCTGTCCCTAAAAAAATTAGTCCTTCAACTCGCCATCTCCCTAACAAGAAACGCCCTCCCATTATCCCTCAATCTAGAGATGTTCTTGGTTTCCCTAACCCCATCCTCCGGCTCTCATCCTCTACACCTCCAAAAATATCTAAGCTATCCACTCCTATTTTCAACGCCTTTTCCATTCTAGAGTCTTGTTCCAACGATATGACGGATCTTCCTGCTCCCTCTTCGCAACTCCCTCCTAGTCATGCCCCATCCCCTATTATTCCTGATGATTTTGATCCAGATTCTGTTGACCTTTCGGATGTGGATGAACTCATTGAGGTCGAATCTGATGATGGTGAAACGGCCAAGTTTATTAATGATGATGATATGGAATCACCTAATGACCAAATTAGAATAGCTCAGGCGTCCGAGCAGATGGATTCCACCAACATCCCAGTTTCCATATGACGCACATCGCTGCATGGAATACTCGCGGTCTCTGTAAGCCTTCGCATCAGAATGCTTTGAGAGATCTTATTCGCGATCAAAATATCAATATTTGTGCTTCCATCGAGACTCGTGCTGACTTCTCTAATCTTCCTCTTATCTGTACGCGTGCTTTTGGGTCCTGGTCTTGGTCGTCTAACGGTCTTTTTAGCCCTAGGGGGACTAGAATTGTGGTAGCTTGGGACCCCAATGCTATTGATATGATGCTTCTTGACTTAAATGATCAGGTTATGCATTTCTACGTTAAAATTCGTGCTTCTAATAAATCATTCTTCTGTTCTTTCGTCTATGCTCATAATAATCACATCCTCCGTCGCTCCCTTTAGCATTCTCTTTCAGCCCATAAGAAAGTGGTTAAAGATGCCCCTTGGATCATTTTGGGTGATTTCAATGTTGCCCTTGACATGAAAGATAACACCTATGGGACTTCTGTTATCTCTCGTGCCATGGAGGATTTCAGGGACTGTGTTAATCGCTTGGAGATGGAGGACCTTAACTATAAAGGTCTCTTTTACACCTGGACCAAGTCTCCTAATGGTACTGGTGGTATTCTCAAAAAAATTAACCGTGTCATGGGAAATCCTAGTTTCATTGCTTCTTTCCCCTCTGCATCTGTCAATTTTCTCCCCTATCGTTCTTCTGACCATACTCCAGCGGTGCTTACTCTTCCCAGTAGATCTACGTTCAGGCCGAAAACGTTTAAATTCCCTAACTTCCTGACTTATAAGAACGATTTCAAACAGGTTGTTGCTGATTCTTGGAATTCCAATATCCCCGGATATAGAATGTTTAAGGTTTTCCAAAACCTTAAAAACTTGAAAAAACCCTTGCGTCTTCTTCTTCGTAGACAGGGCAACATCTTCTCCAAGGTTATCTCCCTCCATACTGAACTTGATAGAATTCAGATTGCTCTGGATCGGGACCCTTTCAATAATGATCTTCGTGAAGAACATTGCAGCTATCTCCTTGCTTATAACGAGGCTATCCTTGATGAAGAGAGGTTTCTAAAACAAAAGGCCAAGGTTGACTGGCTGCGTGAGGGAGATAAAAATTCTGGATTTTTCCACAAAACGGTTAGAAGCCGCTTATCTCGTAGTCGTATCGATTCTATCCAAGATGCTCATGGAAACTGGATATCGGGGAATGACCTCCCTAACCTTTTTGTTTCCCACTTTCAAAATTTCTTAGGTTCTGCCTACCCTTCCATTCCTATTCGTGACCCTTGTTCCCTTTTCTCTAATAAGCTCTCCCCTATCCAGTCTGCCGCCATACTTACTCCTGTTACGGATGAGGAGGTTAAGGGTGTCATGTTCCAAATGGGAGATGATAAAGCCCCTGGTCCTGATGGCTTCTCGACTAAGTTCTTCAAGTCTGCCTGGGATATTGTGGGTACTGATGTTTGTTTGGCGGTTAAGGAGTTCTTTTCGTCTGGAAAACTCCTTAAGTCTTTCAACAACACTGTTCTTGCTCTCATCCCTAAGGTTGACTCCCCTTCCAAAGTCACTGATTTTCGTCCAATCGCATGCTATAATGTTGTTTACAAATGTATCAGCAAGATTATTGCGGACCGTATCAAGAATCATCTCTCTTGTTTGGTTAATGATAACCAGTCTGCTTTCATCCCTGGTCGTTTGATCTCCGACAACGTTCTTCTTGTCCACGAGCTCATGAGGGATTATCGTCGACACCGTGGACCACCAAGATGTGCTTTTAAAGTGGATATTCAAAAAGCTTATGACACCGTCGACTGGTCTTTTCTTCGCACCATCTTGTTTGGATTTGGTTTCCCCGATCGTATGATTGACTGGATCATGACATGTGTTTCTACTACGGCTTACTCTGTGAGTATCAATGGTAACATACATGGTTTTTTCGATGGTAAACGGGGCCTTCGCCAAGGTGACCCTCTCTCTCCCTATCTCTTCACTCTTGTTATAGAGGTTCTTAACCTTATGATCAAGAGAAAAATTTCTGAATCTGATTCGTTTAAATTCCACCGTCAATGTGAGGAACAGAATATCACACATCTATGCTTTGCCGATGATCTTCTCCTCTTCTCTCATGGGGATAGATCTTCGGTAAGGATCATATGTGATTCCCTTGCTGAATTCTCTGGGGTTTATGGGCTCCATCCTAATGTTGCGAAAAGCGAAGCCTTTTACTGCAATGTTGGTGATATTACTAGGGCTGCTATTGACCATATGGTTGGGTTCCCTGAGGGATCTTTCCCTGTCCGATACCTTGGCATCCCTCTT
Organism: Cichorium intybus; assembly: GCA_023525715.1. Lineage (NCBI taxonomy): Eukaryota > Viridiplantae > Streptophyta > Magnoliopsida > Asterales > Asteraceae > Cichorium > Cichorium intybus. The sequence continues at coordinate 160,932 of JAKNSD010000023.1, read as the reverse complement.
ATCACTACCCGTCTTGCCCACAAGGACTGTAAAGGTCTTGTTGATAAAGTCAAATGCAGGATTAATGACTGGAAAAACAAAACTCTCTCCTTTGCTGGCCGTCTTCAGCTTATTCTCTCTGTTCTTTCTTCTATGCAAATCTATTGGGCTTCTGTTTTTATTCTTCCTAAATCTATTTCTAAAGATATTGAGAAACTCATGAGGGGTTTCCTCTGGTGCCATGGTGAGTTAAAACGTGGTAAAGCAAAAGTTTCTTGGAAAACTGTGTGTCTCCCTAAGGAACATGGTGGACTTGGAATCCGCAATCTTGCTGTTTGGAATGTTGCTCTTATGGCTTCTCATGTTTGGAGACTTCTCTCTAAGAAGGATTCCCTATGGGTCAAGTGGATCCATTCTTACCGTCTCTGTGGTCGTAACTTTTGGGATGCCCCCAAAAAATACGGTTCAGGTTTTGCTTGGCGAAACATCCTCGATATAAGAAGTAAGATAAGAGACTATATTGTTTCCCAGATTGGTGATGGGTCCTCTACATCCGCTTGGTTCGATAACTGGCATCCTGCTGGTCCCCTCTCTAAATTCATTTCTGCCCGTGACATCAGGGCTGCGGGATTCAATCCTGATAGTAAGGTTGCTGACCTTGTCATCAACGGATCTTGGGTTCGGCCTGGTCAATGGAGGGACTCCCATCCTAATCTTCTTCCTCAAAACCCTCCTTCTCTATCCCCATCCGTTCCTGATAAACTCCAATGGAGATCTAGTGACGGTAATCTTTCTGATTTTTCTGTGCGTTTCGTTTGGCAGTCTATTCGGCCCTATGACCAGCCTGTTGATTGGTATCATCTGGTTTGGTTCTCCCAGAATATCCCTAGACATGCATTCATTCTTTGGGTTGCTATTAAAAATCGTCTTAAAACTCATGATAAAATAAAAATCTGGGATACTAACTCCAATATCATTTGTGCCTTCTGCGGGGATTGTCCTGATTCACTTTCCCATCTTTTCTTCGAGTTTTCTTTCCCTTCTATGGTTTGGCATGATCTTCAACATGTCATGAATCTCTCCGTCCCCACTGATAGCTGGTCCGATATCATTAATCAACTCAAAACCGCGTCTAAGATTAAGACCATATGGTCCATCATTAGAAGACTTGTGCTTGCTGGAGCAGTTTACCACATTTGGCAGGAAAGAAATTTTCGAATTTTCAAAAAAACTATAAGATCGTATCATGCTGTGGTGAATAGTATTAAGGATGATATCCGCTGTAGACTGCTGAGTCTTTCTATGAAACCTTGCCCTAATGTTAATTTGGCTAAAAGGATATGGACCATCACTTAACAAACCTCCTATTGCTTCTTTTCTTCTCTGTTTGTATGGTTTGTTTTTTGCAGGTTGTGTTCCTTTATGTTATTGTTATGTTTCTGTTTCCATGTATTGTTTTTGATTCCTAGTTTAGCTTTGTTGTCCATTGGGGCCTGTCCCGATGGATTTTCTGTTTTTTCCTTTGGTGGAGAGTCCCCAGCCTCTTATTGTATTTATTCTTTTTATTAATAAAATTTATCAGAGGTACCGTCCTCTTTACCAAAAAAATATAGAGAAATGGTTTATCAGTAATAGCAATATTATAAAAATGGTCCTTGTGCAATAGCGACCTTACATAGATGGTCATAATGTAGAAGAAAATTACAATAATGGTCATGTTTTAATAGAGAAATTACAAAAATGATCTACGTGTAATAGAACATTATGTAAATGTAAATGATGTTGAGAATTTATGCTTAATAAATTCACCGCAAAACACGACCATCCCCACTAGTTAGTAGTAAAAGTAATATTCTTGTAGTATTTCCATTTCACCATAACAATGCATCTTTCTATATACCATCACCGCAATTCGCATCAACCTAGAGTCATTCTCTTCTAGATCTTGGAAAAACGTCTGGAGAAAAAAACAAGTGTTAGGTTTACAAGCAAATAAGATTTAGAGTACATTACACAAATGATCCCACGGTTGACAGAAAATTGCTCTTTCAATCAATTTTTTATAAAAAGTTAGAGTGTCTATAATAGATGAGTTTTTTCACAAAGCTTTCTGGTGTTTTAGTGTCATGTTATCGTCAAATCACAAACCAAAAGGATTTATAAACACCCACTATTGAAAGAGTTTTTTCATATAATTTTTTATGGTCTCACAAAGATTATATATATATATATATATATATATATATATATATATATATATATATATATATATATATATATATATATATATATATATATATATATATATATATATATATATATATATATATATATATATATACTCCCTCCGTTCCAAAATGATAGTCTACAAACAAAAAACACACAGATTAAGAAAACATTAAATGCATCTTACTTTTTCCCATAAAATGACTGTTTTACCATTTCTTTGCATTTAATGCCGGCACTAAATGTGTTGGCTGTTACAATTACAGTTAGGGGTATTTTGGTAAAGATGTCATTTATATTTAGAAGTGATTAACATTTTGGGACAAACTAAAAAGGAAACATGGACTATCATTTTGGGACGGAGGGAGTATATATATATATATATATATATATATATATATATATATATATATATATATATATATATATATATATATATATATATATATATATATATATATATATATATATATATATATATATATATATATATATATATATATATATATATATATATATATATATATATATATATAGAGGTAGGTTCAATAGAGTCCCCTTAAAAGGTAGAGATCTGGAGGCCAGATCTCAGCCTTCCAAAATATAAGATCAAGGGTTTAGATTGATGGGGCTATTTTAAACAATATGTATATTTATAGGTACCAAAATGAAAAAAACTAAACCTGTCAAGTTTATTTTCGGTATTACACGTTCCTTTTCAATCCTCGATTCGCGAATCCCCCGCTACATTCCCGTATTACCAGTGTTTCAAATAACCAAGTCATCGGTTTCAATCTTTAGCGATTATCACAGATTCGAATTCCATCCAAAATTCCCAAATTTGTGGGTTTATGCAATCTTCGTTTCATTATCGATTCAGGTTCTAGTCGTACCAATTAGGGGTTACAGTCTAAAAAGAGTATAAGAGACCATGGAAGAAGAAACACAGAAGCTAGAAGTTGCGTAATCGAAACCCAAGAAGGTTAAATCAGTAAAAATCACTCCAGGTAATTCATGTTTTCGTCTATTGAATCAGTATTTGAAGTTAATTTCTATGCATGTTCTCGAATTTTCGTTTTGTACGTTTTTACTTAATCTCGATTCAATGAAAAAACACAACCAAGTTTTGATTCCTGAAATCATTCAATATTATTGGTTATTGTTATTATTTACTAACTTTAGGTTTAGATATTAATTATAATCAGTGGTAAAATCGATTTGGGATGCTTGTTTAGCTAGTTACTAAAGTCATTCATAGATGATGTATTAATATGTTTTGTTTTTTGTTAAGTTACTTAGTGATTTTAGGTTAATAACAGTAGGAATCATGGTTGATTATGAGCATTTGTAGTTACTTAGTGTTTCTAGGTTATTAACAGAAGTAATCATCGATGATTGAAAGCTTTTGTAGTTTATATGAGATTGCTTACAAGAAAAAAACTTCCATACTGAAAGCCCTATAATAAATTAAGGGTGTGGTCCATTTTGGCATTAGACTGTAATTACTACTAACAGATAGATGATAACGAGTTTTGGGACTTTGCAAATTTGGGCCATTGTATAAAGAGGAATATCAGTGATCGAATTGTCATCTAAAGAAAGAAACTATGGACAGATCTTGGTGACAAAAGGTTATAATGATAAAACATAATAAGATATATAAACCTACTCACCTGCTTCAATTCTTACTTTTTGAGGTTTGAATAGAGCCTTATAACCACGAACAATCATCCTCTTCCTTTTCCTACCACCAACATCAGGATCCTGCCTTTCATTTTTGTTATCTTCACTGACATCCCCTGAATCTTGTTTTTGACTGCTTGTAATTTTCTCTTTTTTTGACTTGATGTCTGATGAAGAAGAAACCTCAACCAACTTCGTTGATCCTGAAGAATCATGTAAAAGTTGTTTCTTACTTCTATCAGACTTCCTCAAAGGACTTGACCCCACCTGTTCCTCAATTTTATCTTGTTTCTTCTTATATTATGTAGTGTTTTGTTGTTTTAATTCGTCCATTATTATGGTAAAAAAAGATACGATTATATAAGTTTCTGTGGTAATTCCTTTTGTTGTAGTGATTCTTGAACTCATGGACGAATTTTGGGTAATTATTAGTAATTGCTGGGTTTGGGTTAATTATTAGTATTAATCATTGATAAAATGCCCTTGAGATGCTTGTTGTGGTAGTTAACAGACCTCAATCATGTAAGAGTTCCAGAATTTAATGCCATTGATTAATTATTCTTTCAATTCATGGATGATTAGGATTAGCAATCATTGATGATTGTGTTTCCTTGAATTCCTTTTTCTTATTCATTCATGATTATGGTCCATGATTTATTGCTTGATCACATTTGTCCTTTTCATTAGTCATATGTTTTTTAAGAATTATACTAACATGTATGTTTTTAATGTCAATGACGTTGTATTTTCTAGACATTATGTAACATAATCAACCATTTATGTTTACAGATCGAATATTTCTCAGCATACTTGTCATCTGTTTCACATCCGATGGCTGACCAGGTTGCTCAACTTGAACCATATAGACTCAAGATGGATTGGCGCACATTGAACAACTATGTTGACTGTGGTATTTTCACCATGCGTCACATGGAAACATATGGGTTCAAACATCAAAGATTTCAAAACTGGTTTCAAGCAGGAACAAAATGGTCAGCACTTACAATTAGATAAATTAGGTCCAGGTATCTGACTAAAATCTTAACGGCCGGAGCTAATACGTTACAAAGCAAAATTCTTTATGAAGTAGCTCAATACCAGAAGATTCCTGCAAAACATCGACGAGAGATAAATTCTGAAGTAGCATTGAAAATTCATGATAGGCTCAGTCAGTTTTCCTAGTTTGACACTATGTTTTCTGTTGGGTTTTTGCTACTAAGTTTACAAACAAATGGTTTTACTTTTGTATATTGTGTTGATATTGTGTTAACCATAATATGTTCGTTCAATCATCCATGATGTTTAATTAAAGTAGCATGTGGACCACTTGGAAAGATGTCAGTAAATGTTCAACTGAATTCCTAATCATTCATGAATGATTAAGGTATGCATTAGGGGGACAAACATCATTCATGAATGATTAAGGTGTAAATGTTCAACTGAATTCCTAATCATTCATGAATGATTAAGGTATGCATTAGGGGGACAAACATCATTCATGAATGATTAAGGTATGCATTAGGGGGACAAACATTATTCATGAATGATTTTAGTCCTATAATTCATCTAAACACACATAATCATCTTTTTTGGATTAAGGATTGCAATTGGGGACAAACATCATACATGAATGCAGCTCATATTCATCCATGAATACAACTATAAAACATACAATCATCCATGATGACTATACAAAATTAGAATGCCGCCTACTAGTGATTGATTTTGCGAATTCATAATAACGTATGAAGGAACACACAATCATATAAATGATAAAGGTTTGAATTAGGGGACAAACATCATGCAAGAACCTTACTTCAACCCAGACTAAAACAAAAGGTAAAAATGTGTACACAATACATGTTTCTTTCTAATTTGTTTATATATAAATGATTACCCCAATAAAAATAGTAACAAAATCAATCTTCATTTTCTTGTCCAGTTTCGTCCCGTGCAATCCGTTCTTTGCAAGTTCGCCAATTGTTTCCAACATATTTATTACACCTTGAGCAGATCCTTGTTTTTGCTTTAGAAGCAGACCTTTTCTCACTTGCACCGATAATCCTTTTCTCTGTACCACAACCTTTGTTCCTAATTGTTTTTGGTAGATGGATCTCTATGCTCTTAGGCATTCTCCGCATATTTATAATACTTATTAACTGCATCTTTCAATGATTGGAAAATAGCTTCTTTATCAGGCATAAACTCAATTGGTACATTGGTTTCCATAATTTCGTTTTCCCACCAGTAGAGTCTAGAATGTTACTTACATACGAATCATTTGTTGACTCATCACCACCACCACCTGCATCATTGACAATTGTATACATTTGTAAACAAACTGTTTTTTTAATTGCTGCCTTCAAAATCATACATGAAAGACCGTATTCATACAAAATCATTCATGAATGACTCCCTATACTTAATATGAAAGCATTTACATGTTTATAATCATCATTTAATTTGACAACAAGTTCACAAAATTATATTTTTATTTCTGTTCATAATCACTTATGAATAATGATACAAAAAACAAAAACAAAAACAAAAACAAAAAGAATTGACATGATTACCACCGAGCCTGCTAATAACATATTGATTAAAATAATATAGTCCCATCATTAATGATTCAATTGTAAATCTCCACAATATAATAAAAAAAGACATTAAACAAAAATCTAGATGCAAAATAATTAATGAATCTCCTTCATTACGGTGATACACTAACAAAAAAAACTGCATTCATAAGTGAATACATGATTCATTCCAACAACTAAAATAAAACAGGACAGGATATGATCATCTTCTTGCATTCGTGAATGATTATAACATCACATTGTCCAATCACATATTTTATTTTCGTGCATTTATTAATGATTGCCTGTTCAGTCATACATTATATGATCATCTTCTTTTCATTCGTGAATGATTATAACATCACATTGTCCAATCACGTATTTTATATTCGTGAATTCATCAATGATTGCATTACTAAAAACGAACATCACATATGACCATCTTCAAAAAAGACTTACCTTCATTGTCGTTTTCATCATCTTGACCAATTTCTTCATCTTCCTCTTCGTTTTCTTCACTAATTTCGTCGTCTTCATAATCGTTTACATCGAAATCATCAAATTCAAAATCTTTTCCACTGCTCCTAGTGGATATATTCCCAGAATAATCACTTTCGTTGCTACTATATTCATAATCCATTACAGGATTGATAAGCGTATTTTCTGTATACCAAAAAAGCTTTCGACACCTCACTAATTCTTAAGCAATCACGATATCATAGATTTCAACTGATATTACGTTTCCATAATTGATTTGCTATAATCTTGGAAAGTCTGTTATGATCGCATGAATACAGGGATTTTTGTTTTTAATTGATTTATTATTAATTATATAGATATTATACAATTACTATATTAACCCTATAAAATGATTGGCCCACGTTGGTCCTCCAGTTCTCCACCTTTTATTGGTCTCTATATAACCTCTCCATATATATATATATATATATATATATATATATATATATATATATATATATATATATATATATATATATATATATATATATATATATATATAGGGATCCGGTAAGAAGTGAATTTTTGATAGGAAGGTAAGAAGTTTTTTATTTACATATTTTTTCGGTGAAACAACAAAATAAATCAATAGATGATGCAAAAATAACATGATTCACAAAAAAAAATTTCGAAAAAACAACCTGATGATTCATTTTTACGATGATTTTGTTGTTATTTACTAAAATTGTCCGTAACGTGAATAAAAACTTGATTTACTAAAAAATGATTCATCAATATGTTTTTTTAGAAATTTTTTCAATGAATCATGTTATTTTTGATTCATCTAGTGATTCATTTTAGTGATTCGTCAAAAAAACCAAGTAAATAAAAAATTGTTACCATAATTTTACTTATTCTTTGATCATCCTTCTTCTATATATATATATATATATATATATATATATATATATATATATATATATATATATATATATATATATAAAATCAATATAAATAATATTATATCGTGAAAAAGCATGGTTTTGGAAAAGCCTACTTTATAGTTGTTAAAATTACAAGCGCTTTTTATTTTAATAGCGGCAACAAGAAATCGGGGAAATTTTTAATTTTTCCCGCTTTTCTCGTAGTCGTTGGATGAATTAATTGATGGACGGTAGAGATGAGGGTGTCTACGGATCGCTGACCCGGCTATAGCGGCGACTGTCTCCGCTAATATTGTTGCTGGTATAACAAACATTTCTTATAGTGATTGTGGATGCGCTTAATTACAAAGGATAATAATTTCATTTTACATAGACTACGGAAAAAAATCACAACAAATCTCATATTTATAAGCACATACAATAAGATTTTTTTTTCAAATTTTATTGGTCAAATAAACACCTAATAAAACTATTATAAACTTTTTCAATCTAATTTTTTTCACGTTGCTTGTACATGTACAGGCTTAATGGATAGTGTTTTTTTTCTTCATATTTTAACACTATTTATTTCATTTGCTTTAGAAATTGATTTTAGTATTATGGATGTTTATAAGCTTTTTTGTTTGTTAACGTGTAATATGACACCAAAAACTTCATTTCTTGTTCATATTTTAGATGCTCTAAATTCGGATTATTACAAAAAGAAAACCTTTCAAATTGAAATAATAATTTTTTGTCACATAAATGGTAAATTTACTTTAGAGAAAATAACTTCAAAATTGTAAAAAAAAATATCAAATTTATTCAAAAAAATATCATTCAAGTTTTATAACTTTAAAAAATATCATTAATTTATTGTTACTGTGCACATTATAAGTTCAAAAATTATCATTGAACCATTATATCATTTTTAAACAAAATATATATACTTCGATGATATAACATGCATATAGACAATAGAGTAAATTACAATTTTGGTCCCTATGGTTTGTATGAAATTTCACTTTTGGTCATCGTTTTGTTTTTCCACACTGATGGTCCCTGATGGTCCCTGAACTACACTTTTGTTTACATTATTGGTCCCTTGGCCAGGTAAAATGACCAATATACCATTTTTAAGATCTTTTTCTTTTTTCTTTTGAGATATTTTTATTTTGGAAATTAAAAAAAAAAGAAAAAAATACCCCAAACCCACCCCCACCCCCTCTCTCTCTCACCACTGGGAAATCATCCTCCGACATAACATACTCTTCCAAATTCTCACCTTTCTCTCGTCAATGAACTGGAAAAGAGATCCTGGGAAGAATTGTTTAATGAACAATTTGGTATGATCGAAAGTGAAGGCTGATGAAGTAGAGAGCTATTTCTTCATTGCTAACAGTTCATAGTCCATGAATAATCACCTCATTGTTCTTAAAAACGTTTATTCTTGATCTTTGTAGCTAGGTACATTTGATGATGTCATATATGAAGATCTTGGAAAAATTCATGCTGATTACTAGATGTTGATTGGTTGACAGGATACAGAATAAGAAAAGCACTATTCTACAAACAAATTGGACCTTCTACACCTCCCTTCACTGATTGCCGACGCACACCACCGCCCTACCACCGACAGCAGCGGTATCACCGACGATTTGTTCGTTTCCGGCCAAACCACTCAACAGCAACGAAGGATGCAATCATCCGAACTCCTTGCCCTTTCGATTTCGTCTGGCTCAGTCTCACAGGTCTCGAGAATCATGCACACACACAAGGTTGTGGTGTGTGTGATTTGGTGATCGATTTCCTCCTTTCTCGATTCCTCTTTCTTTCCTTTCTATTCTTCACGTTGATAATTGAACCATAGGAAGAAAATTCACGACCAGTGATATCGGTGGTTCAAACTTTTTCCTTTTGATTTAGTCAACAATGGGTCACAGCTTATTACACGTCGTAGACTTAATCTGGATGTAGAATCAATCACCAAATCGATAAGATAAGTAGACTTAATCTATTCCTTAGTAACAACACAAACATTGGCATGTTTAATAGAATCAATCACCAAATCGATAAAAGAGATGGAACTAGAATCGATCTAATCCTAACCCTACACCTGCCTCAATTGACAAAAGATATGGAAGTAGAATCGATCCGGTGGAGGGGATGCGCCGCATGTCTGCAAATCCGTCGAGAAATCGTTGTATACGTCTAACGATCTCAAGAACCTGTAAATGGACGGACTAACAAGGCCGGCATACAACGATTGCCTTGAGCTCCTGAAGGATTCTGTGGACCATCTCTCACGCTCGATAAACTCCATCGGCGCCTTCTTCCGATGACGGTAGCAACAACGCATCCCTCACCAATCAAGACACGTGTACGAAACGTTTGCCGGAGACGGAGGAAGGAAAAGTGAGGAATCATATGCAAGAGAAGCTTAAGAACTTATCAGAGCTTGTGAGCAATAGCCTGGCGATATATTCCTTTTCCAGTGAGGATGAGGATTCAGGAAGAGAGAGAGCAATTAGGGTTACGGGATTTTTTTTTTTTTTTAATTGTTAAAATGATAAAGAGTTTAAAAGAAAAAGGAAAAAGAAAATAAAAAGGGCAGTTTGGTCATTTAACTTGGACGAGGGACCAAATGTGTAAGCAAACAACCAGTTCAGGGACCATCAGCGTAGAAAAACGAAACAATGACCAAAAGTGAAATTTCATGCAAACCACAGGGACCAAAATTGTAATTTACTCTAGACAATAATTAAATGATATTTTTTAAACTTACGATGCTCCATTACCTTTTAAATCATTTACCGTCTACTCTTTTCACACACATCAAATACAAAAATTCAAAATAAATTGATGTCCAATAATCATAGAGCCCGGTTTATTATTAAAATCCTTGATCCCTCAAAAAGTTAACTTTTTAAAAGAAAATTAAAAGTAATATACAGACTTACAGTTTCATAGCCAATTAGGGATCCGATCGATTGTTTTCTGAACAAGCACAAAAAGTTCATGTTGCCTGGTGTCTCCATAACCTGCATCGAGTATCGCACACAGTTTCTTTGATTTTGCATCGTACACCATTTTAACAAAAAAACCAGGATATTTTCTAACATTTGGAATCGTCTTGTTTGGTGGAACAAAATGCACACGACACTTATGCATAACGAACTCAGCTGCAAATTCAATCTCTTCAAAACTGTAAAACAGTTCTCTTTCTTCCCCCGATTCCCAATTTCCTCCGTTTTCCTTTTCTGCAATCTCCGGCCGGTAAAGTCTCCGGCCAGTGACTGTGATCCTTCCGTTACTTGCTTCACTGATATCCTTAATTATAGCTACAGAAGGCTTCGTGTAGAGGTCATGTTCTTCAGGGCTTACAAGCACTGTATCCTCCTGCATATTGCAAGAACAAATATTAGGGGAATAAAAACTATTGGACAAAAACTATTGGTTAGTACAAGAGGTACAGTAAAAATGGAGGCAGGATTCAGAAGATAGTGGAAAAGGAAATGGATGCATAACGGAAATCTGTTAGGTTGCAATAATGCAACGGTGCTGATTTACGGCGGCTATGGAAGACAGGCAAGGAAAGGTGACGAAGCCACGAAGGGGAAATGGTCTCCGGCGATAGGGAACACTGACGGTGGTTTTGGTTCATTGATGTCGTCACCGGAAAAAAAATCGAAATGTTCCTATCGGAGGTTTTTAAAGAACATTGAACTCTATATTACATAGAACTGGAAAATGATTCGAGTTTATGAAATTAAACCGACGAATAATTAATGATAATGACTTACGAGCTCGTAACAGAGGTCATCAGCTTCGAACCCATTGAAATGATTCCTTCTCGATTCTCCTTCTCCAGAAACCCTAACGACATTTCCGATCGGTTTCGCGTCCTGTCTAACTTCTTCTTCATCGTCGTCGTCGTCGTCATTGTCGTCTATTTCTTTGTTGTTGCTGTTCGGTGGCAAGGAAACTTGGTTTACTTCTTCTTCGTCTTCGTCGTCGTAAACGATCATTTTTCTTCTCTTTCTCGAACTTTTGGATTCGATTGCCGTTGCTCGTGGTGGCGGAGAATCGCCGAAGCTCAGAGACATGCTGTCACTCAGCTCCCCCATAACTAAACGTGCTGCGTATGTGGGAAGATTGGAAATGACTAAATTTTGCAGACGACCTTCCATTTTCTACTTTTTCAATTATGGTATTGTAAATTTAAAAAAGAAAAATTAGATAAAATTTTATGATTGATCCATGTGCTTTATAAAAAGTGAAAAGTTAAATAAAATTTTAGGCAATGCTACAAGGGTTGTTGAATGGTTTCCAAATAAGGATATTTGTCATATTGTTTTAAATCAAATGGGTTAATTATACAAAAACGTAGGGTTAAATGTTGAAAAAACCATTCTTGATTTTTTTGGGGCGTTAAAGCCCTTCTTGATTTGAAAAATATCACAAAAGTCATTATGATTAGATCTAAGTGTTAAAAAAAGTCATTCCATATTCTTTTAGGTATTAAAGACTTACTTGATTTGAGAAATAGACACTAAAGCCACTGTGGTTATGATTAAATGTTAAAAAAACCATTATTGATTAAATATGTATATAAACCTACACCTGCATACCAATATTCATGGTTTTTTGACACCCATCTAATATATATCAGCATTCATGGATCTAAGTCATCTACGTAGTTAGTTAGATGGTATGTTGGAAAAAGTTTAGATACATATTTAATCAGGAATGAATTTTTAACACTTAGATGGTATTTGTTTTTAAGAGATAAATGGTCTGCAATCTGTAGACCATATCAGCAGGGTGAACCTAATGTCTGCAATCTACGAGAAAAAAACTGTTCGTTTTTTAAAGTCTACGGGGGTACTAAATTAAACTAAATTATTTATCAAATTATATATTTTTGTATATCTAACATTTTATTTTGTCAGTTACTTTTTATCTATAACTTATATAAAAATACTTTCTCTAAAGTTAGAAAAGGTTAGAAGACACAAAAAGACTTTAATCCATGTCTGCGAGAAGAATAGGGCGTGCAGACCTTTTTAGGTCTGCGGTCTTCTAAATAACTAAAATAAATTATAGTACTCGCATTTTGGGATTAAATATTTTTTGTTTTGATGGTTAAATTTAAGTTTTAATTAATGATATATTAAAAATAATTTTTTTAACAAGAGTATTTAAGCATGAATTTATTATATATATATATATATATATATATATATATATATATATATATATATATATATATAAATATATATTCACTAATAAATTTTATAAAGGATTTTATTATTTTAGACGAAATAGATTTATAAAATGTAAAATAATACACAGAGTAGAAAAATATATTTTGAAACTAAATTGTTTATAAAATTCTATGATATTTTTATAAAAATGATAAGTTACAAAAATAAATTATAAGACCGAATTATTTATAAAACATTCTTAATTCGATTCAAAAATATTTTAATACAATAATAAAATATATCTATTATTTTTTATGGTAATGTTAAGATTAAAAATATTAGTAGTTTAAATGATTTATTACTACTATACAATATAAATACAAAACTTTTTACTCGTTATCATATACATTTAATTTTTTATTTTTAATTATTTATTTTTAACTTTTAACTACTTACGCGCTTAACTTATACTGTTCATTTTTCACTGTTGATTAACTGTTACTAAATCATTTATCATAACTATAACACAAATGTGAGATATTTTTCAAATTTAAATATACAAGTTGTCGATTATTGAATCGTGAAATAACGAGGTTTTGCTATCGCGCTTCGCGGCGGAGCTTCTCCCGAAAACCTTGTAGAATGACGCTATTTTTGCAGTAGTGGTGGTGGTTTAGGGCTATGGCGATGGTGGCGGTCAGGGCCGTCTAGGGTTTTTTGAAAGCAGGTAAGATGGATCGTAAAGGCAAAATACATTATATTTAACCAAGAATAGCAACCAATTTACATTTTTTGTACCATTTGACGCAACTTTTTTCATCAAGTAATGCAACAAAATTAACATTTTGTTACAATTGAACCAAGTCTACAGACATACATAGACAAACTCACACAAAACTACTATAAAAGAAACATTTATCTTTGGACCGTATAATTATATAGCTAACGGTGCCTAGTACTAAAATTCTAGATTATTTTATAATGTATATGTTAATATATGAAAAGTAAATATGTACAATAATTTATTCAAGGTAAAATAGCTAGATTATTTTATAATGTATATGTTAATATATGAAAAGTAAATATGTACAATAATTTATTCAAGGTAAAATAGCTAAAATTAAAAGAATTAGTAATAATAAATACAAAACAAATTAAAAGTAAATACTTTTAATATTTCGACATAAGTCATATGCAATTTAAAAAGCGTTTGTTTTTTTCTTGGATTCTTCTCCCAAAGCAACTTAAATATAATAAATATAACAAAAAAATTATTCAATCCATAACATCAACAAAAAATCATTATTATTAGTTACTTTAACTAACCCAAGTGAGTAAACTTAAAAATAATATATGAGTTGTCTTTGCGACCATTAATTAACATTTTGACAGCTTTTTAATTGATATCCCTCATCTTCTAGCAACTTTCTTTTATATAAATCTCTTTAAATAATTCGACAAATCATTACATATAGTCTTTAATGAAAAATAGTAAAAAATTACATAAAGCTTTTACAAATGATATCGATTTAGAATAATTCTGAAAAATTATTTTAGAAAATGAATGGGTTTAACCGCAAGCCAAATACAAAAAAAAAACATATCCAAAATAATATTTATTTCAAATCTCAAATTAAATTTAAAGCGAGCTCAACAAATCTTTTAGGTTATATACTTCCTGCTTGAATAAAAAACTCATAGAAATATCAAGCACTTAACATATATTTAGATTTGATACATAAACAAATAATTACATTACAAACTTCATTGATCCGAATAGTTGATGAATCTGCAACGTATTCATCTATACAAACAAACATTTGAACAAATATTTGGATGGATTACCTAACAATTTATAAATATTGGTTTTAATCATTAAATCATTAACTCATAAAAAATATGAAGCATTTCACAAATATTTAGATCTAATAAAATTGTTAAACATAAAGTCTTTTCAAACTTAAATCTTCCTTGATCCTCTAGGAGTCAGTCTGAGTCAAGCTCCAAACCCATACACATACAAAATTGAGACCCATACACATACAAAATTGAGACATGTAACAATCTTCTAGAAATAACTACTGTTATCCCATCATCTCAAAGACCGTTTAGTTTCATTACATACACGAAAAACATAATGCGAAGATAATTACCTGAATTTCTTGAAATTAATCTTTCACAATTAATACTTACATATATCACATATGTGATGCAAGGGAAAAATGATCAAAGAAGGCATAAATATAGAAACTTGTGTTTTAACAGCTTTTATTAAATCATAATGAAGTTTTACTTCATTTGGAAACTAGTTTTGAAGGTCGAGGGCGAAATGGGAAATTTGGGGACAAAAGTGAAGAAAATAATTATCAAATTTTAAAAATTAATATCTAAAATCTATAAGGAATTAGGAAAAAGTCATCAAAGATACTTTTGTAGATTTTGATACAATAAGAATATAAGAAAAAGATTCAGGTCATTTAGAATAATAATGAAAACATTATGACGAT
This sequence comes from Cichorium intybus, assembly GCA_023525715.1. Classification (NCBI taxonomy): domain Eukaryota; kingdom Viridiplantae; phylum Streptophyta; class Magnoliopsida; order Asterales; family Asteraceae; genus Cichorium; species Cichorium intybus. Next base: position 145,372 of record JAKNSD010000023.1, on the reverse strand, counting down.
TTAAAGACGATAAAAAAGTGACAAAAATGACCAAATGATCATGTTTAAGGGTCGATACCAGAAAATCTAAATGGATTTAGACTTAAGTCAGTGAGAGAAGTTGTAAACCTTATTTCCACATTTCTAAAGGTATAACATTTGTAAAGTTTGGATATTTTATGTAGAAGTTATGGTAGTGTGAAGTTTGAGAAAAATCATAAGGAAACGTTGATATCTAAGTCATGTTGTAGGGGCATTTTAGTCATTTAACCAGAAGTAAATCAGGGATTCTAACCCCTGATTCATGTCTTTTCCTGTGGGCTTCGCTTTTGGTTTACGTAAAAGAGAAACGAGATCAACTGTGGAATTTGGTTCCCGTATTCTTCAAAATCAAGAGCACACACTCGTGTGTGACGAAAGAGAGAGAAAGAGAGAAAGAGAGAAAGAGAGAGAGAGAGAGAGAGAGAGAGAGAGAGAGAGAGAGATCTGTATTGAGAAATCAGAGCAAAGGGGCGAGATAGAAAGCCAGGACAACAGTCTCCCTTGCTGCTTGACAACGCCTAGTAATATCACATATTTTAGTCGTTGTTGAGCCCTATTCTTAATGAAATTATATCATATATATTGTGGTATTCTCACTAATATCACATATTTTAGTCGTTGTTGAGCCCTATTCTTAATGAAATTATATCATATATATTGTGGTATTCTCACTTTTCGTACCAGTACTTGTTTGGAAAGAAATAATGAAAACAGGGACTAAAAGCGTGCAATTTGGAAGAAGTTTGAAGATCAAGGCAAAATCAGGAAAATAGGTACGCGCGTCGCGGAAATCCTCAATGCGCTACGCGGATATAAGGCGGTGGAACAAATTCAAATGCCGATAAAACGGGGATAAGCCAGCACGCGCGACGTGGGATTCACTTATGCGCGGTGCGGTTGCGGGAATTTTGCAACTATAAATAGAGGCTTTTTCAGCCGAAAACCCTAGCAAAGACCTGGTGTAAAATCGACTTTCAAGGCTCTTTGACTTCGAGATTTAGCTTCAGCAACTACCTTTTTGGTATTTTCAGGTTTTATGTTTAATTTTCTTTAGTTTAGTAGTTAGCATTAGCGGCTAGTGTCTTTGGGAGTCACAACCATTGATATTGAGCTTGTTAGTTACTGTTTTCCAGTAGTAGGTTACTGTTTTGGACCTGTGGAATTCGTTTTGGTTTATAATAATCATTTGGTTATAAGTAATTGTTGGTTTTCGGAGTTTTATGCTTGTTATTAGATTGCGCATGTTTGGATTATGTTTGGATGTTTGCATGACCTTGATTGGACTGATTTCCCTTGCTGATTTCAGTGACCAACTAGGGTTAGCTTTTTGGTTTGAACTTAGCCAGTGACTGTTCAATTGGACCTTAGTTATTGGTTTAATTTATGCTTGGTTTGTGTTTGATGTTTGAATTGCCTTTGTTTGCTTCTGAATTGGAGATGTACTTCTGATTTCAGCAAGTGACTAGGTTTGGTTGATAGTTTTAGTTTAGTTTATGCTCTTTGGGATTAATTGTCAAAAAGTTAGGAACTAGGTCCTCTGACTATAGCGTGACACTATAGTTGGTAATCTGTCACCTGTCTTGACCACGTAACTACTGCGGATCGACTCTGACTACCACTGTGCTAGTGTGTGTTAGGTATTTCTCTTATTTTTGACCGCACGACGACCTAGGCGTGTCACTGCTGCCATTTTCTATTTGATGTAAGAACCACCACTGACGGTGGTGGTGAGTGTTAACGGCGTCGGTGTTGATCTACCCGACGGTGGGAAAGGTGTACACCGAATGATGTTTTGTGGGTCGTGATTTCCAGCAATAGGTGGAGGGACGATGGTGTCAACATCGCTGGTGGCGGTCGGTGGCGTTCCCGACGGTCGTCGGTGGAGGCTGTGGTCACGAGTAGGTGGCAAAGTTAGACGGTGATCATAGGTGTCACCACTAGTCCGATTTCCACATAAATACTAAAGGAACTTACTGATTTCATATTTTTGGTTCAATCTCAAGTATTGTTAGAAGGTAAAATTTTTATTTATGAACCCTAGACCTATTGAGCTTGAAAAATACTCAATTCATGTTGGATTTGGGGATTATTTCCTGGTTAATATCATTGTTTTGGTTTCAAACAAACGTATGAGTTGCAAATGGGTTTTGGAAACATGATCTTGTTTGGAACCATTCATACATGAAAGAAGTTTGTAAAATTATTGGTTATTTATTGAAATGATGGATAAATGTTTGGTTGTCATGGGCTTCTTTGATCTTAAAAAGGGACCAAATTTTTCTTTATGATTAAGATTGTGAACATATGTGAAATAGAATCAATGATTGATATATGTCACACAATGGATTCAAAAGGATTTATGTATTATACTTAATGGTAGCTTAATTGGAATTTGTTAAATGCAAGTTAAAGATTTGTTTGAATGTATGAAGAACACATAAACCGGGTAGGATTTCTCAATGAATCAAGAGCACATGAGTTGATGGTTTGAAATTGGAAAAGTTTGACTTTTATGTTAGTCAAACTTTGAGATGTATATTAAATTGGTGCGTAAAAGACTTATAAAATGTCGGAAAGAAACTTGGTAATGTTTGATGTATATGTATGTATAGATCAGATGATATTAGTTTTTAGATGGTTTTGGTAAATTGCTAAAAGGGTATTAAAGTTGTAATAAAACCAATTAAAGCCTTAATCTTGTGGATGTCACTGTGTTGGAATCTCATGGAATTTATATTTATTAATAATTGTTGTGATCAGGATGGAATTGGTAATTCCATCATTAAAAGGGATAAAGAATGGAATCATGTGAACGGAAAATAATGTTATTTATAATGGTTTTTGTTTTTAGAAACTATAGTAATTGAAGCTTGTTAAAATGACATAAATGGGTAAAACGCTGGATGTTTTTACATTTAACAATTGAAGTAAGCTTTAAAAGAAGTAACAATTGGAATATTATATTAATAACATGGTAGAATCCAAAAATGTCATAAATGGTCAAAATAGGACAAAAAATGGTAAAATTGATAATATTTAGTATTTAGCTTTTGCGAAGAATGTTTGACCGTTGGAATGAATTTGGATAATGATTATAAGAAATGTATCAATTGTTAGATAAATAATATGTTTTTGGTTTCGTATTATGTTTCCGGTCTTTGTTTAAATCAATTGAGATTAAAGGACGAATGGAAGTGGTTGAAGTCATGAGCTAGTGTATTAGTGTAGCTAGACATACGTAGCTACTGAGGTGAGTACATGTAGACTTTTTACTGGGCACATAGCAAACAAGATTCCTTAACTATCAAGTTTTATTATTAAAGGGTTTCGTTTGTGAAATGCTTTGTTTACACAAGTTCATAAATATGTTCATGAGTTATGGTTTTAAAGTAATTAGTATGTTAGTTATACATACTAAGTTCCATCCATGTTGTTAAGGATTTATGTGAATTTTGGTAAACTTCTTAGTAAGTATATGAAGTTTTGATCTTTTACCCGTGAGGTCATTTGGGTTTTGGTTAAGTGAATGTTGAGTCTTTTGATGATTTGGTCATTGATTTTCTCATCAGTTTGGGATATTTGCCCATGAAGTTTTTGAATTTGATATATTTATTACCCAAGTCATTGAGCTTTGGTGATTTCCATGCTAAGACTTTTGAAATTTGATTATCACTCCTTGAGTTATTTGAGGAATGATTAAAGTATGGTTTTTGAAGTTTTTAAGCTGAAGTCTGAATTGAATTCTAATTGGATTTGTAGAATTGTTAAGGGTTATGAAGTCAAGTGTCCTTTTGGATTTGATTTGTTGAATTTGGATATTTTTGAGCTATTTATGATGATGAATGCACTCATGTTTGGAAGTACGAACCTGATGACATAGACTCTACTGGGGTGGTACCACCCACTACTAGAAAATACCCTTTTAATGACATACGAATTATGACAGACAGTGTTTTTATGACTGACAAAATTATATGTCATAAAAACAGTGTCATCTTATGTAAAATGTAAGTGATTTACAACTTACAAAATTGCAAGTCATAAAAATACCTCATCTATTGCAAAATTTATGACATACACTGGATTAAAAAAAGATATGCACGTTCACTCTTTTCACGTATTTTAATTAGTCCCGCTTTCTTCATCTTCTTTCCCGCTTCCCCAAAATTAGAACCAGTCGAAACTATCTTTTCCCCCTTTCACTCTATCTCATTCTACGTACCATTCCCGAAATCAAAATCCTCTCTCCAAGCTTCATGAAGAAATCGATTGCTGCTAAACCTAATTTCATCGCTTCATGAAGAAATCGATTGCTGGGTTTTATGCTCGTAGGTGAAAGATTAGGTACGCAATCTTCTGGACTCGCTTCAGCGTCGTTCGACTAGCATGAGGTATGAACTTCTTCCCATCTTTAATGTCCACAATGATGGATTATTTGAGGGTTCGGTGCTGCAACTCGTTCGAACTCAACATCGTATCAGGATTCTGTGCGTAAACCCTAGAAATTTAGTGAAAATTACGCTTGAGGGAGGCTTTTGTGCGTGAACCCTAAATTCTTTGGTTTTCGTTGAGCAGCTGTTGTGAGTAAAGAGATTGAAGATGAAACATAGCGTCTTATTGGGAAGTCAAAGGCAATCTCTAACCGTCCAATTCACCTTAGCATTTACTCTCCAAATGGTACTGTAAATCAACTTTCTATGAGACTGAAAACCGAACCACAAGGGCAAAGGACATGTTGGTTTTGGTTTTTATGTATTCATCAACACCCATAACTTGAGTTAAGAATAATTCTAAATTTCTCATTTTTATGCTTCATTTTGTAGGTGACTGAACATTTGATATGGGATTATAAGAAACTAGGGTTTACTATTGGTAGCTCAAAGTATAAAAATAGGAATTAGTGGTGGTTAAAATTTATCATTTCACTCTCCTTTGAAGAAGATGTAGATGCAATTAACGAGTGATCTATTGATGGATACTCTTATGGGATGGTGTGGTTATGCAAAGGCCCCAGATTATCCTGATGGAGGGATTTAGCTCAACCTTACTGTCAAAAATGTTATCTATGACCTCTCAAAATTTCATGACTAACTTCCTTATTCTGTTTGAAGATGAATAACTTATCAAAACCAATATCTTGTAGTGTAACAGGATGCAACACTTTGTTTCCATTATTAAGAAATTCTCACATCTCTTACTGATTTTGCATCTATTGTCTGACTCTTACAAAGCTTCGACTCTCAAGGAATGATCTTACTGCAACAGAAAAGGAGAAGTTTTCAAAGTGATTCCTTGTCCACATACTTTTTCTTCTCATAGCCATTTTGTTTACCTGATTTTGACTCAAATCTGCTTCTATATATTTCTTCAGCAACTACTGGAAAGTGATGACTTCTACAAAATAAGGTTACCATCTGATGTGTTAAATCCTACCGAGAAGGAGTATGTCATTTCCTCAGTGAAAGCAGTAAGTTCAAAAGTGGAAATTACACATAACTTTTTTTTAATATAATTTGCTTAAAAGTGCTAACTTTATTTTTATTTACTTCAGAGATGTCTCTCAAAGGATGGCTTGGATGAACATATTATTATAAATATGGTAATTCTTATTCTCCTTTTCAATAGCTAGAAAATAAACTTAACTCACCTTACATTCATCATGTAGTCTTAAATCTTGCACTAATTAATAATCATTTATCATCACAGGTATGCTCGAAGAAAAGAGCATGAATATTTTGAATCCAGCCTTGACTATGGACACCTGTCACATAAAATGCGTTCAGTATATCTTGCAAAGCTTTTATCCATGGTTCTTTCTCTCTCCTAGTATATATTAACTGTCTAGTATCTAATAGTCCATAAGGTTTGTTACACGGTACACGACAAGCTTTCTAGGATGAGGAGGGCATTTACGACAAGCTTTTATCCAAGGTTTGTTACACGGTACATGACAAGCTTTCTAGGATGGTGGAGGGGTAAGTATTTGACCTCTTCTTTAATTAAATTGGTATATTTGGACTTGCTATATAATTTTTTCATTGACAGAAACAACTTTATACGATCTTGGAAATATGTCGTGCATTTGACCGTGTATTCAAAGAGCACCTTGATGGTGGGTAATTCTTTGGCATTTTCTGTAATTGTTAATTCAATGCACTCTCATTCTAGAAATTTCAAAGGGAAACTTCATTTTAAATTCATATAGTATAAAGTGATTATTATGTTTTGTTTTTCAGGCGAGCAGGTGGAAACAGAATATATTGAATGTTTGATCATTAGGTGCCGGCTGCCTTAAAAAAGCTTCTGCTTGACCGCCACCTATCAACCAGTAATGTGAGAAAAGTAGTTTCAGAGGCTGATGGTTATCAGCCCCACTTGATTGCCCCTGAGCAAGGATACGGGAGACTGGTAGATGGATCTCTTGGATACTTCAAGGGCCCTGCTGAAGCTTCTGTTGATCCGGTCTACTTTCCTCTCCTTACTTTTTCGATTTGTATCCTGCAAGTAAACATTTCTTACACAACACGCGACACACCAGTTTATGTCATACACAAAAAGATGGAATAGTTTTTTTCTTCACTCTCATTCAATTGACTCTGCAGGTACACTTCATTTTGAAAGAACTTGTCAGCAAATCCATGGCAGAGACAGCGGTAAGTGAAACCGTATTTTGTTCATACACCACAAACTAAACACATAATCATGATGTAGATGTATGACCAAAAAAACAAAATAACTTAATTTTGAATTTTGTTCGCCTTATTTAAGGCACCTAACAGCTTTAAGTTCATTTTCACTAATCATTTATTACAGATGCTGATATTGATGATCTTCGCGAAGAATGGGCGACTTTTGTAACAATTTTTATTTATCGATGATATGTTTTGATGTAGCGACAAACAATATTTTTGATAGACTTTGGAATACTTATTGATATTCGAAATGACATTATCTTATGTAATGGATTGTTTTTATATATTGAGATTGTATTTTGTAGTAGCATTGAATTTGGTGATTTATTTTGAATTTTAGTAAATCTACAAAAATTATATTTATTTAGAAAACATAAAATCATGACCTACAAATTGTGTGTGGTAAACATAAGTCTTAAATGTTAGTCGTAAATGTCTGTCATAACTTATGACAGAAAAATGTCTGTCATCTTTCATTTATGACTGGGCTTTCAATGACAGACATTTGTCTGTCATCTATACCCTTTAATGACTGACATTGTCAGTCATTAAAGGCCTTTTTTCTAGTAGTAACCATCGCGAAGTAGCTGTCTCTTATGTTGACCCTGTATTAGAGTGAATTTGTTTCATCCAGTCTTGGATTGACACGGTCTTTAGTAATTTAGAGGCAATATGATACTTTGAACTTACCCTTAGAAGTTCGGTGGCTTTCTGATACTTTGGGTTTCATCCTCGGTAGTTTGGAGGCTTTCAGATACTTGGACCTTTAGACAAGCATGAATTTGTAGGGCGAATGTGTCTTACCCTTTAGAGGAGTGTATAGCATGGGGCTCCCATATTGTTTATTTATTGATGACTTGATTTATTGTTGAATTGATTCATTGATGACATTGATTTATTGATGACTTGATTTATTATTGAATTGATTTATTGATGACATTGATTTATTGATGACTTGATTCTGTTGGTTTTCTTTTGGGATTGTTAAGTGAGTCCCACTCTTTGGTGTCATTACTTAATATGATATTCATATCATGTTTTGTTGATAATGAGGAAACTAGTTTTTGGGACTAATGGTCTATGATTTTGTTTGGGTATAAAATTCCTGGATTGGTGATATAAGTAGTAAATGATTTCAAAAGGAATCTATAGATAAATTTTTAGTGTGGTTTTAAACATCGGTTTGCATAAACATAAATTGAAGAATATGCTTTTAAAATTATTGATTTACTTTAATATATTGTTGGGTCTAAAACTCATGTATCTCACGAGACATTTATTTCTCGCATACTATTGTTTTAATACTATGTATCTCAGGAACAAAGTTATTAGGATTGAGTAATGAAGGGCATATAAGTCATTATGAGGATTATAGACAGAAATGTTGATTGGAAGATAGCTTGATCCCTTAGACGGTATAGTCATGTATATATATATATATATATATATATATATATATATATATATATATATATATATATATATATATATATATATATATATATATATATATAAAGAGATACTGGATTATGGTATATAATTACTCGTGAAGTTGTCTTGTAATGTTTTGCTATGTCCCGATGTTTTGTTTGGCCTATTTTGATTAAGTTGAGTACGTATGGATTTTATCCATTTAGCCCAATGGTCATGCCGAATTTTTGGTAGGGTTGTTGTATAATTACGGGACATTAGATTGAGATGTCATATTGCTTTACTATGGTTGTATTTATATGAGTTTTTTAACCCCCGATGTTATTTAAATATTTTAAACTCAATTGTTTTTATTGGGGTCAAAAGTTTTATTATGTTGACTTAATGACTAAAAGAAAAGTTTTTAAAAGAATGAAATTTTAACTTCAATATGTTCTATAAAGAATTACACAAATTAAGGTGTATGAAAGATGTGATATTACATAAGTAATTGAATTATTGTTAAACATGTAGGTCTACTTTTTTAAAAAAATTCTTAAAATACGTAATTGAATTATTATTAAACATGTTGGTCCACTTTTATTTGAAAGTTTTTTCTTGAAATATGTAACTCAATTATTATGAAAATACATGAGTCTCACAATTACAATTAAGAGAGTCTCACCATAATAATTAAGTGGACCTAAATGAGACCCACAATAATAATTAAATGGGTCTCATATAGATCTCATCATAATAATTTTGTAGCTTACACATATGTCCCACCATAATAATTATGTGGTTTCTTATGGTCCCACCATAATAATTTAACGGGTCCTACATGAGTCCTATCATTCTTTTTAAATCATAAAAAAAATGTAAATTAATCTCTTTTTTGATAATTCAAAATTTCATTTTATATCTCTATAATTTTGTATTTTCATTTCTTATCGTATTTATTCTTATATTAGTTTAGTTTATAAAAAACACATATTTTTATAAAACGTAAATTATATAAGTAGAAAGATATCAAAGATACGATCAACCTAATGCCAAAATTTAATATTTTTGATGTTATTTTTATATTTTGTTTTATTTTTTATCTTTTAAGAAATATATAGTTAAAAGGTATTTATATTTAGGGTTAATGTACCAAAACTCAATCAACTATTGTTTTTAGTTTCAAATTGTCCCTAATAATTTTAGGCATTCTTAGTCACCGAACTTTCATTTTACTTGTTAAAAGGGGAAAACAACCAATTGATCAAGTTGTCTATGTGAATTATTAATAAAATACAAATATAAAAAAACACAACATATTATATGTTTATTACTGAAAAAGCCAATTATATTAATTTTAGGAAGAAGAGTAGAAGACATGCTTGAAATCCGTAGATCGAGATGTAGGAATGATATCCAAGATAATTAGATAAGATTGAGTGCAATAATGAAAGAGTTAGCCACACTTACCTTGCTCCCTAGACCACAAATCTACATATACCCCGGTATTCATTTACTTTACAATAAGAGTAAATTACATTTTTGGCCCTTGTGTTTTACCTAAATTTTCACATTGGTCCTAGTATCAAAATATTACATATTTGTCCCTGTAGTATGCTCTTACTAACAGGTTTGGTCCATCCTTCGTTTAGACATAAAATTTTATGTTAAATAGAAGGTAAAATGACCAATATACATTTATTTTTTAATTAATTTGTTTTAAATCTCTCTCTCTGTCTCTCTCTGACTTGTCTCTCTCTGACCGGTGATTTGCAATTTTGCACTAAAAAACCCTCCTTTCTTCTTCTTTTTTTCCCACCACCACAACACCACTGCCGAACACTCTCCGACCACTCTTATCTCCATAGCCCTTCATAGCCACTATTAAAACCGTCATCTCAACCACTTTTATACCCATGACAATCACCTGACTAGCCGCTACTATACACCCAACAGCCACCATAGACCTGCCAAAACAGAACCAACCTCTTTTCGACATTGTATCACCATCCCTACACCGCCGACATCACCTCAAGAACTCCACCCTCTTAGACTATCGGTCGAACGCCCCATTACAACCTTTGCCACCTTATACACTGGCCAGCCTTGTTCCGTCGTTGCACTCCAACAGCCGCCAAGTCTACTGCTGATTAATTTACACCACCCACCTGTAATAGTCGGCACTACCCTACTACCGCCACCTCCGACTACCGCAACCCCATTTTAGTATAACCGAGCACCTTATAACACCTCCGCCTACTTAACAGTCTGTAGAAGAGAAAGAAATAGAGGAGATGAGATGATTTTTTTTGTCACAAGTCATAGGGAGAGAGAGAGAGAGAGAGAGAGAGAGATTCAAACAAATTAGTTAAAAAATAAAACATTGATGGTATTTTAGCCAATTTACCTCCTATTTAACAGAAAAAATTATGTCTAATACAGGGATGGACCAAACTTGTAAGCAAATGTGACAAATATATAAAATTTTGAAAACTAGGACCAAACGTAAAAAATAGTACAAACCACATGACCAAACTGTAATTCGCTCTTACAATAACTTTATATATCGCATGTTGTCGATGTCTACTGATTTAGGAGCATCCATCATTATAAAAAAAAACTCACATTGTTACGGAGTTTTTGACCAAAGAAGTGTGTTTTCAATTTTTATTTACCAAATAGGTGTACTTTTAAAAATATTTACCAAATAGGTATAGTTTTAAAATTTTTATATATTTTGCTTCAATTTTCAACTTTTAGTGTTTTTTCAATATATTCTTTTTAGACTTTTTAAAACTTATTGCTAGTGTTTTTCTTTCAATTTTTTTACAAACATCATTTTTACAAAAGAGGGAACAAGTCCAGTTTAATACTCCATATTCTCCCACCTCTTCACTGCAGACATATCTCTACCAAAATTTTTGGTAGCAGGGGTATAATGGTCCGTAACTCTTATTGAGCTTGTTGTGACATACCCGTGATTATTGTAACAACTCTAACGGAATTTTTGACCATCCGGATTAAAATCGACCCTTAACTCAACTCCACGACCAGGCTAATTCTGCAGAAAAATTTATCCCCGACCCAACATCTCCATTTCCTGTGCTTGCAGCCTGTTTTACAACTTGAGGGGCATTATTGTCCAACTAAGACCAGCCCCAGAAGCTTTCTTCCGGTCTACATGGGAACACTGCCTTATTATCCATCTATTCCAACATCCAACTTTCAAGATGCAATAGTTACAACATCCAACTTCCACTCGATCAATGAAAACAATATTATACTTTCCTTAATTGATGCTTACCAATCACATGACAGAGATAAATGCGAACACCTAACTAAATCGATCCAATCAAGCATCAACATGAACAATAACCATCGTAAATAACAATAAATCTAGTTCTCTTCCACCAGCGAACAAAATCAACGGAACAAACAATAAACAAAATCAAAATGAAACACCAAATACTGTGAGCTTTTCCGAACAATCATAAGTGGTCATAGCGGGCGGATCAGAATATGAACAGAAGCGGCAGCGAATGTCGACGATTGAGAAGATTTGAGAAATTCAACTTCAGGTAAAGGCTTGAACGACGTCGACAAAGACGAAGAAGAATGATTGATCAGGAAGCAAGGGAAGGAGTGCCTCTAATGATCTGTATGTGTGACCGGAGTCGAAGTAGTCGCTGGTTGCGTAGCGTGTTAGATATTAGAAGCGGGATTTGTCATTTGAGTTAGGACACGTTGTTATCTATTTAAATATTAAGATTTCTTGTTTGGTAAATATTTTTAAAAGTACACCATTTTAGTAAATATTTTTATAGAATACACTTTTTTAGTCAAAAACTCCATTGTTACGCCTATCTTATTAAATCCTAGGAACTAGGCACTGTCTCTTGTCCTTAAGTGATTAATCAAAGAACCCACAATGGTTAAGTGTTCTCCAAGAATTGGTTTTACGTAGACTTGCATTCCAAAGTTTATCGTTGATCTTTCCTAGCAAAAATATCCATATTCGTCATTATGGGGTATCTATTACGAGGAGGACTTGATTTTCAAACACATTGGTTTCAATTTCATTGCCTACAATATTGGAAAAAACTCTTATTGTTGTCGTTGTAATGTATAATTACTTTAGATGGTTTCCTCAAGGCGATGATATGTTTAATAGTTCTGTCCGCTGCAATTTTATGTTCTTTTTCTTTTCAGTTATTTTATAGATCCTCATGTTTTATTAGAAGGGAAATTTAGTCCATACGTGGTGTTATATTGCAGGAAAGATTGTGTTTGAAATTTTCTTGCTCCTTCTTGTACTCTTGATATACAACTGATTGAAACATGCTATAACCAGGGCCGACCCAATACGGGGCAAGCTGGACAGGGTTCCGTCAAATTTTAGGTCCCAAACTGCTGCTCTTTAACATATTTTATATGTTAAGCTACTTAAGAAAAATTGTATGTAGGTCGCTTGGTTATAGAGGGTTCTTGGCCTTTTTCTAGATGATTTGGATTCAAGTCAAGGTGTGACAGCTTTTTTATTTCACCCTTCAGGTTTTTAAGGGCATTATTACTTACTTTTGTCTCGGCCTCAAATCGGCTTGGACCGGCCTTAGCCAGTTGGCCATAACATTATGGGAATTCCACAAATGACCCATCACCTATATTTCTTTCCTCCAAAATTTACAAGTTTGATAGAATAAAAGTATTTTAAACACATAAAAATAAAATAATTGGCTTAACTGCAATGTGACGCGACATCGAGAATATAAAAAGATTTTGATCTATATATCTTTGGAGCTTCAATGACATAAAATAGAAGCGACAACATTTCAGAATTGCATTAGCAGGAATTAATTATTTGGTTACTTATAGTTTTTTTTATTTATTAAAATTGCTTAAAATAATAATATTGGTAAATATGATATTTTAAAAGTTTATAAAAAATATAAATAATATTTTAAACTTAGATTTATAGGAAGCATTTAATAATCAATTGATAAAAACAATGATTTAGAATGATTATAAAATATTTAAAAATGTTAAAAATAAAGATTTAAACAAACATAATATTTTAAAAATTTATAAAAAATTATTATAAAATTAAAATATTCAAACATAATATTTTAATATTTAAAAATAAAATATAAGAAATTCTTCCTTAATTTTATATTTATTAAAAATTGCTTATGATTTCAAGATGTACTAGAAAACCTGTAATGATACATATCAACTTTTTTCTTTAATTTCACTTTCATCTTTCCAATTTACAACTCAAACTAGGGCTGTGTATGTGGCGGTTTGGTTCGGTTATCGACCAAAACTGAATCATAACCATTATGACCAGTTAATGTATTTTAGTAGCCGTTGGTTATGGTTAATATTGGTTATGGTTAATGATTTTGGTTAATGGTTAATATCGGTTAACCAAAACAAACAAAAATGATATAAAAATTGAAAATTCATTGATATAAAAAGTGAAAGATAAGAAAGTATATTGATTTAATAAGTGAAATTTAGATACACCTTCATCCGTATTTCCTTCCAAAGACTCATTTACGTTTTCTAATTTTTAGTATTAGATTTCTTTTAAACAACTTAATTAGACTTGGATTTTATTATTTATATTCTATAATTTAGAATTTAAAATATAATTACATATAAATATATCAGTTCGGTTATATATTGGTTCGGTTATCTTATAAAACCAAAACCGAACCGCTTCTTATCGGTTAGCAAAAAATACAAATCGAACCATCGGTTTTTGAAACGGCTCGGTTATTATGGTTCGGTTATATCGGTTAATTCGGTTTTGGTTCGGTTTTTCGGTTTTTATGCTCATCCCTAACTCAAACAACTGATCTTTTACAAGCCACTCTCAATATACATGTATCAAAACATATGTTACAAGCTGAAAAGGGCTTTTAATAGTTACAAAACTAATATCGTTGTTTTCTCTTTTATAAATTATAAGTTTTGTTTGCTAACATTTGCCATTTCACAAACAATATTTGAGAGCTTATTGTCATGGACTTTTCTCTACACGACAAAGTAAACAAACAAATTAAAATAAGAACAACTCAACAAACTAAATGCGACAGCAAACTCGAACAGGAAAACTCTAATTTAAATGCTTAATTCCTAATTGATAACTATTACCATTACTCTAATTTGCTTAGGCTTTGCGGAGTGCCTGTGCGAGGGTGTGCAAGCTCAAGGGGAACACTGTCCTCCTAGTGAGAGCTCGTTGCACTTTCCTCCCCATGCAATGCTGGAACGTCGCGCGAGCTCAAACATAAAGGGTATTGTGGCTTGTACATTTAGCTTGGATCATTGTACCAAAACCAATGGTAAGGAGAGGTAACGATTTCCAAGGGTGAGGGGAGGAGTGAGGGGTACTGATGTGGAAGAGAAAAAAATGAGAACCCGTGGTGGGCACACCGGAAGGCCTTAGAGGTAGATAACATCACACAAGTTCACGGGTGAATACAAATAAAATATATTATATTATGAGCGAGTCTTCAAAATGCACAAAATAAGGGTATTGATAAAAATGACCCCTTATAGGAATGACCAAATAAACTCAAATGAGTAAGTTTTTGAATTTTATCAAAAAGACATCTTCTTCGGAATGAAATGATGGAGCATTTTAGACTCTTGTACTTTGTTCCAGACTGTTAGAAAACTCTATTTGAGTAGACATGTTACAAAATATGAACTATCAGTATTTTCAAAAAAAATTATTCGAAACCTAACTTCCCCAATCTCCAATAGTATATAGTAACGTTGACCATAACATTATTAACGCTAAAACTTTTCCTAATTCATTCATCTTGTGTTTAAAAAAAACCATATGAGTTCATCTACTCACTCGTACGAAAGTGGTAATTGACATTGCGAAGATGAAGAATGCTTTTGTTTTGATCTTAACTCATTTCTTGATGTTGGCTCTAATCATCCGAACGTCTATAGTAGTGCACCTAAGATGCATGGTTTTATTTTCGAATTGGTGAAGGACGCCAAAGAATACTAACAAAGGTATTCAAAAAGAGTCAGTTAATTAATGTACGCATAGACGTAATTTTAGCCGAGATGAAAGAAAATAATCCAATGTGCCAATGATAATAATAAAAAAATAAAACAGATTGAAAAGTGGATCAATAATATGGATAAGGAGGTTGACGAAATCATGGGCGGGAAATGGATCGTCTTGAAGATGCTAGAATTATACAATGTTTTGTTGATTACAAAAAAACAAACAATATTCTTGTTACAGCTTTCGGACGTGTGGGCAGAAATATGGTTATCTTAGGTTAGTCTTTAATTAATGTAACATTTGCTACGATATTTAACTGACTCTTTTATATAATCTGGCTATATTAATATATCACGCATTCAGACTAAACAAAGTATATTTTGGAATGACTTTCTGTCGATCAACATAACATTCCAAATTCCAAAATGTACATTTCAGACACGTTCTATAAATTGCAATTCGAGATAGCCAATGGCCACAAATTGTTCTGAAATAATAGCTACGTACCCTCGTTCAACTGACTTAAACTCCTAAAGTATTGTACGAAGACTAACAAATCATCCCTTTTGTAGATGCAAGTGTGACATCCAAGCTAAGTTTTCAGTTTCATTGAGTACAAAAAAATTCATGCCATAACAAAGAACTACCTAGCATTACCGATTGCCTATATTTTCCAAATAAAAATGCAGATTGTGGTTATTTTGAATGTCAAGATGAAGAACTACCTAGCATGAAAAATTTCTTTGAAGTGCATCAAGAAGATGATTGAGCACCATCATAATGAACCAGTAAAAACCATTTGAAACATACAATAGTAGTGTTAATGTTTATGACTAGGGTTTTGATTTTTTGCGACTTTTAGCATTTTTAGTGTTCTCTTTATTATGATGTTTAAGACTAATCATATCATTGTATGTTTTGGTTATTATGATTTTGTTCAAGACTAATTAGTCCAATGTCATTGCAATAGGTTTGTAAAGTTCTTCTATCGTTTTGATATAAGTAATGAAATCAAAATAAACAAATTAATCAAAATAAAAACATTAGTGCTCAATTTCTTTTGTTATATACCAAACAAAGAAGTTGGTTCTTTTGTTATATACTAAACAAAGAAGTGGTCATTTTGCTCAATATCCTCACAAAATACTATAACTTTAACCAACATGTCTACCATATTATCAACTAAACATAAAAAACCCTTTACTCCATTGAAAATGGAACCGTTAAGTTCATCAACCTCCGGCTATTATCATCATTACTCTCGGCAATCTCCTTCAAACTAGTCCAAGATTTTCTTCGTTTTCTATTAGATACATTCACCGATTTTTCTTCTTTTGGATCAAATGTCACTTTTTTCTTAGACCCTGACCGATTCCTCTTCTTCATCTTGGACTCCAACAAAGTCAATGGGGTTGCCGAACCAGATGCATCAGGGTCACTTTTTACAACAATACCCATTTTACCCCTGTCAGGGTTGTTTGTTGTAGTGTTTGTAACATTGTTATCTTTAGTTATATCAGAAGAAGAAGAAACTATTTTAGTGGCTTTTGGGTTCGGATGAAATTTGGGGTTTGGTGGATTTGTGTTTCTTGGGGTGCCTCTTTTTGTATTTTTGTGCAAACAAAAATGACAAGTGTAGACGATGTTGTTTTTAGGATAATGAGAAGCTTTCTTGCCTTTGTGTCGAGTGTTTTTCTCAATTCGGATGGTGCAATTGTAGCCAGGGTGAAGCATAGATTCACATCTGCACAAAGAATCTGATGATTATTATCGTTCAAGAAATAGCAATGTACTTTGACCCATAGTTACCTAATTCGCTATACAAGCCACGAATTCCGATCGCCCAAACGCGGTACAGAGTCGCAGCAGTCGCTACTTGGATCGATTGTCGGAACGATGACGCCAGCGAACCAAATCGAATTCCAATTCGGACCCAATCACTTCTGATTCGCGTTTCTTTCTCTAAATCGGTGTTCCAATTGCAATTTTGGTTCGTCAATTTCAAGTTTTAAGCACCGAATTTCTGTTAGGCGGGAAGGCGGTTGACGATTGGAAAAAGTAGCGACTCCTCGATTTCTTTCTCTGGCTCTGTAAGTGATCGATTTCTATTGGCTCACTATCCTATATGTAAACCCACCAACATATACCATAAATACATCCATAATGGTATACGAATTTCATCATCCAAAAGTAGCGACTCCTGTTTAGTAATTAGAGGGGAATTCTTGTTTTGTTCCTGTTTTGATAATCACAATTATGTATTTATGTTCCTGTTTTGTGTTTTAGTCATTGGTACATCGTAGTAGACTAAAGGGTACCCTACCGAAATGAGCCTACCCCCCTCCGTACCGGATACGTTTGATATGTAGAACCGCGTTCCCGTACCGGAGCGAACCACGGACTAGGTAACTATGGGTCATACACATGCAAACTCACCTTCTGACCCTCCTATGTATATAGTTTACAGATGGTTAGCAATGAAAAAAACTAATCAAAGCATATGATATGGTAAAGAGAGTCAAGTTTCAACAGCAGCAATGAATGTCTGCAGGATTTCTGGTAAGCTGAACAATGGAGAAATCTAGAAGAAAAATAACAATTAGTAAAGAATAAAAAAAAACATAAAATAAAAATGTTGCCAACTCAGTTCATAATTACTAAGTTCGGCGATTGATTATCTCGAACTCAGCATCAAATCAAAAAAGGACATCTTGGAAAACACTGTGGAAGAAGACGATTAAGATGAAGATGAGGATGAAGATTAAGATAATGGTGAAGTTTTTAGGTCTGTTTGTTTTATGTTGATGTTTTTTGTGAAATTTTTGGTAATGTGAAGTATTAGCCTAATAGCCTGTGTTTCCCCTGTTTTTTGCTTGGGTTTGAATATTTTGAATGGTACTTTTCATGTGTAATCAGATGGTTTCCTGTAAAAATGTAATGAATGTTTAATTAATGGTAACTTATCGTAACTCACTATATTGGACTCATGAATGATTACTATTTATGCCAACAAGAAATTGTAAACCCTTGAGCTTATCATCAATTATAGTTGAATCTATTATATTGAACACAAAAGGGACATGAAGTATATTGATTTTATATATATATTATGATCTTTCTGATTTATGCGATTTTTCCATGTCTTTTTCCCGGTGTTATTTTCGGTATAGATGCAATTTGTTGTATGCAGTTCTGGAGTGGAATAAGCTTACTTTTAGTGTGTGTTTTATGCATGTTGCTCTTTCGGGGAGAGAGTTTTTTTTTTAATTAATGAATTATTTTTGGAAAAGGCATAGATTGAGTTAGCATATGTAACATTCTGATAAGGCCAATCTGCAACTGATTTAGGGAAGCATGATTAAAACCTTATTTTCATTGTTGATGTGATGATCCATTAGTAATTATGAACTGAGTTGGCAACATTTTTATTTTATGTTTTTTTTATTCTTTACTAATTGTTATTTTTCTTCTAGATTTCTCCATTGTTCAGCTTACCAGAAATCCTGCAGACATTCATTGCTGTTGTTGAAACTTGACTCTCTTTACCATATCATATGCTTTGATTAGTTTTTTTCATTGCTAACCATTTGTAAACTATATACATAGGAGGGTCAGAAGGTGAGTTTGCATGTGTATGACCCATAGTTACCTAGTCCGTGGTTCGCTCCGGTACGGGAACGCGGTTCTACATATCAACCGTATCCGGTACGGAGGGGGGTAGGCTCATTTCGGTAGGGTACCCTCTAGTCTACTACGATGTACCAGTGACTAAAACACAAAACAGGAACATAAATACATAATTGTGATTATCAAAACAGGAACAAAACAAGAATTCCCCTCTAATTACTAAACAGGAGTCGCTACTTTTGGATGATGAAATTCGTATACCATTATGGATGTATTTATGGTATATGTTGGTGGGTTTACATATAGGATAGTGAGCCAATAGAAATCGATCACTTACAGAGCCAGAGAAAGAAATCGAGGAGTCGCTACTTTTTCCAATCGTCAACCGCCTTCCCGCCTAACAGAAATTCGGTGCTTAAAACTTGAAATTGACGAACCAAAATTGCAATTGGAACACCGATTTAGAGAAAGAAAAGCGAATCGGAAGTGATTGGGTCCGAATTGGAATTCGATTTGGTTCGTTGGCGTCATCGTTCCGACAATCGATCCAAGTAGCGACTGCTGCGACTCTGTACCGCGTTTGGGCGATCGGAATTCGTGGCTTGTATAGCGAATTAGGTAACTATGCTTTGACCATTTTCCCAATATGGACAACATACTTCAGTATTTACCCATAATAGCAATGCACTTATGATTTTTTTTTACCAAAAACAGCAAAGTTTAACATGGAGAGCCTGTAATCGGTTATGTGTCATCCAACCAATGATGATATGGCAAAACAACTGCCAAATCAGCATTATGTAGGCAAAGGGATTCGAGTCCCAAACCCCTCCCTTAAAATGTAGGATCTTACCTTTGTTTTTGAAGTATAACAAATACTTTTCATATTTGTTAAATTTGTAAGTTTACTTTATTTTCCTTCTATTTTTATATTTGTTTTGGTTTTTCATACAATTTATTTTCTATTGAAGTTCAAAATTTTATCTAAACCTAAAAAGCAAATTAAACTCATTAAATGTATCATAATTCATAAGAAGTAACATCAAGAACATATTTTTATTTTGAGGACCTCGGACCTATTTCCTCCCATTTTTAATCAAGTTTTAAAAATTTCTCTTTTGACCCATTAAGAAAATATATACAACTGAAATTTTTGATAACGGTTCAAAATTGCTACCTCTACTTTAGTAGGTTTATAATAAAATTAAAATAAATAAGTTACTTGTATATTATTATGGTACATGAAAAACTTTGTTTTTTTTTTTTTAAATTCTACTTCTTATGATACGTTTTATGCGTTTGATTTCTTTTATAGGTTTAGATAGACTCATGAAGTTCGACGAAAAACAAATAGTATATAAAACAACACTAAACAAACAAATTTAACAAATATAAACTATATCTAGAATGCTTTTTAACAAACTGGTGCATAGATCAAATAGTAAGATTCCATTTATCTTTATATATTTCTTGACAATACTTAAAAGCTGATGTGGGAATTACATTGTCATCTCATGATTGATTGGATGGCAAATAAGCAAAAAGTTGAAAAACAAAATGACATGTTCTCTAATATAAAAATAATTGTTTTCGGCAGAAAACTGTAACTAATTTGCTATTATGGGTAAAAGTTAAAGTACATTGTCCATATCGGTAAAAGTTGTAAGTACATTGCTATTATGAGAGAGAGTACCTTTGACAAGTAAACAAGGATGGATCAATTGGTGTTGCCAAAGCTTCAGAAGAAGCTGCAAAATGGTGACCAAAAAAGGCACCCAATGAAGGTATGCCAGCATCATGGGTGGCCCACATTGCAAGATTCTTTATATGTTGTAACTTTAATGATGACTTGGCATTTGTGTGTTTCTTCCCTGTTGAAGCTTCTCTTACTGTAACTGACATTTGAGGCCCAGTGATTGTTCCTTTCTTGCCCATGGTTCTGTTGCTTTCTTTACCGATGGTGAATCCTAATGTGCATGATGAAACAGTTAGAAACTAGATAACAATTGTCATCTGTATTTTGAATATATGGTAATCGAATTACATATCGAAAAAGATTGCTAATTTTGAATCTTGAAACTAGAAAGCTTGACCCCAAAAGTCAATCTGAAGATTGTAATGATCAAAATTGTGACTTTCGACAAACTCACCGCCCTAAACTTTTTTAATGAACCAAATTAACATTTAGCTAGAAATAATAAACAAACTGATTTTCGAAAAAAGAACAAATAGATGAAGACATCTTAACATACCAAGTACAAAACGCAGGATCGAAGAAATAGAGAGGACGATATCTTCTTCAAACGCAGATTAGCAGAGTTACGATGTAAGCACGCAGTCACGATCAGGCACCGACTAACACAGTTATCAATAAACAAAAACGGAGATTTTTCTTAGGGTTTTCAATGAGGAAGGAAGCCAATGGACGAAGAGATAGAGTTTCAGGCTTTAAACGTTTTCTTCAGTGAAGAATGGGTGAGAGATGGAGATTTCTAGTTTACTCCTTTTACATCAGAAATTAATGAGAGAAAGAGAGGCAGGGCGTAGGCGGAGCGGGGACGGAAAGCAGTAGCGGCGAGGCGGAGAAGGGCTGAATGCGGAAGCAGTGAGGCGGAGCACCCACGGAGACGGCGATAGGGCTTCAGATTTTCGTTTTAGCAGAGTGAGAGAAATAGACATGGATTGACAAAACTAACCTTGAGATATATTGCATGAACCACAAGGGTAATTGTGTCTTTTAACGATATTGTATTTTATGTTGCTGTCCTAAAATCCTAGCCTCATTGATGGGAGGAAAAAGCAACTTGCAATTGAAAGTTTTAAACTTTGCCTCCATTTGCTTTAGATATTTTCACATTCAACCATCTAGGTATAAAGATTGCAATTTATTTCCCCATAGTTTGGAATTGTTTGTTTTTGAAGGTGAAAATTTAAGCATTTTAATCTCACAGCTTACGTCTCATACACAACAAAATAATCAGATTTGTTGTACTTTTACCTTTTAACAAATAGATTTTATTTATTTTTCATAGGAAAGAGATATCTAAATTTATTGGACATATATAAACTTGTATAGATTTGTTTACACAAATGACATGCATATGACATATCTCAAGTAATAAATTGCTATCTATTTTAGTCAAAAAATTATAAAATTTTAATTCAAACATTTTATCATTTAAACAAGGAACACAAACATATATGTTTCTCTACATATCTCAATTTGTAATATGGTAAAGAAATTGGGCAATATTATTATTCAACCCACTAACTCAAAATAACACATACCGGTTACATCTATGTGCTACATGCACAATAATTTGTCAACATCAATACTACCCCAGTCTCATACAAATGAGGTAAGGTGATACAAATAAATAGTAATAATGGTAAAATATACATATTTGCATTGTTTAGCATGTTTAATAAAATTTTTAATTTAAAACATTTTTAGGGACTTGTTTGCAACACAAAGTCCAATGAATTTTACTAACAATAACCCGAAGTTTAACAATTTTATTTTGTTTCATCGTCTCAAGTGTCAAAGACGAATAGTATTATTATGAAAGTGAAAGAAAATAAATTGAACTGTAATTCAACAAAATAAATAAATAGATGTATTTCTACTCACATGTGTCCAAGCTCTTATCATGATTGGTAACTACTGTAATAGAAAATCATTTTTAATTAGCATTGAATTTACCACTTACCTAAAATAGAAAAGTTTGTAACCTTAATACTTTTTCTTTTTGTTTAAGTTTGTTAAGTTGGGGTTCATTTGCATATTTTTCAATTTACGGGGCATAGAATTGAGCATGCACCCAAACTTATAAAGGTGAAAAATGATAAATTTTGAGTCAAAGGAAACAATATGCTTTTGGTGGACATAACCACAAAGCATGGCGTGTCACTCTCACTCATATTATTCATTTGACAGAAATATGAAAAACTGTGATACACACATGTGTGTATTATAAAAAATCAGAGAGAGAAAGGGCAAAAATTAACAGTAGCAATAGCATCCATCTCACTGCAACTCACTCTCTCTCCATTTCTCTTTTTGTGCTTTTCTGTTGCTTGAATAATTGCTTGCCATTGTTACGCTATCGACCTTTACCCACTACCCAGTTCTCTTTTTCCACAATGTACTCGGTCTTTTGGGTTCTTATTTGAGTTTCTGAAACTCGCTATGCTTCAAAGCTTGATAATTCGAAGAATTACCGAAGTTATCACCGTTTAATTTGTCGGATTTGAGATAACAATGTCTAAATTGACTAATTTGCGCAGAAAATTGAGCTCAAGAGATTGAAAGATATGATTTCTAGTTCGTTTAAGGGTTTTGAATGCTTCGGAATTACTTCATTGAGATCTGTACACCGGTGGGGTTCTGCCATTTCCTTCAACAATCATTTCTGCTTTGTTTGGTTTGGAATGCAAGAGTAAGTATAAAGATATCTACTTTATTTTCTATCATCCATGTTTCTTTTTATTTTTGCTATCATCATTATTATGTCTACCACCTGTTTGATAATTTGTCTCAAAGAGAGTTCTTAATTTGGTTTTTGAATTCTGATGTGGGATTAGGGTTCTGAACTTTTTTTAATTGGTTATCAATTTCCAATTGCTGAAGTCACATGCATTAGTTAAAATTTGTTGCTCTGTCAAGTAAAAATTCTTTATGTTTTTACTTTGAGTGTACATCTAGATCAAAGATTAATTACTGTACTTAGAGATTTGGGAAAGTACCAATTCATCCTCGAATTTAGGAAATTGTGTACATACTTTCCATAATTTTGCTCTATTCTTTTTATCTTTTTTTCATACTAAATTCTTATTTGAATTTTGTTCTTGAATATCTAGCTTTTTTATTGATGATAACCAGTTCCTAAGTAGTATTCTATTTTTCCCTCTTTTTTAGATCATAAATCTATAAATGGGTCAAGATTTAGAGCTGGATTTTGAGAAGTTTTGTGTGGTAGATGGAAGCCCTAAAACCGTTCTTTTATCTCCTCGACATTCTAAAACCGAAAAAAGAAAAGTCAGAAAGAAACCCAAATGTGGAAATGAAGTATTTTTAAGTCAAAACAAGGAATTTACAGAGATAAATTTACATCGATACCGTAGTCAATCATGTCGAGATGCTCGGTCAACATGTAAAGATGTTCGGTCAACTAGATTCGGAGTCAATGAAGCACATAAAAGGGGTTCCGTATATCAAAATTCCAAAGAAGTTGTTAAAATGAATAAAACAAGTGAGAAAGAAACTGAAGGAAGACAAAAGATTGAATTTTCAAGAAATTCCACTCCCTTGCCCTTCGAAATCTTTAATTCTTTATTCAATACGGATGATGATGATGGTTCATTAGGCTCACCTTCAAGGTCATTTTTGGAAAATTCTTTAAATTCGATCAAGAAACAAGAAAATCAAGAATCTTTATACACCCCTTTGAACAAATCTTTATCTTCTAGATTGGAACTCCCACATTCACCAACTAAAAGTCACAAGAATCGAGTCAGCCCTTTCAAAAAAATGTTTGACCCTTTTGTAAAGTCAAAATCCCAGAAAAGCCCATTAGGATCCAACATTAAAAAATTCTCATA
This sequence comes from Cichorium intybus, assembly GCA_023525715.1. NCBI lineage: Eukaryota > Viridiplantae > Streptophyta > Magnoliopsida > Asterales > Asteraceae > Cichorium > Cichorium intybus. The sequence goes on along the minus strand of JAKNSD010000023.1, from coordinate 120,988 downwards.
TGCTGACTGTGATTCTTGTAGCTCGATTGTATCATCTTCTTGTTTTCCTGCTCACATAAATGGAGTTTTGAAGATTGAAAACAAGAATCAAATGCCTTGTTTTGAGTTCTCATTAAAGAATTCAAACGATGTTTTAATGGCAAAAACATCAAAAGTTGGAAATGGCTGCAATTGGGTATACACCTTTCACACTACCCAAAATAGACAAAAAGGATTTAAAGATTCTAATAGTAAAGATTTTACAAAAACAGTTGGCCAAATGCAAGTTTCGTGTTATTTATGTACAGAATTAGTTAATACGGGTGCTTTTGATAACTCCATGGTGACCGAATTTGTAGTACAAGATCTTGAGGGAATAACTTGCAAGTCAAACGAGTCAACGGGTGAGAAATTTGTTGCAGATTTGCATATGGATCTTGAAACTGCAGCCATTGTTATACAATTTCCATCTGAAAAAAGAGAAAGCTTGAAAAATGACGACTTTCTTAGTTTTTCCCGAATGAAGGTGGAAAAGAATGAGCCTGCAAAAGTGAGCGTTGTGATCCCTTCAGCCAATCATGGGTTGCCAAGTGGCGAATGTCGTGGGCCCTCACCGTTGCTTGACAGATGGCGGTTAGGTGGAGGGTGTGAGTGTGGAGGGTGGGATATTGGGTGCCCCCTTGTTGTTTTAAGCAATCCTAATATCCAGAAAGAGGAAGGTTGTAAGCATCCAGTCAAACTTTTTATAAAGGTAAAGCTTTTTTAGCCATAGTTATAATATTTGTTTGAATCTTTTCTTGTTTAAAAAGATGGTATTTGTAATTTTCTTTTTCGATTTCTCATAAATGATCATAATGTGACACAGGGAACTAAAGAGGACACACCTGCATTGACCATGAATATGACCGAAGAGGGGCGGTATGCAGTTGACTTTCAACCACAGTTGACCTCACTACAAGCATTTTCCATTTGTGTTGCTATCTTGCACAGTACAGAAGCATCAATTCTTGTTGATCATAATAAAGATCGAGAATTGTTGCAATGTGATTCTTTGAGAGTCTTTGTTGAAGATGAAGTCAAGCATTTGATTGAGACTGTGATAGAGGAAGATAAAAGAAAACCAGTCAAGAATGAAATATCGCCTTCTTTTTTGATCAACCCACCGTTTTCTCCAATGTCCCGAGCATAATTTCTAAAGGGTATCTTGGATTCTCTAAAAAGATTATATTTTTAGCTATTTTAGTGAAGATCTTGAGAAGTCAACATGGAGAAAAGTCAAAGTTTGGGTTTGGTTTTATGGGTATAGTTGTAAGGAAAAAAGAGGAAGATGTTTTTGTTGTTAGTCAGATTTAGTGGATTTTATTGTTCTATTTAGGGTAGTTAATATTAGAGGTCAGTAGTGGCGACTAGGATTTGAATACAGCTTTAGAAGAAATTTTTGTATCTCTAGAGTAATAATATTCATCGATTCACGTTTAGATTTGGAAATCCAAATGTTTGTACTTAGTAATGTTGCAAAGTTGTTTAGCTTGTTGTCCAAACTTGTATAGAATTACAAATTTATTCTACTATATGTTCCAGCAAATGTTGACGAATATCAATATGGTTATGGTTATACCAAAGTCACCACTATTGCATATCTCTAGAATTGTTTCAACATAATACGATAAGCATAAATGCATACATGTATTGGTGAATTCACAATAACATTGGTCAAATGTAACTATGAATATACCATACACAAGTCTCTTTGGGGCTATTTGACAACCTCTGAATGATTCAAAGGCTCTAAATGTATTTTCCTCTTAATGAAAACATGTCATTAATGTATTTTCCTCTTATTGAAAACATGTTATTTGGTTAGACCGATAGCCGTGTTGAATGATAAAATTGACATTTTAACTTTTTAAATTATTTTGCACAATCATGCATACGTTTGTATTGTCAAAAGTGGTGAGTGCATTTCTAAGTAGTGGAATACAATCTAAAAGACTCGATTCCATTTCAACACGCCAAATCATTCAATTCTATTCTAAAGAGAGCTTCAACTCATTTCAGACGCCAGTGACCATTTCATATTAAAATTGTATTATATACGTTAACCAACTACAACTTCATACAGATAAACAGAATATATAGGATTCCAGTCATCTTTCATTTGAGAAAAGAAAGAAAGAAAAAAAAGAGATAATCTGTCCATTTCCTTATTATAAACACAAAATATAGGATTATTATCTTGTAAATGAAGAGGAAAAGACCCATGTTAATTTGACTACTGGTATGTTATTTTCAGCAAAGTTATAACTGGATGGATCTCCATGTAACTAGCCAAGGTTCTACCAAAAATCCCAAAATGCATCGTTGATTTGACATTAAACATTCGATTTTGTCAACAAAAACCCACTTGATTCCGGTAACAAACAATTTCAGCAAAATCATTTGTTGCTAAAATCGATTTCAACAAACGATTAAAAAAAGATGTTGCACAAAATACGAAGGAAGAGGGTAGCCAAATGTAGGTGTTAAGTTAGACTTGAGATTTATGGCTCTAGATCGAAGCGATGATACTTAAGTAGTCAAAGGTTGTTGATATCATCAGGGGTTAAGATGCTTGCCCATAATGGTTGTGTCAGGAGTCAAGTGCTCATCAAAAGCGAATAGTTGTTCGATATAACTATGGGAGAGTACAAGCCACCAGGATTGATGAAGTCATCTGAAGCACAATCTTATCAGGATTTGAAGATATATCTGAAGTAGTTGAATGTTGTTGATGCCATTCGAAGTTCGTTATAAAGTTAGGAGGTGACTTTATGGACCCAATTCTGGTGTATCTGCAAATGAAGTATTACAGTTTGCAAGCCTAAAAACTACTGATGATAGGAGATTTGGTGGCTACGGTTTGGGACGGTTAGGGGCTAAAACCGAACCATAACCATACTAATCGGTTTTTTACGTATTTTCGAGATTGGGGACTTGCGATAGACTTAGATGGGTGTCTAGGTGCTTGTGGTAGTGTTTTGAGTAAAATAATTTGGCTAAAAATCTGGTTCTCAAGTTCTCACGTAAATATTGGTTTTCTCAAAATATCAGTGTGTGTGTATATATACATACATACATACATACATACATACACACACATACATACATCCATGCATGCATACATACATACATACATACGATTTTTCTGTAATTGTGCATTATGCATATTTGCACATTCAAATATGCATATATGCACATTTATATATTTTTTTATAGTTTTTTGAGATTGGGTCTGTGATTGGCCTTGATGGGTGTTTAGGTGCTTGTGGTAGTGCTTTGAGTAAAATAATTTGGCTAAAAAATTGGTTCTCAAGTTCTCATGTAAATATTGACTTTCTCAATATATATATATATATATATATATAAACCATATTTTTGTTAATGTGGATTATGCATATTTGCACATTCAAATATGCATATATGAATATTTATATTTTTTTGTTCATTTATGTTTTTCAAGATTGGGGACCTACGGCTGGCTTAGATGGGTGTCTAGGTGCTTGTGGCAGTGTTTTGAGTAAAATAATTTAGCTAAAAAATTGTTTGTTAAGTTCTCCTGTAAATCTTGGTTTCTCTCTCTCTCTCTCTCTCTCTATATATATATATATATATATATATATATATATATATATATATATATATATATATATATATATATATATACATACATACATACATACATACATACATACATACATACATACATACATACATACATACATACATACATATATATATATACACATATCCGAGATGTGTTGCGTGTTCCTAGGATCTCGAAGGGACTCGTGTCTCGGACAACTTTTTCATGAATGAGTACAAGCCGGTAATCTATATGGTCGTGTTGAGTTCATAAAAAACAACTTATTTGTAGGTCAAGCAATAAAGATGCATGGAATGAGTTGGATTGACTTGAATAAACGAGATGCAGATCTGGAGGATATGGGCTTGGTGTCTTTGTATTAGTTGTTGATTTTAGTGATAGTGGGGGTATTGCCAGTGATTGTGATAGTAATAGTAGTAATGATGTAATCGAGTTCCAGATAAACGAAATTACTCTTCCTGATTATATCACTTGTTCAATTTCTTTATGGCACAAACATTTAGCATATATAAATTTCAAAAACATTGAAAAAAATGCAAACTAAAGGAATGTTAAAACTAAAAAATAAAGCATTTCATAAATGTGAAACCTGTGTAAAATCGAAGTTTACAAATAAACCTTTTCAAGTGTTTAACGTGATACATAATTACTCAAGTTAATCCATTCGAATTTCTATGAACTAAATGGAATAATCATATGAGGAGGTAAGAGATATTTCACTATGTTCAGCAAAGACGCGATCTGTTACTTACATGTTTACTTGCTGCAATAAAAAGATGAAGCTTTTGATGCATTTAAATGTATAAGGTCGAGGTAGAAAATCAACATGAAAAGCACATAAAGATTCTTCCTCGGACGTATACGGGAGATACTTCAAACGAGAGTTTGTCACGTTCTACAAAGAGAATGGAATCAAACAAAAAAAAGTTCACCTTTTACTCTTTAAAAATGGTTTGGCCGAATAAAGAACAAAAGCCTAGTACAAATGGTAAACTGCAAATTCAACTAGTCAGATTTACTACACAATCTGATGGGGAAGCACTATTGACCGCTTGCTCAGTATATAATGGAAGACTAATAGTATGATTCCAAACATGATAAACACATAAAGATTCTTCACTAGGGCAGAAGCAGACAATACTTCAATTAAGAGTTTGATACTTTCTGCAAAGACAATGGATTTAAACATATAAGAACTTCACTTCTTACTCCACAACAAAGTGGTTTGGATGAATAAAGAGCATAACCCTGATAGAGATGTTTAACTACATATTGAACTCGTTGGATTTACCAAACAAACTGTTGGGGAAGCACTATTGACGGCTTGCTCTGTACACAACAGAAGACCAGTCATGTGATTGTTACAAGTCCTTATTAGTTGCAGATTGAAAGAAAACATAACCTAGACTACTTGAGAGTGTGGGGGTATGTTGCCTACTATCATACACCCGACCCTAAGCGATCTAAGTTTGGAGCCCAATATTTGAAGAATATACTCATTGGATATGCTTTAAACAAAAAATCTTATGAAGTATTAGACAACAAGCCACATGTCGTCTTAGAATCTAGAGACATTAAAATATTTGAGGATAAGTTTTCAATAGATTATGAAAACTTATCCCCCATAACAGCTCTAGGTAATTCTCGATATAGTCTTCAACCTTTATAATTTGTAGAAGAACCAAGGAGAAGTACAAGGGCTAGAAAAGAGAAGAATCTACAAGATGAGTTTTTTCTCTTATCTGGTTGAAGGGACATAAAGGAAAGTAACGAGAGAGATTATTTTCTTCATTAACTTGGATGATGATCACATGACCTATAATGAAGCCATGACATTGGGGATGCTCTTCTGTGGAAAGAAGCTATTAATTATGAAATGGATTTAGTCTTGGGCAAAGGAACTTAGGAGTTAGCTGATCTACCTAAAGGAAAGAACCCCATAAGATCGAAATGGATTTTTAAGAGAAAATATCATCTAAATGGATGTAAAGACAACCTTTTGTAAATGGATTAGTTATATTACAACTTTTATAGTAATTTTTACTTTGAAAGGATTGTACATCCATCAAATGGATGTAAAGACAACCAATCTAAATCGATATCTAAATGAATAGATTTATTTGGAGCAACCAGAAGGATTTGTGATACATAGACATGAAAAAAAGTGTGTAGACTTATTAAATCGTTATACATTTTGAAATAACCCCCAAACAATATCATAAGAGGTTTGATACCATTATGCATGCTTTCGAATTTCAGCACCATAGTGTTGACAAGTGTATTTATTTTAAATATACAATCAGTAATTGTCTTTATATTGATGATATGTTGATCATTGACAATCACCTAGAAGGTATTTTTTAGACAAAAAAATACATATCCTTGAAATTTGATAAGATCTAGGAGAAGTATATACCATTCTTGGTATCAATGTGAAAAGAATAGGAAGTCAGATGTCTTTGAGTCAATCTTTTTACATAGAGAAACATTTGGCATCTGACAAAGGTTATAAGGACTTAAACACTTATTTTGATTCAAATGTGAAACTTGATGTGAACTCTGGTCAAGCAGCTCAACTAGAATATGCGATTGCAATTAGTAGCATGATGTATGGCATGCAATGCACTCGACCTGACATCACATATGATGTATGAAAACTGAGTAAGTATACTGGGAACCCATGTATGGAGCATTGGGAAGTAGTGAGAAGAGTACTAGGGTACCTAAAAACAAGTACTCTTAAGTTGACATACAAGTCACCTCTCGATATACTAGAAGGGTATTCTAATGCCAGTTGGATAGATCACACCAGTGATTCTAAATCCATAAGTGGTTGGATTTATACTCTAGCTAGTGGAGCTATTTCTTGGCAAGAAATAAATATACATGTATAACTAATTCGACAATGGAAGGGGAGTTTATTGCCTTAGCAGCAGCAGGAAAAGAGTCAAAGTGGGTTAGAGATCTACAAGGATATCGTATGCTGGATATTCTAATTCCCTCTATTCGCGTGTTGTGACAGTGAGGCCATATTATTTAAAGTATACAATGTTGAGTATAATGAGAAGTCAAGATATATTGGTATTCGAAAAAATTATGTAAGATGAGTAGTATTGTCAAAGTTGTCTATGTCAAGACAAATAGGAACTTGGCAGATCCATGTACCAAACCTCTAACGAGAGATTTGGTTGTAACTACCATGAGAGACAATGACCTAAAATTACATTAAAAGTATTTAGTGATGGAAAGATAACTTGAAATTAATACTTCTACTTCTCAAATCTAAATGGTAATAACAAGGTCACTAACGATGGAAGGTACAATCAATAATGATATATCAATGTGAGGCAGTATAGTACATTGTTACCGAGAATGAGGTTGAGTTAAAACTGAAAGGTTTTCTGCAACCATGAACTAAAAAACCTAAGTTCACATGCAACCTATAAGGATCTATGTTTTCTACTATAGAACATATAACAAAACTTAAAAGCCAATAAAGACATCTAAAGAATAAAAACCAGAAAACTAACCTTTAGATTTCTTGGAAGCAAAGCAGCAAAAATATCCTGCCTCAAATGAAGTCACACCCTTAGCCGGGAGGTTTATGGATCGAAATTCCAGAGAGAAAAAAATTGAATGAGCAAGCAATAATGAGGTCTAGGGTTCCCTATTTATAGGGAACCAAATGGCAAAGCTAAAAACCCTAGCCGCAGCCCATTTTCCGGATTATCTGTACGCGCGCCGCGGCCAGATCGTTTGCGCGCCGCGCGCCGCAATTCAACTATTGAATTTGTACGACTTTAATCCCTGACCTCCTGGTTAATCTAATTAATGCCACAGAAATTAATCCAATTAATTTCTGATTAATTATTAATCAAATAATATTATTTCTTATTAATATATTATCTCCATAATATATTAACAACCAATATCTTGATTTATTAGTCATATAATAAATCAACCCTTTCTCTCTGCTTAACTTTCCACCAAACCTCCAGCTATGAGGGCAACCCAAATGGACTATGCTACTATTAATTAGGTAAATACTAATTATTAGTCATGGCTTAGACACCTAATCCAACAAAAACTCCTAACAAAGTTTTGGAGGAGTCTAAGCAATGAAGATGTTGTAAAACTTTTCCTGTATATTCTACAGGTAGTGTCGCCTCAAATGAAGATTAGTTATTTATATTTTAGAATGGCATGGAAAGGATTTATAGTGCATCACCATATTCGCGCTCAGTGAAAACGCAAAGATGGCAGGTGATGTGCAGGGGTAAACTAAAGAGGTCACAATGTTCTTGGTTTAAATCCGTATGATAACATTGGATCAGTCTATTCTTGTTTATCCACATTATATTGGGTTTAATCTTCATGACACCCAAATGACATAATCAATCTGAGTGAAAGTAAACTTTCAAATTAGGTTAGGGATTGTTGGAACTAATAAAGGAACTAGCATGTTGTCTAGTTTCTTAGGTGGGAGAAGAACCTTGGAAGGGTTTATAAGACTTTCATTGCCTTTAGCCTTCAAAGGCCTTAGTAGAGGTTAAAGGATGAGTGAAGCTCACACGTGCGCCGAGCCGGGCCTTTGATGGAAGGTTCATGACTTGGTGCGATTTAGGCCACTTTACACTTCACAAACCGCATTGTCACTAGGAGCTTTTATTTTTAGTAGGGTTCAGGACGAATTATGTTGGACCGACCCGACCAGAGTTGACCACGTGTTGACTTCATGGATAAGCTCGTGGAAGTTTCTAGAAGCCTCCGGAAACTCGTTGCTTAAAGAGAAACACACCGCAGATAAGGATTAACTACCCTTGGCATGTGGGGAGCCGCGATAGGGCTGTAGCCGTCACACATCCAAAAATTTTAGAGTACTCTGCGACTATAAATACAACCGTCGTACAACCGTATTCTACACACCAAAGCCGAGAATCATCTCTGCTCTTCTCTTTCCTTCTACGACTCGGTTTTCTTCCGGTTTTCGAGTCTTCATTTTACGTTTATCAGTTCTTCCATAGTTGTTGAAGCGAACGATAATCTCTATTAAATCATTGGATTTACATTGCAACTTACAACCATACAATCACTCAAATATCTTTGAAGACATGAATCATTCAGTACAACGTTCATGGAGATAGGTAATACTATGCATAATCATAGTTTAATTAAGTTGAATATCAAATTAATTGTTCCCATGTAAAGGGTTAAATACATACATGATACGTCAACACAGATTTCAAATAAATTTTACTTTAAATGATGTACTATGTTTTATACATAATAACGACGTATTTTAATTATTTTTTATTCTACACTATATATTTTTATTATTTTATCTAAAATAACAATTTTCTTATAATTATCATGGATGGTGATTCATGTTTAACATTTATATTATGCATAATTAATCTAAAAAACTCTATCATGGTGTATTTTAATTCAATTCAAAAATCGAATCAATGGTTTATCTTTCATGAAGTGGAAGATATCTACTTTCACTAAACCGTGATTCATTATAATAATTTATAAAACATTGTAATGATCAAGCAACAAACGACATATAATGGACTTATAATTTAAAAAATGAACTTTCTTGTATTCAAAATCAAGAAAATTATTTAATAACATTAAATGGGGTTCCTCTTTAGCCAAACCAAACCCCTTCAGGAAACATATTCACTCTCCTTCGTGCTTGCTTTCTGCTCTCTTTCCCTCGTTTCGTATATAGACCACTAGACAACACAAACACACTTCAATTGCGAAGTTTCTACGAATCCCATTTGAAAAAAACCCTGATAACCAAATGTTCACAAGTAAATTGATGCAGAAAGTGAAAGATGAAAATAGGTTTCTTGAATAATTATATGGTCGTTTTTTTCATCCTTTTGTTACGAAGGTATGTACATATCTTCCATTGTTACTCAGTTTTCTTATATGTTTAATTTCTTTTTGCATTCATGAGTTTGATAATGACGGGTTTGTAGGTTTTAATGCAATATGAATATTGTATGTTTTGTTTGTTATAATTTTATGCAATTCGGGTTTGATTGTTCCCAGGGTTTTGATTAGGGTTTATGATCTCATCAGTTCTATTGGCATTTTGATAAATTGTTAGGGTTTGATAATTGGGTTTCCCTCTTTTTGGTTAATAGTTCTGTTTTAATCCTGTAGACTTCTTTTTTGGCAATAGTTTGACTTAAAACTAGTCAACGGGCTCGATCTTCATGGCCCCATGGGTTAAACGTGCGTGTTCTACTTCACAATGTTAAAAAATTTCATACTTGTATCTTGTTTCTTATATTTGACTATAAAATTTTTAACAAAATTATATGTAGAAAAAGGTTGATGATATATTCAACATGTCGAATATATACATCTGGGGTTGAAAACAAGAAACTCTTTTGTCATATTTTGATTTTCCAGACTAATATGATCCATTTTTTATTTCAGAAACGGTTTCTTTTAGGGGATGAAGATGTAGATGGTGTTTCATTTTATTTTTACTTTCTTGTGAGAAATTTATTAATTTGCAAATGGTTTTTCGATTGAAGGTTGGTTAAAGCTCTCATGGAGGTTCTTTAATGGTGCATGATTCAGTGTAAAAACAAGAAATTTATTCATATAAAGTTAAATTCGACCAAGATTTACGTTAACATATAAAATTCTGAACTACCCGGATCAAGAAAATGAACGAAAATCAGAAATTCGAACAGATTTGGGGATTTAGAACGAACATTGATTCATCTAGTGATGATTCAAAATCAAATTCCGATGTGGGCCATACTCAAGAAAAGCTTCTATTGGTTTCTCCTGAAACCGACCGAGTCAGTGAGTCTGTTCAACTCGAAAAAAAAACGAAAAGAATCCGTAACACACCAAAGAAGGAAAAGAAGAGCAAAAGAGAAGTAAAGACCAAATCAAAGAAAGATTCTTGTGCATCTTCTAACATAAAGAAGGGTGGAAATAGTAGTAGAAAGAAAAAGAGTAAGTTTTTAAGCCAAATGACGGTTTCTGACGATTTTAAAATCTTTACCGAATCAATCTTGGATGATCTTAAGGTTGCAAGAGAGACCATGTTTGCCAAAATGAGAAAAGAAATGGATCAAATCTTGAAATCGAAACCATCTTCAAGATCAAGAAAGAAAAAGGAAAATGGAAATAATCAAACTAAGAAACCAAACCAGAATCAGAAAACTCATTCAAGCAAAAGGAAGACCACTCAAGCAAAACCGAAACAGGTTCAAGAACGCCCACAAGAATCGGTTAAAAATGAAGAAACAAAGGAACCCATTTCAAAAAATCCAATCTTGATTGATTCTTGTGTTAAAAAACCAATCTTTACCAACACCCAGGATCAGATTGTTGCTACTTCTTCTTCGTATTTGACTTTACCTTTGGTTTTATCAAACTCAAGATCGAATGACACGAGTTTGAAACTTGAAAGAGGAAACTATTCCGGGATTCAAGGGGAATATCGCTTTCATGGGTTTGAATCTATGGGGAACGGGTATCCGAATGGATTAAATCATCATCAAAGATTTGATAATTTGAATAGTTTTGGGATCCCGAATCGAGTTACTCAAGGATTTTCACATGATGGGAATATTTTAGGTACAAGGATGATGAATGAAGGGATAAGATACACAGCAGGATTAACAGGCCATACGATACCTAATCATCTTGCTTCAAATGGCATTCGTAGCCTTTACCCGAACTAGCATGGACCAATGTGTTCATTTTCTTTTCTGTTTTCATGTTGATTGTGGAAAAGGAGATTTGGGTTTAATGGTTTTGGTTTGTTTTTTAGTGTTGATGGTGTTTTTGTGATCTTGAATGGTGGTTTGAATAAGGTGGTATTGTTGACATTGGACGTATTATGTCCTATTTCTTATGTTAGGATAAACGGTTCATATAGTAAGTTATAGATTTGTTCAGTCTCAAACTTTTTTGAAAAGATTCCACATTTCCACCATTCAAATTTCATGTTTGTTTCATATGGATACCTCAACTATTATTGTTCCATTTAAGATAACTGGATCTTTTCTACCGGTTACACGATGAAAAGGTAATCAATAAAAAAGTTTTTTTTTTTTCTTATAATAAGTCCCCTCCAAGGAGAGAATTACAGCAAGACCGAATCCCAAACGTCATATATTTTTGCTTCAGATGCATAACTCTTTAATGGTTTTGGGCCACCATCAAGCTTTCAAAGATCATGTTTTACTATACCATTTCCCACATGCTTATTTTTGGGAGTTACTTGGATTCTTTTGTTTTATATTTACTTGCTTGATATTTAGCATTAGAACCGAAGTTCTACTTTGCGATAATGCTACTGTAGAGTAGAAGTGTAAATGAGTTGAGTGTCATCTGTGAATAATAGAAGCGATGTTGTGAATAGAGTCTAGTTGAATGCTTAAATTGAGATTGGTATATCATATATGCTATTGAACTATGAAACTTGAAATGTTTTATAGGATAATTTCAAGGACATTGAAGCATAATGTGTAAGGGTTCATGAAATTAAAAAAAAGTCTAGTATGTATTGTATTTTGAATAAAAATAGTATGGTGTTGATATTGGTATATCCAAAATGGTTCATGAAATTTGTAAAAGGGTTACATGTATAAGTCAAAGTGTTATTAGTTTGGAAACATATTGGACAATATGAAGAGTCATGAAGTTTGTAAAATGGTTAATATGATACATCAACTAGGTTAGGAAGAATCATATGAGAAGTATAATGATCATTAACACAAATAGCAATTTAGTTCAAAGACATCAAGTCTACTGATAGCTAGGAGACTGAGTACGTCTTCTAAGGGACAGTTCAGAGGGTAATACACACCCATCTTATGCAAGATTCAACTGTTGGATCTGATCGTGATAGTTTGAAAAACTTATTGACCAATTTCCATTCATGTGGGGAATTTTCGGGGAAAATGGGTTCACCATTTTATAGAAATGAGTTTTTCTTATTTACGAAAATAAATTTCGATTCATGTATGAAACTAAAATGGGAATATATTCTTATTTTGTGTTATCCTCTATGGTACCTTTAGTTTGGTATATTAATTGTCCAAGACAGAAAATATATTTTTTTCTACTAAATAATTTTTTTACTATGTAATGTTTTTTTTTTCTACAACATAATATATATATATATATATATATATATATATATATATATATATATATATATATATATATATATATATATATATATATATATATATATATATATATATATATATATATATATATATATATATATATATATATATATATATATATATATATATATTGATATGTAATGTTTTTTTTCTAATATGTAATGTCTTAATCGCCCTGCCATAACTCATTACAAATATAATTTCCAAAACACACATCCAAAAATTGTAAAAGGGACATTGCTTGTTAGCGGTCAATAAAACCTCATCTAATTGTGAAAACATCTGCAAGATGGACCTGTTGTGACCGAAGCATAAAAGCAGATATCATAAAACATTAAACTCGATTCCTTAATAAGTAACAACTATTCTCGTCTCTCGAGAATGAAAATACAAATATAAATTATTCAATTACAACAAAAGGGGTACCACGACCATCACATCATTTGGCCTTTCCAATTCAGATGGAGACAGTAGAGGATGCATTATTTCTATTTCATAATGGTAACAATCTGGCATGTTTATTGATTGTGCTTAGGGGTGTAAATGAGACGAGCCAACTCGTGAGTTACTCGAGATCGACTCGGAAAATACTCGAGATTGACTCAACTTTAAGCGAGCCGAGCTCGAGCTCGAGCTACTCGAGTACCTTGTCGAGCCGAGCTCGAGTAGTAAAATACAAGGCTCGTAAAGCTCGCGAGCTTATTCGAGTATTTAGGAAATTACATTTTTACCCTTTGTATATATATATATATATATATATATATATATATATATATATATATATATATATATATATATATATATATATATATATATATATATATATATATATATATATATATATATATATATATATATATATATATATATTGAAATACTCGGCTAACCCTAGTCGAGCCAAGCCGAGCCGAGCCACGAGCTTATTCGAGTATTTAGGAGGTTACATTTTTTATTTTTTTAAACTTTAGTCGAGCCGAGCCGAGCTCAAGTGTGTCGAGTATTTCACGAGCTCGAGTCCGAGCTTGAAATCAAGGCTCGAGTCGAGTTCGAGTCGAGCTTCGAGCTCGAGTATTTTAGTCGAGCCGAGCCACGAGCTTGGCAATACTCGGCTCGACTCGGCTCGTTTACACCCCTAATTGTGCTATCGCTAAACCATGTCCACTAGGTATACTATAAGTTCAACATTTTCCACATGTACATGTATTATTATTTAGATTAACAATATAGTTATTCATACCACATTTTACTTAAACATGAAATTGGAAACATAATTTTCCTGCCACAATACTAGCTATTCATCTTGGAGATAAAAAAAATAGAAAAACTAAAATAGCCAAAAATAATGATAAATTCAAAAAAATTCTCATTATTTTCGCAAGTTTGTGTATCAAAAAAAGAAAAGAATTTTAAAAATAAAAAAAATCAAAAAATAATCGTAAAGTCAATAAATATTCCAGTGGAATGTTACACATTCTAATAAAATGTGACAAAAAAGCTGATTTTTTTAATAAAAAAACGACGAAAATATCAAAATAATAAATAAATAATCTTTTCATTTATTTTGCATTTTTAATTTTTTTTACACCTAAAATGAATGACAAGGATTGCATGTCCCTGTCTCATAAAATCTCCACCGTCTCATATGAACCTAACCCTATATATATATATATATATATATATATATATATATATATATATATATATATATATATATATATATATATATATATATATATATATATATATATATATATATATATATATATATATATATATATATAGAAACACACATAGATACCTTTTATCTCACAACGCTGAATATACAAGAGCTTAATTGTCTCACAGATAACCTCGATGACGGTCGTTATGTAAGACCCTGATCCCGAAATGCCAAGTTACTTTTTAAAGAATTAATTTTTTGGGAAAAATTGGGCTTAGTGTGGCTAAGGGCTACTCTTAGCGTCGCTAAGGACTACTCTTAACGTAGCTATTGTCTACTCTTAGCGTCGCTATTCTGGATTGAATGGTGGGTTTGCACGATGTGCAGTTAGCTCGCTAACTGCTGTTTTTGGGCCAAAACCCTAGATTTTGAGCTATGGTCCATATATAAAGCAAGGAAACCCTAGGGCAGCCGCCAAACATCATTTATCAGCCCCTAAAACGTCACTTTTCTCTCTCTAGCCTTCTTGGATGAGTTTTTGGTGATTTTGGTCTATTTGGAAGAATTTTTGAAGCTTAGATGATGTTAGAAGGTTGATGGTGATGCTAGAAGTTGTTTTCCTTGGTTGAAGGAAGGGGTTCAGAATTTTTGAAGTTTGGATGATGTCTGATCATAAAGTTAGCAACTTTATGGGTCAATGGTCATTTTGGATAAGTTTTGGAAGGACTTGGCACCTTGGCTGAATGTATTAAGAGCTTAATAAATTTTTGGGACTGTTCTTAGTTAGCAATGTTATCTTGGGGAGATAGCGGCGCTAACCGGCTGTTGACCGTTGACTTTGACTTTGACATTTGACTGTTGACTTTTTGACCAGTTTGACTTTTGGTCAAACTTGAGGTTTCGGGGTACTGGTCTTAGAGGTTTATCCTGTTTGGGGATTAGGAAGTTCTAAGTGGAGTTTATCCTTATTAGGGGTTTCGCGTTGTCGGGATCTGAGGACGCGCGTGTGGAGTGATGTCTGGCTTATCAGATCAGGTGAGTTTTCTCACTATACTATAGGTGATGTTACATGCGTTGTAGCTTTACTTCACGATGTGCAGTGTTGTATGCTTAGGGTCGTTGTGCCCTAATTATGTGATCGTATGACTGAGTAGGGACCCGCTGGCCGCTGGGTCCATTTGAATGCTTAGGATTCTGTGCTTGGTAAGTATGTTTAGTATCGATACTACTTTAGGAGGGGGGTTGTCATGTGATGGCGGATCGGGGTGAGCCCGAGAGCCGGAAGGATCGGGGTGAGCCCGAGAGTCCACGCATTGAGTCGACAACGGGCGGAACGGGGTGAACCTGCGAGTCCTAGTCGGGGTGGATCGTGGTGATCCCGAGAGCCAGGTTGTTTGGGGTGAGCCCGAAGACCATGACCCAGTTGATTGTGCTTTATGTGTTGGATCGTGTGGTATCTTGGGGAACTCACTAAGCTTTTTGCTTAATCTTTCACCTTAATTATTTTTCAGGTATTTGCTGGCTTAAGCTTGGAGCGCGGCACGACTATATCGCATATGAGGTTTTGGTAATCAAGTCTTCCGCTGGATAATGTTTGCAAACTTTTTTGATAAGCACAATTTTATATGTTTTAAATACTAAGTTTAAATTGGATGGTTTCTATTTTACAATCCATTTTATGTATTTGAACCGTTTTTAAAACGAAAATTTTACTCTAGATTTTGGGACGTTACACGTTATCCATATACTCTCTTCATACATCGAAAGGAGTATCAACGACCATTATATATTAAAAAGAAGTTTAGGAAAATAAGCTCTTGCTCATTTTACATGACCAACATTTTCAAGTCACCTATGTTGGCTCGGGAATACTTGTTGTAGCCACCTATGTTGGCTCGGGACTACTTGTTGTAGCCTAGCTAAATTTTCTTCAAAAGCATATATGCTACAAGATATGCATGTCTTCCAAAACAAACCTTTTACTGGTCAAGCTTTTCTAGCCCTAGATATCAGTTTCATGAACAACTTCCAACAACAATACCCACAATATGAATATAGGAAGACATGACTAAGGGCAATGTAGGTGTATTCAGACATATCGATCATGTGTCTACTAGCTTTAACGTTCCTAATACATTCCTTCACTCTCATAAGGAATCAGGACCAAGATGTGACACTCTGTGTCGTGCCCAAACCGTATGTTGTGGGCAAAGTATGATTGTTGTCATCCATTGCAACTGCTAAGAACATTTTTTGTAAATAGTTTCATTCCAAATGAACACTGCCTATGAATATCACTCGTCGTATGCAACTTAAAAACGTATGAATTTACAAGTTATTACACAATAAGTCATAATTATATTAATGAAATTGTAACTGCAAACAAACAAGTGATATATTAGAAAGTATCTTACCACACATCCGATAGCCACAAAACAAAACTCAAAAGGTCTCTCACATCTTTCTTGATGTGGGTTAAACTTGTAGGGTTGGTTCTTTCGAGGTTATGTACATAAACAGATACCTTTGCAAAGCTTTCTTCGTGAACTTGTTTTAGTGAACTTATTTTTGATGTTGCAATAAGATTGATGAAAACAAAGGGTGTGTAGTCAAAGTATGAAAGAAATGACGCAAACATAGGATGTTTGGTGCTATATTCTAGAATGTATGTCCGGAATGTGTATTAGGAATGTATGGTGCCAGTCTAGAACTTAAGGTGTCGGTCCGAAATGTACGGTTAGGGGTGTTATTGAGTCGATTCAAGCCAGGTAGTGTCAAGCTCGAAGCTCAACTCGACTAAAATAGTTGAGCTTGAAGCTCGACTCGAGCTTGATCAAGCTTATATTTTCAAGTTTAAGCTCAAGGTCGTGAAATACTCAATACTATTAAGCTCGGCTTGGCTAGACTCAGTTAAATATTATATAAAATATAAAAACATTAAATTGCATAAATAAGATTAATATTGTATCAATATTAAGCAAAAATTAAAAACATTCCACATGCTTTTACATTGTACAAACTAGCAAAAAAATCACAATCACTTTCTAATGTCTATACCGCATAAACCATCTATGTCATTGCGTTTACATACTTTCAAAATAGCAACAATATATAATGTCCAATGCAATATAACATCAACTATTCAACCATCAACTATTTTTTTAACCCCAGTAAAAAAAGTAAAAAACAATTTTTAAACATCAAAATAGCACCAATATAGCCTTCTGTACCTGTCAAAACAACAACAATTTAATTAAAAAAAAGAAAATAACAACACTTCAATAAAAAATAAATCCAACAAAAAACAGTAATTTAACCCAGAAAACAACATCAAAAACAATAATTCGACTAAAAAACAACAAACAAAAACACTTTAACAAAAAAAAAACAGCAAACAACAACAATATAACCTGGAAAACAACACCAAAAACAACAATTCAACAATAAATCGTCACTAAAATACAGTAAAAGTAAACTTACTTCTCATGTATATATCAAGGAATGAGAAGATTTATATCTGTTTATTGCTTTTCTTTGGGAGGCTGAGCGGCGGCAAGCTGTGGCAGCGGTGATGAGTTGGGGAGAAGCCGAGAAGGTGGCAACGTGAGGGGGGTTGCATATTTGGGATAGATGTCAAATTGTATATTGAAAATTTTAAAGATATATAAAAGGGTAAAAATGTAATTTTAAAGATACATGGTCAAGTTGCATATTTAGGAATTCAAGGTATATGTAATTTTTTTAATAGATATATAAAAGGATAAAAATGTAATTTTATAAAAGCTCGATTAAGATAGCAAGCTTTACGACCATGAGCATTTCGAGCTCGGTTCGTTAATTGATTATTCGATTAGTCAATAAAAACACATATATATATATATATATATATATATATATATATATATATATATATATATATATATATATATATATATATATTTATATTTATATTTATATAACTCTTATAATAGAGGCCATTCAAATGAATATGGTTCAAGATATGTCTCATTCTTGCACCATATTCATTTGAAACATCCACATCTTCATCTTTCAACTAATTATTAAAAATCACCCAAGAGTTTTTTTAACTTATATACTATAATTACTAAGTATTTAAACTAATAATGATATAATTTATGAGTATCAAATGAATTGTAGTTAAATAGTCTTTTTTTTACTATAAAAGAGGACAATCATTTGACTAACACAAAAATACAAATCACATACAAAGTGAGAAAAATCATATAGAAATAAGAATGCAAATGCTTAAAGATATTTTTGTTGGCTTGAGTTTTTTTATATATTTCGAGCCATATTACGATGATCATACAACCATTATCGACGAAGAAAATATGTGTGTATGAAACACATTTCACAATGAAGTTATTATATTTTACAATGTTTTATGTTTATTTTGTAACTCAAACTTAAGCTTATGTAATTACTTGATGATTTGGATTCTTATTTGAGATTTTTGGTATTTTTATTTCATCAATTAGAATAGTATACATCTTCATGTAATACGCTTTGATATTTTATTATCATGTTTTTTGATATATTTCGAGCCATATTAGAATGATCATACAACCATTATCGACGAAGAACATGTGTGTATATGAAACACATTTCGCAATGAAGTTATTATATTTTACTATATTTTATGTTTATTTTGTAACTCAAACTTAAGCTTATGTAATTACTTGATTATTTGAATTCTTATTTGAGATTTTTGGTATTCTTATTTCATCAATTAGAATAGTATTTAGTTGTTTATGTGTTGACAATAAAAACATGTTAGTTTTTTACCAATAAGTCTAAAAAAATTCCACGGTATAAATTCCAGCTATACTATGATTTTTTAACCATTATCCTGAAATTTCTTATTGTTTATTTATTATGATATTTTTTAACTAATTATTTCTTTATTATTTGATTTTTTAGAACGAATGTCTTGATAGAAGATAATTCATTAGTGATATATCAACTTTTTTTCTTCTTATATACAATTGTTAGTACATAGTAGATAACAATGACTTATATTTTTTTAACAAAACATATGTATTATTATTCTAACTACAATATTTTGTTCCTGCGCACCGTGCGGGGATTCGCCTAGTTTAGTTATAAATGCTTGCGAACAATATTGAGTTGAAACAACATAGCTTCGTCTTAAAGGTCAAAATATTTAATAATGTTCCTTGATCAATCACGTCAAAACTTGTTAAAATACTCGTAGCTATCCAAATCATTTAATATTAATACAATATCATACCTTATTCTAACCATATATTATATATTATTTATATGTATAGAATTAAAAAGTACAAATATAAAAATACAAACAGCTCTACGGCTCTACCCCATATAAATCATATTAAAAGGTTATAATTTCATTACAAATCCGTTTTAATCGATTTATTCGACCCTTATGCCGTGTGCATGTTATGAACTTATAATGTGTATCCGATATCGGTGATAAAATGATTAAAATCCATATAAAATCCATGTTTAACAAAAAGGAAAGAAAAAACTGGTCGCAATTTTTAGTCAGCTTGTTTGTGAATTCCACCACGTGTATAAATTGGCCAACCGAGACAATGACGTGGCTGTTGTGGCTGCGCTAAACCACGACCATATGTTTTGCTGGACGGTCGACTGGACGGTGGGTCTTTTTCTGCTGTGTGATAATGCATTTGATGGATGCCACGTGTTCAAACTGTAGTGGTTTGGACGGTTGGAATTATGTGTTTGGACTTTGGATTTAGAACATTGCAAATCTTTTAATGTTTTACATGTTTCTTCTATTTTAAAATTACACTTTACCCCCGCGAGTATAAGTGTTGGACGAAGTTACCCCTTCAATTAAAACTTTTGACTCACTTACTGATAAAAGAGTTAAAAGATTGACGTGGATTATTGATTCTTATTTGGTTCAATGAGCAAAAGTGAAAATGTTTTGTTATAAAGAAAAACTGCAATGTAATGTTATTGAAAATGTTTTGTAATAAAGAAAAACTGCAATGTAATCGTTTATAAACTGTTTGTGTACAAATATATTTTGACTGTATAAGATTTCAATAATGTGTTTAAATTTGACATGTACCAAAAGTAACATATTGTCTAGGATTGTATATGATATATTGTTTATATCCTAAAACTGCTACCTATGTTTGACATATATCAAAAGTTACATATTTTAACTTTAGAGGATTTTCGAATCATGAGTAACCATATGTGTGAAATGTGTGTGATATTTTGTTTAATCGGATCGGTCTATGTGACATAGATAATAAATAAGTAAAAACTATTTTCGTGATGAAATTATTTATTTCTATTTTTGTTTAAAAAGCATTTTAGATGAATCTTTGAAAATGGACAATATCATATATTGCATTTTAACAACAAAAATGACCCCACACTATTGACTCAAAAAAAGGAAAAGAACTACGGGTTCATGTGAAGGGTACCCAACACCAGAAGGACATTTCCTTTCATGAGTTGTCAACCACCCAACCCTTCATCAATCATATACATATATGTATGCATGTATATATGTATATATTTTTTGTAGATTTATGATTAACTAGTATATTAATAATCATTACAAAAGATGTTATCAACATGCATGATAATAGAGTCTTAGATAATATAATTTAGGAGATTGTAAATATATAATTGTTCTTGGAATACTTCAACATGTTTGGAATTTATTAACTTATGTTTATATTTTCTAATTTGCAATAACCTGTCATATCTATTTATTATTTAGGTTATTCTCATTAAATTTGAGTTTTTCGGTAGATCGAGTCAAATTCAGTTTTGAGTCTTAGATGGATTCATAGTTTGCCATAAATAGGAAGTATATGTATTTGTAAAATATAAGCAATATAATTTATGTAATAGACACTAAATTAAAATTCACGTTAAGTATCATCTAACATGTATGTCCTGTAACATATGAGTTGGAAGATATGTTTAGTAATTATTGATCTATGATTTGTTTATTTGTTGAAAAAACAAACTCTATATCACCTTCCTTACTAAATTATCCTTCATGTTACATTGATAATAATGACCACAATCAATTAAATTGTTTTAAATTCAGATTAATAGTTAGAGTGTAGGGTGGATAAGAACATAATACAATAAAAAAAACATAGAATATTTCAAGCATAATGCTAATACTATCAACTTTCAAATCAATGATTAGAATCTTTTAAAATCACACACTACTCTTCCATTTGCATATAAAATTGAATTTACTTTTTGAAAGAGCCATAAGAATTGAATTAGCATATTATTTTCACAAAAGTTTAGATTAAGAAAGTCGGTAAACCATACAATGTGATTACCCGCATATTAAACTCGTCTCGAGATCCATCATATGAGGGTAAATCCTAGACCACAACAATATTTTATATTTGCAATATTTAAATCTTGAACCTTATATGAAATTCGCTTTGAATAAATTTGTTAGGAAACACCCTCTTCTTCTTTTTTCCAAAAATTAAAATCACACCTCGATCTTTAGTATTGCGTCGCGTGGATAAAAGTTTCGACTATAAGTAAAGATTTTTAGGGAAAAAAATATGCTTTGGTCTGAAACATAGCTGAGAAAAAACAATTAATTTGTAGTCGAACATATATCGTGATAAATAAGACAACTTTATGTGTTTAAATTTGTATCAAACTACCAATTGATAGAAAAACTAAAAGTTTGCATATGAAACCCAACAATTTCTCAAAACAACCCAAAAAGAAGTTACATATGTTGGGGAAAGAGATGGTAATATTCAATCGGTTCTACAAATTATAATTTAAATGTACAAAACAAAGGGAAATAGCTGTGTGATAGTTGTTTATTCTTTTACTCTACAACTTTATCTTTTTTTGATATAAAGGACATTATCTTTTTCCTTTTGCAACATCGACCATTTATCATGTTATTCTCGGTTTGCTTATTTCTGTCTTGCTTATGTGGCGGAGCTAGATGGCAGCTTCAATGGCAATTGACATCAGATGACGTGTAGCATATTTAGGGTGGACGGAGTCGTTGAAAGATCTGGCGAGATAAGGCGAGGATTGGCCGTTGGGCCGCGTGCTTGACGGTTC
Organism: Cichorium intybus; assembly: GCA_023525715.1. Lineage (NCBI taxonomy): Eukaryota > Viridiplantae > Streptophyta > Magnoliopsida > Asterales > Asteraceae > Cichorium > Cichorium intybus. Next base: position 98,415 of record JAKNSD010000023.1, on the reverse strand, counting down.
CGCCATCGAAAGATGACGATCAATAGGTTATATGCGGGTTCCCCAACCCGTGAGCTCAATATGCATTTAATAAAAAAGAAAAAAAATACCCTTAAAATAAATTACGCTTCATCCCTAAAAATATCTCCTCTACCACCTTAAAAATCACACATTTCTTCTACGTTTCTCAACTCTCAAAAACCAATTATCTATATTTTTAACTCACTAAAGATTTAAAAAAAATGGTAGCATCATCCTCCACCCGCAAGCCATTGACTCCAACCGAGGAGGTGACGTTGGCAACCGCATTCAATGACAACAATGAGAATTTAAGAAACGTCTGCGAATTCTGGGAACGTATGGTGTAACTATTTTCACAATAATGGACATCAAACCTTATCAGTTTAAACACCAATTTAATAAGAAGTGGAAAGATTTGAACCTGAAACTGGCAAAATTTAACGATGTTTACAACAACCTATCAGGAAATCGACAAAACGGGATTTGATCACATTTCTCACCGTTATCGAGGCAACCGTTTCATCCTCAATCCATTTCGTGAAGTAGTCCACAGCCACGATTAGGAACTTTACCTATCCCGGGGATTCGAGGAAATGTCCTACAATGTCTATGCCCCACTGGTGAAAGGGCAATAGGTTGGATATGCTTGGTAATTGTATCGCTGGCAGATGCTGGATGGGTACATATGTTTGGCATGCCACACATTTTCGAGTGCGTTCCACGACGTCTTTTTATGAGGCTGGCCAGTACACGCTAGTCTGGAGTATTTTTCTTGCTAATGCTCTTTCCCCCTCATGGGTGCCTGCGTCGCCTTCATGGGTTTCTTTCAGCATAGCTTCACCTTCCTCTTTGGTAATACACTTGAGCTAGGGGGTCAAGTAGCTTTTCCTATATAATGTGTCGTTGCGGATCGTATACTGAGGTGCTTTGATCTTTATATTTCTTGCTTCAATGCCATGTTTGGCAGGATCCCGCGTAGTAGGTAGTCGAAATATGAAGTCATCCAACTTTCCGCCGCCGTACCCAATATGAAGTCATCCAACTTTCCGCCGGCGTACCCGGGGTGGCTACTTCTAAGTCGTCTATGTTGCTGCTTTGCTACGACTTTGACTAGGACTTTCTTTGACAAGTGATCAAACAAGGTTGAGGCTAACTTACTGAGTGCGTCTGCTTGTCTGTTTTCGGATCTTGAGTTTTGACAAACCATGAAGTTATGGAATGTGCCGACCATTTTCTTTACTATGTTTACATATTGCTGCATGTGCATGTCTTTCACTTCGTGTGCCCCATTGATCTTGTTCGTTATCAGTAAAGAATCATTGTGTGTCGTTACATTCTTTGTCCTTGCTTCTTTTGCAAAGCTCATTCATACAAGAAGGGCTTCATATCCTGCTTCAATGTATGAAGTCTGGAAGTTGAAGCATAATGCGTATGTGATTTCCTCGCCCTTGGGGGATTTTCAATGCCAGACATGCCCCCGAGCCCTCTCTACTTGATGTCCCGTCGGTGTGTAGTATCCATGTATTGTGTGGCTTTTCGTCTTTAAAGGTTGTGTGTGTTCTTTGTGGGGCGGGAATTAGTGAATAAAATATGAAGAAGTTTTTGTCAAGCCTTGAGGGCAGAGAAGAATATTATTCATAGCTAAGGACAACAAATAGTTTGTTTATTTAAAAACTTTATATGTTTTTGTTAATTGATGTTAAACTTTGGAAACAAAATGTTGAAATGAATTCTTCATTTTCTTGATAAGAATTACAACTGAATGAAAAACGAATACATATATATACATGAAATGAACCATCAACTAATCTAACTGAAAATAAACAAATGACTAAACTACTGTAACGCCAAAACATGTTATTATGTGATTATAATAAAAAGGGCAAAATGGTCATTTTACCTTAGAAGGGTAATTTGGTCTTTTGGACAGAAAAGGACTTGTTTTGTAATAATATTTTGAGTCTTGGACTTAAAATGTTATAAAAGTTGATTTTTGTCATAAATTGTGTAAATTGTGGCAAAAGTTCAAAATATGCAACTCTAGGGACCAAAATGCAATTTCTGGAAGTATAAAAGGTTGGAAGCTTCTCCCATTTTGTGCAGAATTTTGGTGAGCTACGGGAGGGTTTCTTTGTACGGGAGTTGCAGAATTTTGGAAGAATTCTTGAAGATTGAAGCTTAAAAATCGGATTATAACTTCAAAGGGTAGAATTGGAAGTTTGAAAGGTTAGTATTTCAAGTTCTTGTCTAGTTGTTCTTGATGAGTTTTGTAGAACTCAAAAACTGCATTTGCAGTTATAATTGTGTGATTAAAATGGTTAGATACTTCCATTAAGTCAAAATAATAAGGGCTTAATTCAAGAAAATGGAAGTAGATTGTTATTTTTGATGAATTTGAAGTTTTGGGGTTGTTAGAACTAAGAACCCTAATTCTTCATATGATTGATTGAGTGTGTTTTGGGGGTTAAAAACCTTGTTAAAATGTAAGGTTTTATCCTAGGAATAAACCCCAAACGATTAAGAACAGAAATAAGGACTTAATGGACCAAAACTGCAAGCTACAGTGCACAAATCGCGACTGCCCAGGAGGCTGCACTGGCGCAGGGCGCAGTGCGCCCTATTCTAGGCGCAGTGCGCCTCCAAGGCAGGGGCCAGGCAGGGAATCAAAAATGCTAACTTTTGTTTGGCTTGTCCGATTTAGCTCAAACTTGAACCGTAGGCTCGTTATGGTCTGAAAAGTTTGGGAAAATTTTTATATTGAGTTTTCGACCCCTCGGGGGCACTGTAGATCGATTCGAATGCCTCGGTGAATAGTAAAATTCATAAAAAGTTAGTAAACGGGAAGTTTATTAACTAGACATTGTTTATAATGATATTGTATTGAACTCTATTGCATTAGAGATAATTGGAATGGTTATTAACCTATAATCATTTTGATAATAAATGGAATTATAGGTACGGGACAAAATCCTACGGATTTCATTTCAAGGCAAGGAATAACAAACGCTAGTTGTAGCAAACCTTCAGGTGAGTAATCTCACTGTTATCCGTTGTGATAAATGTTATATGAGCAGCTGCAGATGAATATGATTTTGGGGGACAAAAATGACAAACTACATGATTTGAAATATGACAAGAACAGATAAGCCGTGAGTCTGTTATAGACAAGAACGGAGCTGTGAGTCATTATATCTATGTAAATGGTGATATGACAAGACCAGATAAGCCGTGAGTCTTTAATAGACAAGAACGGAGCTGTGAGTCAAACTTATATAGACAAGACCGGATAAGCCGTGAGTCTAGGCAACAGCGGGCTAACCCGTGAGCCAAGGCAACAGCGGGCTAACCCGTGAGCCATATTTGATTTTGTATTGCATGATAATACATATTTGACTTTGTATAGAGAATTTTATTCTTATACATATTATTCTTGATTTGATTACTCATTGGGCTTATAGCTCACCGTTTATTTGATATGTCCCTGCAGGTGAGCGTGATCCCGCCAAGGGAAAGGATAAAGTCCGTGACTGAGGACTTAGTATTTGAAGTAACGACCCGGCTTGAAGAATGTATAATATTTTATGTATTGTACTTCGTGATACTCTTGTACTCGTATTGTATTAACTAAAACCCCTACTTATGTTTTAATTGTAAAATATTTGGTTTGAAAAAAAGAAAAATTTTTGGGGTGTTTTTGGTTAATAAGTCGGGTGTTACAACTACCCTCTAACTGATATAACAGACTTCTAACTGTTTAACACCCCCCCTCAAGCTGGAGTGTGAGGAACAAAACCCAGCTTGGAAACGGCTTGATGATGAGCAGTTGATGGTAAGGACTTTGTAAAAATATCAGCTTGTTGTAAAGATGTGGAGATATGTGACAGAGAAATTAATCCTTCGGTTAATTTTTCGCGAACAAAATGGCAGTCTAACTCAATATGCTTAGTTCTCTCATTGGAGGACGGGATTGGTGGCGATGTATATTGCAGCCATGTTGTCACACTTTAAGGGAATTGGAGTGATATTGATGACACCAAATATACGGCGCATTGAGCGATATTCTGCTTCAACAGAACTCAAAGAAACAGTCACTTATTTCTTGGACTTCCAGGAAATTGGACTTCCTCCAAATGTAATAAAAAATCCACTTACTGATCGACGTGTAACAGGGCATGCAGCCCAGTCAGAGTCACAAAAGGCTTGGAGAGAGTAATTAGAAGTAGCATTAAACAATAAACTTTGAGAAATGGTCCCTTTCAAATAACGTAGAACATGTAAAGCAGCATTGTATTGTTCTACTGTAGGAGCTTGATTATACTGGCTTAAGAATTGAACTGAGAAGGAGAGATCAGGACGAGTATGAATAAGGAAATTTAGTTTGCCTATAAGTTGACGATAGACTGTAGGATCAGAAAGCTTCTCAGTGGATTGAAATTTGAGAGAAGAAGGTAAGGGAGTAGAAACTGGTGTAGCATCATTCATGGAATACAGTTGTAGCAATTCATTGACATATTTTTGTTGATGAACTACGATGCCATCTTCTAGATGATCAAATTGCAAGCCCAAAAAATAATGAATGGTACCCAAGTCCTTGATACGAAATTGGTCATTTAGAAAACCTTTGAGTGCAGAAATTTGATCGGAATCGTTGCCGGTAACCAAAATGTCATCGACATAAACGGCAACGATAACAATTGTATCGTCTTTTCTTTTAATAAAAAGCGAATAATCATTCAATGAAGAGACATATCCTTGAGCATGTAAAGCCTGTGACAATTTGGCATACCATTGCCTTGAAGCCTGTTTCAAACCGTATAAAGACTTGCGAAGTCTGCAAACAAGATTAGGTGTAGACGACAAATAACCAGGAGGCATCTTCATGTAGACTTCCTCGTGAAGATCACCGTGAAGGAAAGCGTTGTTAACATCAAGTTGTTGAATATTCCACCCCCTTTTGACAGCTAGAGAAACAAGACAACGTATGGTAGTAAATTTTACCACCGGTGAAAAGGTTTCGTGATAGTCTACACCGTGTTTTTGAGTAAAGCCTTTGGCGACAAGCCTGGCTTTATAACGATCTATAGAACCGTCGGACTTGTGCTTCAGTTTGTAAACCCATCGGCAGGAGATAGGGCGTTTACCTTTTGGTAACTTGACGACATCCCAAGTATGATTATCAATGAGGGCTTGTAACTCTTGTTGCATAGTTGTATCCCAATGAGGATTATCTTTAGCTTCACTATAAAAGGCTGGTTCGACGATATGAGTAGTAACATTAAAGCTGAGAATGGACGAAGAAGTAGATAGGGTAACTGAAGGAGATGAAGTAGTAGGAATACAAAGGTTAGTTAAGGTATGACAACAAAGCGAAGAGGATTGATTAGCTGTGTTGCATATGTAATCGTGTAAGTAAGATGGAGGTTGACGTGTTCGTGAGGAACGAGAAGCTATAATGACAGGAGCATTAGCATGATTAACAGGTAAATGAGCGATATTATCATTATCATGATAAACAGGTAAAGGAGATGGATTGACATGTAGAGGTGTAGAAGAACCACTAGATGGACAATCCACTGAGGATGTATCTGAAAGAGATACGGGAATATGAGTAGTTTCACGAGAAGAAGAATTTGAAGAAATCGCATGTAAGGGAAACAAATTTTCAAAAAATTTGATATCTCGAGTGATATGAATGGTTTTGGTCACAAGATTTAGAACTTTGTATGCTTTTTGATGTAAAGGATATCCAATGAGAATGCAAGCTTGAGACCTGGACATAAATTTGTCTCTATGAACAGATGAAGTATTTACAAAACACAGGCAACCAAAAGATCTAAGGTGGGACAAGTCAGGCTGTCGTTGATTAAGTAGCTCAAAAGGTGTTTGATGATGAAGAGTTTTGGATGGCATTCGATTAATAAGATAAACGGCAGTACGAACACATTCAGTCCAATAGTTACTACCCAATCCGGATTGAAAATATAAGGCCCTTGAAACTTCGAGAACGTGTCTATGTTTTCGTTCAACGATGCCATTTTGTTGAGGGGTGTATGGCGTGGATTTCTGGTGAACGATGCCCATGGCTTGATAAAACCCAACACCCTCATGACTGGAATCCATCTCATATGCATTATCAGTGCGAATGTTTAATAGTTTTGTTAAATTGAGTTTTTATAAAGTTGACAAAGTTCTTGATAACAGCAAAAGCATATCCCTTGTGAGCAAGCATGTGAACCCAAGTATGTTTGCTGAAATCGTCGACAATAGTAACAAAGAATCGATAGCCATCATGGGATATATGTTTGTAAGGTCCCCAAACATCAATGTGAACCAAATCAAACACAGCTTTGGACATTGATACACTAGTAGGAAAGGGCAGTCTGTGATGTTTAGATTTAAAACATATATCACAGGAATCAACAAAAGGATCATTAGAATTGGATGAAATCAATGACAATTGAGAAAGTTTAGACAAAGGAGTGTGACCAAATCTCATATGCCATAACAATGAATTCGAAAGCTTATGTTGTACAGACTCTTTATTAGAAAATAAATGTCTAACAGTTGAAAAACAAAAAGAAAGACTTTGTGAAATCGTTCGATGATCTAAGACATATAGGTCATTGATTCTCTTTGCAAAGATACCAAGAGCAAGATTATTCCTTGATGAAGGGTCCTGCAACATACAGTGTTCATCAGTAAACAAAACGAAGGTTTTGAGTTGAGAGGTAAGCTTGGGAATCGAAATCAAGTTGTATTTGAAACAAGGAACATATAGAACGCCTTCAAGAGTAATGGAATCATGAATGCGGACTGAACCAATGAAGGAGACGGATGCATCATGTCCGTTTGGTAGTCCGATGGACTGAGATTTGGACAATTTTGACAAAGTCAGAAATAAGGATTTATTCGAACAAATATGATCGGTGGCTCCGGAATCCACAATCCAAGAATAGTAAGTTTGAAGAAGATTAGCAGATCGATAAACATTAGCTGCAAATTTCTTGAAATTGAAAGTACCTTCAGGATTCATGGAGTCATCGGTAAGATTGACATGGTGAGCTTGACTGACAGATGAAGGATTCAAAGGTTGATTATTTAATAGTTGAATTAAGTGTTGATACTGATCCTGAGAAATAGAGACATTTGAACTGATTATAGGAGAAGACAAATTAGAAGAAGTACTTGATTTTTGATCGGCCTGTTTGGACTTTGTGAACTTGAAGTTAGCAGGAAAACCATGAAGACGGTAACATTGAGCCTTCGTGTGACCAGGTTTCTTGCAATGATTACAGACAAGTGACTTTTTAAGAGAGGCTTGATTATCAGTACAAGCAACCATGGCAATAGCTTCAGAGTGAATTGGAGAGCAAATAGTGATACCGCATTGACGTTCCTCTTGAACAAGCAAAGAATATGCAGAAGAAAGACTAGGCAGAGGTTTCATCATAAGGAGTTGACCTCTAACCACTTTGTAAGAATCATCCAGCCCCATAAGCATTTGAATTAACTTTTGATCTTCAAGGTATTTGTTGATAGCGACGGAAGTACCACACGAACATGGAGGAATTGTTTGAACAAGGCTTAATTCATCCCAAATTCGAGTTAATTTGGTAAAGTAAGTAGTAAAATCATCCGAACCTTGTGATAGAGAGTAGATCTGTTGTTGAATTTGGTAAATCATCGCGCCATCAGCTTGTTCGTAGCGTAGACATAATTGCTTCCATATATCATGAGCAGTGGAGAGGAACAAAACGCTATCAGCAATGGTTTTGGACAACGAATTGAGAATCCAACTTGTCACCATTGAATTTGCTCGATGCCAAGATGAAAAGGAAGAAGACATCGATGTAGGAGGAAGAATCGTACCATCGATAAAGCCAATTTTGTTCTTAGCTGATAATGAAATCATCATTGAACGTTTCCATGATACAAAGCCAATTCCAGTGAAAGGATTAGAAACGAGAATTGATCCTGGATTATCAGATGTGCTGATGAAGAACGGGCTGGAAACATCGATTGAATTGGTAGAAATGGGCGATGATTCAGACATGATGATGAAGGCGAATAAGAAGAAATTGAATGAGAAGAAATGAATGGATCTTAATCTGATACCATGTTAAACTTTGGAAACAAAATATTGAAATGAATTCTTCATTTTCTTGATAAGAATTACAACTGAATGAAAAACGAATACATATATATACATGAAATGAACCATCAACTAATCTAACTGAAAATAAAGAAATGACTAAACTACCCTCTAACTGATATAACAGACTTCTAACTGTTTAACAATTGATGTATTTTGTTTTTGTCATTTAAATGAAAATGAAATCGAGTATATGTTTATATAAAAGTATTTATGATGAGCATGCGGTTAAACTCATTTTTTCAATCAAATATAAAATTGTTATGCCATACATGATCTTAAAAAGAAACAACAAAAACCATAAAGTATGGATATTTGAGTTTTAAAATGTGCCAAATATAACTTATTGTTCATTTTGCTCTCTTTTAACTTCAACTTTGTTTATTCTTTCTGCTTCTCGAAATAATTTATTGCATCCTGGTATGATTTCATCCCACAACATGAACGTTTCTTGGGATCCTTAAAACTTTTGTCAATTGCAATCTCTTGTGAACTTTTCTTTCTTCTACAATTACCACACTCTCTATTCAGAATTCTATCAAGAAAAAAGATTTTAAATTTCCACAACAACAAGTGTTGAGACTCCAAGTTTGATAAAATTCAGCACTCTTGTTTTTGTTATGCTATATGTATGAAGTACCAACAAAATTGTAATAAGAAGGATCATAGAGTTAATAAAGAAGGATTAGAGAGTTGAGTCATTGTATATAGAAATTCTTTTATCTTTTATTCTTTGTACTCCTCTTTATGAACGATTACTATGTTTGGCACCAAAACTCATATTGTTGATTGTTATTGTTCTTATTCCGCTTTTGTCAAATCCAGATGTCATAGTCCAACAAAAATGTTAGGAATTTATCATAGCGTAACCATTTTATTTGTCTATATAATGTGAATAACAATCCTTTACTTGGTCATTTAACCAATTTCCAACTCTTCCATCATATCTAATGTTACTCCATGTTCTTGAACTACTCCATAATATATTTCATGCTTACATAACACAATCCATTCTATGGTGTATAAATTTCAATTTAAGTGGTCAGGTTAACGTTCCATTAACGACATGATAATTAGTCTATAATAATGTTTGCAAGTTCAAATCTTCAAAACTTGTAAGTTATATATTTCTTGTCATGCATTACATGCTTGTACATTCATTCAAGATTACTCATTTCTATAATTAGCATGCTAATATTGACTAGTAGCATGCTAATTATTCCATATCCGTATGTCAAACTTCATAATCCATGAATAAACAAATTATACTTTTCATGTCATGCATCAAGTACTTTTACTTAGGGATGAGCAAAATCGAACTCGAAAACCGAGAAATCGACAAAAATTGACAAAACCGAAAAACCAAAACCAAAACAAAACCGACGGTATTGGTTTGAAATTTTCAAAACCAAAAATTTAGATTTGGGTTTTTCACCCCTCAAAATCGACCCACTAAAACCAAAACCGACCCAAACCCAAAAATATTTAATATATTATTAACATTTTATATATATTGTAGAATGTTCGATTATTAAGGCTAAGTTAATGACACTTGTAAGATGCATCGGTAATGTATATTGCCATGTTTTTATTTATTTTTCCGTATCCTTTGTTAAGTATGTGGAGAGTAATCCGAACCGAAGAAGACACTAGGACCAAAGTATATCAGATGTGCGAAGCAACCAAACCGAGGCGAGGAAAGCCAGTACGGTTGGAGGTTGCGCTTTGTCTGGATCAATTATCTTCGTTCGAGCATGTGAGCTTTGCTTCCGTTGATCATGCAATGCGATGCGTAGATTGATCAATTGTAAAGTAGGTATCACGAGTATGAGGTAGTCCTCATTGTCTTACTCTACTTTAATATCATCCACAATAAGGCATCATCCGATCCAATGGAGCAGCCTTTGCTCTGGATTGTACTTTGCAGTAGATCCTCCGCATGGATCGATGGAGAGAGTCGAGGTATTGATAGAAAAGGAGAAGCTACTTCAGAAGCGAGGTGTCACTTTTTGCACAAGTTCTGAGGACTGTTGCTGTCAAGAGTTGGTTTGCCACATCATGTTCCAATGACTGGTCACATCAGCCGGTGTAGTGCAGAAAACACGGGTTAGAAGATTTACCATCGAGTTCAGTGCCTCCTCCAATATATATCTCAACGTAACCAAGAGTGTAGTGTGCGATTCTGAGTGCAAATTTATACTTGTAAATTTTGTATAGCATTCATAATAAAATTCTCTCTAGTAACCAGTGGACGTAGCTTGATCTCGTAATTGAGTGAACCACTTAAATTTCTCCGTGTTGATCTTTTGATTGTTTGTGAGTTCTTCTTGTATTTCTTGCTGCAACGTCATTGTGGTCAAGTGCTTACTATCGAGAGTTAGTTTGTTTGTTCTTGATCTTGGGAGATTTGAAGTTATCAATCTCGTTTGTTGCTTACCTAACATCCTTCACCGATTTCTGATATCCACTTGAATATGCATTTGAATACACTAAAGGCTACCTCAGTACCTTATTGATTGTAGAGTTGAGTGTATAAAAATGTATTCAATTGTTATTCCCTGTAAATGATGACTAAAAAGAATTGGTAGAATGTGTTTATTATTTTTCTATATTTTTTATAATTGTTGGAAATTGGGTTTCAACCCAAAACTCACGGGTTGAAACCCAAAGCTCACGAACGCATGAGTTAAAACCGAATCCGACCCAAAACCAACATTAGAAATCGAACCCGAACCCACTCAGAAACCGAAACCGACGGGTTCTAGAAACCAAAAACAGAATTTGATCGGTTTGAGTTTGTTTTTTACCCCAAAACTGACCAATGCATAACCCTACTTATACTCTACTTAGTATGTGCTAAAACTCACAAATAATAAGATAATCTTAATGAATAAGTTAATCTTGATGAATAAGTCATTAGCCATACTCATATAATGATTATCTAACTATAATTTAACCAAATGATCCAATGGGCGTCTGGATTTTGAAATACAGATTTATGATTTTTGTAGTACGGATACATATTTTTTGCAACACATGTCAAAAACTACAAACTTTTGTCAGATTTAAAAAAAAAATCATCAATTTTACAGGTGAGACATGTGAAAATATAGTTTTCATAGAGCATCGCCGAAAAAAATCATATTTTTATAGGTGTCATTTGGAAAAATGTGACACCGCAAATAGATTTATTAGCTCTTATTAATACGGTTAATTAAACGGAAAATGACTTATAAGGGTAATTATGTTTCAAAACTGTTCAAAAAACACCATCCAAGTTTGGTCTGTTCAAAAACATCATCCAAGTAAAACCTTTGTACAAAAAACACCATCCAAGTAAGGCTTTTGTACAAAAAACACCAACGAACTACATGTTTTGTTCAAATTTTACCCGATGGTAACCGGCTCTTGCAGGTTAAAGGATGACTTGGCCTAATATTTAATGACATGGCATAATAACAGATGAACAGTTTAACCTGCAAGAGCCGGTTACCATCGGGTAAAATTTAAACAAAACATGTAGTTCGTTGGTGTTTTTTGTACAAAGGCCTTACTTGGATGGTGTTTTTTGTACAAAGGCTTTACTTGGATAGTGTTTTTTGAACAAACCAAACTTGAATGATGTTTTTTGAACATTTTTAAAACATAATTACCCTTATAAGTCATTTTCCCTTAATTAAATTTAAAACTATACGAAACTCGATTTCACGGGAAACAAAAACATTTGAATTTCATAAAATGATAAATGACCAAAATAACCCTCTACCCAACCCCCAGTTCTTTTCTGAAACTAGTGATGACTTCCCCACCTATAAAATCCCTTAAACACCACCCTTTCCCTTCACAGCCTCACTACCAGGTGCCTAAATATACAGAGAGAGTGACCATAGATAGAGAGAGAAAGCTTTGAGCAACAATGGAGGGCAAGGAAGAAGATGTCAAGCTTGGAGCCAACAAGTATTCAGAGAGACAACCCATCGGAACGTCAGCTCAAACCGACAAAGATTACAAGGAACCGCCACCGGCGCCGTTGTTTGAGCCCGGAGAGTTGTCGTCATGGTCGTTTTACAGAGCTGGTATCGCTGAGTTCATCGCTACTTTCTTGTTCTTGTACATAACTGTCTTGACTGTCATGGGTGTCGTCAAATCTCCTACCAAATGTGGAACTGTGGGTATTCAAGGTATTGCTTGGGCTTTTGGGGGTATGATCTTTGCCCTTGTCTACTGTACCGCTGGTATCTCAGGTATATTATCTACAAAACCCTTTTTTTCGAAATGTTTTCTTTTTATGGGAAAAAAAAAACCCCAAAAAGTATGTGTTCTTGGTGGTTTCTTTATGTTTTAAGTGTTGATGTAGCTATTGAGTGACTGTTTTTCAAAATTTTGAATGTTTTTCATAATTATTTCGTTAAGCCCTTGTCTGTTTTTGATAGTAAAACACCAAAAGCATGTGTTTTGTGTTTTTGGTGTTCTTTATGTTATGTATGCTAATTTAGCATACGTTTAGCTTCATATGTAGTGACTGTTTTAGATCTTCTTAATAGTATGCTTCAAACTTTTTGATGTTTTTCATGATTATTTTCACAAACCAGCGTCTGGTTTTAATAGTAAAACCAGCAAAAGCATGTGTTTTGGTGTTTTTTATGTTATAAACGTTAATTTAGCATAAATTTAGCTTTATGTTTAATTAGTGACTGTTTAAGATTTCTTGATGGTATGCTTCACAGTTACGAATATTTTATATGATTTTTTTCATCAAAAAAGCCTTGTATCGCAATCTTTTTTTTACTTAGAAATTAGAACCACCAAAAACATGTATTTTGGGTGTTTTCTTTATTTTATACGAGTTACTTTAGTATAATTTTAACTTCATGTTTAGCGATTTTCAACGACTGTTTTAGATCTTCTTGATCATCTGCTTCAAACTTTTGAATGTTTTCATGATTTTTCAATATCAATAACATCTTTTTGAGGACTGTTCCTCTTGATCTATCTGTCTTTATTTCAAAAATCAAAATTGTTATCTGATTATTAATGGGGGTGTGTGGACGTCCTTTCTCAAAGTGATTATCTGATTATTTATGGGTCTCGTAATCGATTTGATACTACCTTCAATGCAATCAACATCTAAACATCGACTTTTGAGCCATATTTTTTATTTCCAATTATCTAAATCATAATCATTTAATATTCACTAATCACTTCCAAACCAAAAATTCAAACACCCCCAAATTGTCAATGAACTCGTATTCCAGTTTCTAAACCATACCATTTTCTCAAATTTCACACATACTTTCAAGAAAACGTTCATTTCGTTTCAATATCTTTACAATTTCAGCTAACCCACTTCAAATCAACCACGATTTTACTTTACACGACATGGGTTCTTCTTATTTTCCATAAAAATCCAATCTTTACTCACCAAACACGTTCTTTATTGATCTAAAACAGGCGGACACATCAACCCAGCAGTAACCTTCGGTTTATTACTAGCAAGAAAGCTATCTTTAACAAGGGCAATTTTCTACATGATTATGCAATGTCTTGGAGCCATTTGTGGTGCGGGTGTGGTCAAGGGTTTTCAGGGGAAAAACCAGTACACAGCTTTAGGTGGTGGGGCCAATGTTGTCGCCCATGGCTACACCAAAGGCGATGGTCTTGGTGCTGAAATTGTTGGTACTTTTGTTCTTGTTTACACCGTATTTTCTGCCACTGATGCCAAGAGAAGTGCCAGAGATTCTCATGTTCCTGTAAGTATACTCTTCACAACTTTTTTATTTATTGTTTTTTGGTCGGTCGTTTGTCTTAAATACACCCTTTAAAACAGAGGAATATTGTGCATATGAATTTTGAAGGCAAATAAGTAATTTTGACTCGTAAAACAAAATGACCGGATGGGAATTGCTGAGATGTGGTGTCTGGTAATCTGGTTTGATTGTGGTTTAAAGAAATCTTGATTTTTTTGGATATGATTTCGATCTTGAAAGAATTGAGCTGCTTTTTATGTCCATATGAACTAATTTCATGGAGAAATAAGTAATTTTAACTTGAAAAAAGACACCCAGAATGGGGATCACTGCAATTTTGGTTTTTGTGGTATACTAATTTGGTCATGTTCTTTGAAAAAAAAAAAAAAAACTTGATTTCTAATTTGGTCATGTTTTTGTGGTATACTAATTTGGTTACTAATTCTATCTTGAAGGAATAGAACTTTCTTGATGCGACTATGAAATACTACCATGGCCAAATAAGTAATTTTAAATTTAAAAACGACACCTCGGGTTTGAAGTTGATGTATTAATCGGTCTGAGTTAAAATCTTGATTTTATTGGTGTCGGATTTAATATTGAAAAAACTACAGCTGTTTTGATACTTAAAAAGTGGTTTTGGGGATAAGGCTCGGTGTTTAATTACTTTATGGATAATTACTAAACTACCCTTTATGCTAATTTTTCTTGTTGGGAGAATATTGTAAAGTTTGGCAAGTAGCTTTACGTCTCTATCTTCTTTTGTCTTGGCATGTTAGTGATGATGATGGTTTCATGTGCACGGCATTTCTCTTTATGTTTGTTAGTGTATTAGTGCTTTTCTCACTCATCATTTGTTGTAGATAACTTAAAGTACAAGGCCATTTTCCCCAATTCACTATAAATATAGTAAAACTAAAAGCAAAGACATTATATTACGACCTATGATATGACCTAGACTGTATATTATTAGCCAAAACTAACCGGGCCCATGTGGGCCCGGTTAAAGTTGGTTGGAATCAGACAGAAAGTAAGATAAAAGTTGGTACAAACATTAAATTCTAAAAGGGTAAATTTGTCATTTACAGATTCTTGCCCCTCTCCCAATCGGATTTGCGGTGTTCTTGGTACACTTGGCCACCATCCCCATTACCGGAACCGGTATTAACCCTGCAAGAAGTCTTGGAGCTGCAATCATCTACAACAAGGACCACGCTTGGGATGACCACGTAAGTGAATTGTTTCCATAATAAATACACATCAAGATTTAACTTTTGAATAAAGAAATGGACGTTTAAGATGAATGTTCTAAAAGGGTAATTATGTCTTTTGTGAAAATTGTAGTGGATCTTCTGGGTTGGACCCTTTATTGGAGCCGCACTCGCTGCTGTTTACCATCAGATAGTCATCCGGGCCATTCCTTTCAAGAGCAGATCTTAAATTAATGGGTTTATGAGTTGTGTGTATGTTGTGTGTTTGTAAATTATTATGGTCCTAAAATGGATGATATTTGTATTTAAGATCTCCATGCTTGTTTATCAACTCTCTTCTATGGAATGAACAAATATTGTTGCGGTTTTCGGTTCAGGTTGCACAAAATTTAGATTTTGTAACCATATGGGTCAAGTTGTCATAATATATGGACCAAGATGTAGGTTTTAGAATTATAAATACGGGTCTGGATCCGGATCCGGATCTGGACCCGGACCCAGTGAGAACCCACAAAAAATCATGAGAACAATCAACAATTCATCAACGCACTACTTGTATGTGAGGCGATCATATGTGACGTACGTCTGGATAATCATGTTACAAACGTCTATATATTATAATCAAGTGTTTTTATTTGCTTTTTTCCTGTCGTATTTTGTTTTTTTTTTTGCTTTATTATTATTATTATTATGAATTTAATGTTTTTAAACTTATTTAACTTATTTTGTTTGTTTTGCTTTTTGAAATTCTTTATTAAGTTTTTCTAATATTTAATGTTTAAAATATGAAGATTTTTAATAATTATAATTTGTTTTTAACATTTATTTGTGTTTTACTATTTTTATTTTTAAAAATGTTTACATTCTTTTTAGTTTTTTGAGTGGGATATCAATCCGAGTATTAAAGTTTAAAGATTATACATTTTTTGAATCACAAGACATTAATAATCATACAGTGTTAGAAGGCCCATGTTGGAATGCTTTTTGAATCACAAGACATTAATAATCATAATGTTAAAGGCCCATGTTGGAATGCTAAGACGGTAAGACTCGTCGTAAGACATAACGGATATAAACAGATAAACACTTTGAATAGTAATATTTTTAGATCAAAACATTTTCAACTAAAATAAAGACTTCCATATAGACTTTAATTCATAAAATTTTTTGATTCATGACATTTTAGATTATAATATTATGAATAATATTTTATTTTATATTATAATATTTTGGATTACAGTATTTTAACATTTTCTGAATAATAATATTCTTGAATCATAACGAGCTACCAAAACATGGTCATCAGATATTCCACCTTCCCGGTTTTAAAAACCCATACCTTTCTCCTACCTATATTTGGATAATCTAATATAGTCGTTGAGCTTTAGATTTTTGAATTTAAAAACAAATAGTCATATAGTGATTATAGTAGTTTGGACCCCTAAAGTGACCATTTTGCCTATAAAGAGTTAATATATATAGGTGCTAGTTCACTTTGTTTCAACAAACCATAAAACGCTCATTATTCTCGATGTTTTTTGTAATCGCAATTACTTTTTTCAGTTTTAAAACTAAAAAATCGCATCCTTAGAAGCTTCTGCTTCCTTCAGTGTTACCGGTCTAACCTCACACAAATTAAACGAATATTGAGATGGTGGAAGTTAAACCAACTTCTAGAAACCTAGATATTTTGTGTAATTTTGATTATTACATTATGAACAAAGAGAAAAACGCACAATGCAAAAAATATGGATAATTTTACAATCATACCAGAAACTCGACATTGAACATCATGCAGAAAGTATAGCAATGTATTAAAACAAGAACATTTCGATCAGACGCAAACTAATATCTGATGGTGCTTTGTTTAATTGCCAAAATGACGAGATATAAATAGTTTTTGAAAAGTTTCTCATCCAAGAAGCTATTCTATTCTATCCGTTCGACAACCCATAACTTATGAAAATAATCTGAACAGGCCTTCAACTGTGTTATATTTAGGTAAGTCATAATACTCTTAGACGAGATACAATACAATTTTACCATGTTCGATCAACACATTTAGGGATGAGAATCGGTCCGGACCCGGACCGACCCGGACCGAGAACCGAGGAACCGAGAACCGATTTTATAGGAAACGAAGAACCGGGAACCGAACCGAATACCCCGGTTCCGGTTCCTACCGGTTCGGTTCCGGTCCGGTTTTGGTTCCGGTTCGGGTATACTATAATGTGCTATTAAGAAATGTGTTCGGTTCCGGACCCGGCCCGAACCGGACCGAGAACCGAAGAACCGAGAACCGATTTTGTGGGAAATGGAGAACCGAGAACCGAACCGAATACACGGTTCCGGTTCCTAGTCGGTTCTGGTTCCGGTTCAGTTCCCGGTCCGGTCCGATTCTCCGGGTCAAAAGCTCATCCCTAAACACATTCATAAATAAGAGGTTGCACAAATGATATCACCTCCGAACGACAAAGTAATTAATAGTGACATTGAAGATGTGTGTGTGTATATATATATATATATATATATATATATATATATATATATATATATATATATATATATATATATATATATATATATATATATATATATATATATATATATATATATATATATATATATATAGGATCTTTTGAGAACCACAAGTCCCCTGAGAACACGAGAACTCCCCTATATTTTTGGTTTTTCGAAAATTTTGACAATTTGGGAGTTCTCGGGTTCTCGGGGCATAGTTGGTTCTAAAAAAATATCATTTATATATATATATATATATATATATATATATATATATATATATATATATATATATATATATATATATATATATATATATATATATATATATATATATATATATATATATATATATATATATATATATCATTACTATATAAAAAAAGGCTTTTTTTCTCATGCCTTGAAAAACTCATTTACATATTTCGTTTCACGCCACGTAATCTATGTTTAATCGTTGCAAAATCCTTTAAATGGTATGTTGAAACATTGCTACATATTCGAATATAGGGTTTTCGGTATGCAACGTGTTCATGCTCTATAACGACGCCATGCCACTTCTAAACGGATCATGCCCCTTCAAGTCCACACCGATTCATAACCTACCTCTTCATCCGCCTGAAAATTCTGGATACAGAACTCAACCAATTTCAATTTCCTACGCCTCCTGCTTCCGCAACTCCAGACACATCACGAAGAAAAAAGATCTCTCGCGATTTCTCCTGTCTACCATTTTCGCTCTTTATTGTGATAACCCATAATGGAAATCGGTGTTGGTGAGTACGAAATTGATGTGGATCGCTTACGTTTCAGGTAAAATTGATTTCCCTTCCATCACACCAAAGCCCTAATTTTCGGTTTTCGTTGAAAATAATTATCTCAGGATTTTGATAGCGATTTTGTTCCTGTAGGTGTCTAACGACTTTTAAAAAGAGTATACACCAATCGTAGGAAGAGGATTAGTTTGGTGAATCTCCCGGTAAGTTGAAGTTTAATTTGTGAAGGAAAAGTAAAGCGTCAAAGTCTTGTTTCGACTATATGGTCTGTTAACATTGATGGTGTCGCTCCCTTCTTTCTTCTCTCACCCAATATTTTTTATATCACTTTCTCTCTATAACAAGTAGTTTTGCTTGATTCTGATGATTACGCATGTTTGGTTGAATTTCCATGGTAGCGTAACATGAAACCTGTGAGAAATTGCCACATGGGTTGTTGTAGGGAAATTCAAATGTAAGAATTTGGGGTTTGTGGAACTTCATGTTCTTTCCCGTGATGAAATTTTATCTCATCAATGCTAGGTTTGTTTTCCCTAGAGTAACTGCTTCATATTTCTCCGATTCGGTTTTCTTTTAGTGTGGACCTTCTTTCACAAATCACAAATGTTTGTTTTTGTTTCAGGAATAAGAGCAAGAACAATCGGGTGTTAAGCACCCCCACTAATCAATCGATTAATGTACCCTCATGTTCAAACTGGTGTAGGTATCCTATTGCTTGGTTGGTGTTGTTTGGAGATATCTCCTCCCCAAAAATCGCTGCTGCTCTTCTTTCTTCCCCATACGCACCCGTCTCACGCTCCAGTTCTACGTCCCCTACGTCCTTGGTACTTGCTATCTCGTTCTACTCTATAAACATATAACCAACCACATTTTTCTTGCATAAATTTGTGTGGAATTTCGTCTTTCTAACCTTATATTTTTTGTTTTCTGTATACAGTTTTCATAGCCACAAAGATGGCATATTCGGATTAGGAACAATAACACATTTCCCGTAACCCGTCTAATGGAAACCAATCGAAGGTAATTTGGATTCATTTGATCTTTCAGCCTTTTCCCTACTTTTAGGGTTTTAAGTTATATGATATCTACATTCAAAAAAATTGAACGTGATTCATGAGATCTACCTTAGATACTACAATGTTTCGGCATGTCGTTAGACATATACGGTGATTTGTCTCATTTTTATCACTTTCTTGGTATATTTTAGACATTATCTTACGTGAGTGAAATCAATTTTAGCATTTCCATGACTCTAGCTCAGAGGCTTGCGACTTGAGTTTAAGCACCACTTCCTTTATGCCATGAAAATATCCCCTTACCAGAAAACATTGGTTAAATTTGACAGGAAATCAGCAGCTATCATCCATTCAAACTATAATATCAACATACAACTTAAGCTCTTATGTTAGATAGGGAAAATGGTCGTTTACTTCTTTTATTAAAATGGTTGTTTACTTCTTTTATTGAGAAAAGGGTAAAGTACGCATTTAGTTCTTTATCAATAAAAGGGTAGATGGCCGTTTGCTTCTTTTATTAAGCAATGGGTAAAATGATTCTCACTAGCAATCGTTAATTATGCTTTTTTTTTTTCTATTTCAGTTTTGTTAATTGCTATTCCTAACAACCTCCTCAAAGAAATCAAGGAACTTGAAAAAAGAACCTTATCCTTTTGACCGATGTGGATTTAGATTTCGAATAAGAGAATTTATGTGGAACGATGATGGGGAACTTCTAGGTTTTTATCCAATATTAGCTCATTTCATGTAAACTTTTAATATGCCTACATTACTTTTAAACGACAACTATTTGGAGCTTCAAATTTACATAAATTCCAAATGTGTTAAACTAAAGTTTTTACCGGTTTGAGTAGTCCATTACTTTAATATCTTATTTAAGAATAATATGAAACATAATTAAAATTTAAATAAGTTTTAGCAGGTTCCACTTAAACATTGTTTATGTTCGATCATGCTAGCTTGAAGAGGATGATACACCGATCCCGTAGATAATAACAATATTTTATGGTCAATAAAAATATTTTATGGGGGACATGATTTTATACTTTTGCATATTTATGCCCACTTGTTTATACACATTTAATAAATAGTGATTTGTTATAGCTTATTACATGTTATTGTTTGAGTGTGAGCAAATGACTATTTTACCCTTGTGTTTAGAAGATAAGCGAGAAAACCAACTGGATTTGTATAAATAAGTGGAAATTCATGACATAAAAAGGAAGAATATGTATCTTGAAACTTATAAACTTGATTAATACACAAAGTTTTTTCTTTCATGGACTGAATAAAAGTTTTCAAATAGATTGGATTTTGGAAATTCTTAGTATCATGATAAACACCGCATTCCTACTTGTAGTTTTTAAAATCTGTTGTATCTAAAGTAAGAATTATACTTATGAGCATTTATGTATGCTTTTTGTGTTCCTATTATTGCATTTAGAGCCTGGTTGACCGCAGTCAACCCTTTAATATATTGAGAACAAAGCTTATTTGAATTCATATCACTTTGCAGAAATGGGATTGGAGATGGTGAGCGTGGTCAAACAGCATAAATCTCAAGGAGGGATTGACATTAATTCACTTTTTTATAAAGGTAATAATAAATTATTTACACTTTCTCGTTTGACTTTTTGGTCCACTACAAATAGTTTCATAAGAACTCCAATACATGATCAGATTAAACTACTACAAAACTCCATTACTATCACGTGGTAGCTTTGCTTAGATGGAATCTCTAGAATAATGCATTGAATGTTTATGTAAACTTATTTATACATATTAGAACTGAGAGGATTTTTGTTCTTAATGTTTATGTAAACTTATTTGAAGAGTTTGAACATTGGAAGTTAGAAAAATAGGAGAAGATTTTATTGGATCTTGAAAATATGATAAGCATCTTGAAAATACGAATGTATAGTTATCCTCCAAACGACGCCATCTCATTCCAATCGGACCACATCGTTTCGACTTTACCTCTTCCGATTACGCAGACCTACTACGAAAAGATATTTAAGGGCACTTTTCCATTCCCATTAACGACGCCTAATACGATACCTACGCTGCCATCTCTCCCCCATTTCCTTCTTTCTCTCACTGTAAGGATGTTTCCAATTCGTGGTCTCGGTCGTTCCTTCTTCCCTATTGGATCACTGCAAACGTACATCGCCTCCACACACACCGGTGGTTTTATATCCTTGACTCCTGCATCTCTCTGTGTACGTTACCTTCATAATCCTCATGTTCTGTGTTTACCACTTCAACGTGTGCCTAATTTGAAGATGATATACTCCAAGATTTCTCTGATATTCCTTGTCGAAAACCCTAATTTCATTCTTTCAGTTTTGATTTGGAGCGGTGACGGGCTTAACAATGTGGATTTCTTTTAGTTCAATGAGGATGCTCGCGCTTCGAATATACGATTCATCTTCTTTCATGTTCCTACTTGCATATTTTTTTAAACCCTAGAGGAATCCTATTTTGTTACAAAAGACACGATCACCAATAAGGTATTTACTTCTCTCTTGATTGAAAAATTTTCATTATTGTTATCATGTATTTTATTTTTTAATGCAATTTATTGGTTCGTGTAATTTTCCCGACTATGGTAATTTTCCAGACTTTCACAAAAGCCCTCTTATCGATAATTTTCCAGACTTCTCTTGTTCCGTGAGTTCTATTGCACTGCCAATCCTTTGATTAAGATTTTCTGTCAACGATAGTTACAACATACAAATGATGATTGGTTGCTTTAATAGAATAAAATCAACCTTATAATTTGTTATGCTTCTAGACCACCACCTATCAAACTACCAATTACAGAATTACCAATTATAGAAATGAGCAACATGTATTTTCAAGAGTTAAATTAGAACCTGTTGACTTGAGGAAAATATACCAATCTATTACTCATTATTGCTTCGATCTGATTTTTACTCACTTACTGCAGACACGTCTAAAACTCTAAGGCAATAGGGCATCGCATTGACGCATTCGTTGCCATATTCAAATTACTGAAAGAAAAACAATTAAACAAATGAAGTAAGTCTTTTTTTTTTTAACTAATATAAGTAAACGGGTTGTTCTTTGTGTCTCCTACCACGACTCCATAGTTGTTCTCTACCATTGCTCCCCCTCTTCAGTTTTGATATTAACCGGTGTTAACCTATTCCACTTCTCTCTCTAACATGTATTGGCTACGGATTTAGATTATGATTTTAACGTTAATCTGTGGTATTGAATTAATTTTGCAGAGGAATGTGATGGGTCGATTTCAATAGATGAAGGCAATGCTGCCATTAGGGATCATCACCAGTATGCTCGCCAGAAATATTCAGTGTATCATCCACAATGCTACTCATGGCTATGTAAGTTCTCTTTTCAGATCTTTTTTGTTGATTAATTGGTTCTGCAAAATCCATCCTTATTTTTCCAATTTGTATGACAGCCTAAGCACATCAGTATGATATGTGTGATGTGATCATGGAAAGACGGGACAAGAAGATCGTCGATGAAAACTTTCTCATGCTATTGCTAATTTTATTTTGGGAGTGAAGATCGTTTACTTTCGTCAAAAGCACTACCAGGAGTATTTGATGCTTCTCCTTTCCAACACCGATGAAGATACTGAATTGGTAAACGCCTTTGTTTGCTTTTGCAGATTTAAAGAGGTGCAATTTTGGGTTTTACCAACCGAGGTGTGGTGAAAAGCCACCATCTTACTTTTGACATTTTCATCACACTCTTCATCGTTGGTGGCTGATAAAGATTTAAACTAAGACTCTCTCTTGCAAACATTTTATTGTTGCTTTTTCTTCTTTCATTTTACCATTTTCCCATTGCACCTGTCTTTATCGCTTAGATATTGGTGTTATTACATAGAGGGTAGTAAGATGGTATCATTTATAAGAGAAATTATTTGAAAGCTAGATTATCGTTGGGTTCAAAGTGATCTTTCTGAAACATTATTTCTGCCTTTCAGTTGCAACTTAACCAAAATTCTTACAAAAATTTCTAAAAATCATTTCCCCCCGAAATGAGTAGTTTTCTAGACAAATTATGGAAATGTGAGACATTGTACTCAACCCTTTTTGTGCAATTTGATTCATTTTCGCAAGATATGATGTTTTTTTGCATTTTTTACATGAACGATGCTTGTTTGCAACAAAAAAAACCACAAACAGAATGTTTTAAAAGCTCATTCACTTGTTATTGAGCCACTTACAAAATTTTCATCACTTTATCTTCATTAGCCTTTGTCATTTGAAGTAGTCATATGTTATTTATATGACAATTATTAGGGGTATAATGGTCAAAGTACCAATATTCATCAGATGACATAAAAGAGAATCTGCCACATCTAGCATGGAAGGTTTTCATCCGAATACATTACATGAATTTTCCAAATACATGCTTTAATTTTGGAGTCCTTAAATCAAGGTGACTTTAGTGTGAATGTTTATTGGTATTTCAACAAGTGATCTATCCGGTGAATTTTTTTTTGTATGGGTGTGTGTACCATTCGGGGTTTGAACGTAAAAATCTTGGGTGTGGTCTGTTTCGTGTTTCCTTGGTGGGGTACCCTTGGCTTTATTATCAGTAGATGGTTATACAAGAGGTAGTTTAATGTGTTATTATGTTCTATCAGTGGGATGTGGCGAAACGTGTATAAAGCTTTATTGTTTGTTTTTTTCTTTATAGTATGTGTTTTCTCGGCATGGAAGTAGATGGATGCCAAGAGAAAGATCCTTCTATTGATTTTCGGTAAAACTCATTAGTTTTTGTTCTCATTATTTAACTTGCTTAAATTTAAATTTCATTTTTGCATCGTTTCATATGTCAGTTTTATTACCGAATTTACACAACATTTTTAGCTCAATCATTCCAATTGTGTAGTGTAAAATTAGATCTTCAATCTCAACAAGAAATCCTTCTAATAAGTTTGACAGACTTGGGTGTGGTTTTTTTTACGTAACGACTTAATCAGGATATAACTTAATCATGTAAGGTAAATGTCAATGTTTCTTTTTAACTTAATGTAGAAAGACAAACACCATTGTAATATCAATTTTATCCTCATGAAAGACGTATATCGACAAAGCTACCAATTAAAGTAGTGTGCGTTTACTTTTTCTTTTCTTATAACATTCTATGTTTGTTTTTTTCGTACAACCAAGTAACCCGTCGTGGGTCGTGCTTAGCACGACCCTTAAAATGTACCTAGTATATATATATATATATATATATATATATATATATATATATATATATATATATATATATATATATATATATATATATATATATATATATATATATATATATATATATAGGGATGAGCTTTTGACCCGGAGAACCGGACCGGACCGGGAACCGAACTGGAACCGGTTCGGTTCTCGGTTCTCCATTTCCCACAAAATCGGTTCTCGGTTCTTCGGTTCTCGGTCCGGTTCGGGCCGGGTCCGGAACCGAACACATTTCTTAATAGCACATTATAGTATACCCGAACCGGAACCGAAACCGAACCGGAACCGAACCGGTAGGAACCGGAACCGGGGTATTCGGTTCGGTTCCCGGTTCTTCGTTTCCTATAAAATCGGTTCTCGGTTCCTCGGTTCTCGGTCCGGGTCGGTCCGGGTCCGGACCGATTCTCATCCCTATATATATATATATATATATATATATATATATATATATATATATATATATATATATATATATATATATATATATATGAGTGTACACTTTCACACAACTTATAACTGCCGATGCACCATCAATTGAACGTGATAGATGATCAACGATTTCAAATTATGATTAACAAATATTTGTTATTGTTTATTTATTAATATATTAATTTAATAATCACAAAAACCATTCATATTACTTTAATTTATAAATCTAAATATCAAATTAGAAATATTAAAGCAAATCAACATCCTAAAATTTAATATTTACGTATATTCGTTGAAGACGACTAACTATTTTAGATATCAATATATTATTTTTCTTGATAATAAGTACCACACATACCAATTGAATGTATAAGTTAACAAAGTCATTTAAGTTATAATAGTTTAATGATAAATAACTTTTTAGTTGAAATTTGAAGAGCTTTAATATCTATATTTATATATTTGTTATATTATAGTAATTTTTCCTTCAACCACATTGATTTGAAAATCTAATAACTTTTCATATGTCTTCTAATAATAATTATTAACTGTTTCATTAATGTGAGATAATTGTTTGGATTTAGCATTAATGTCATTGTTAGTTTGTACTCATAATTGGTGTGATAAAGTTTTATATATATATATATATATATATATATATATATATATATATATATATATATATATATATATATATATATATATATATATATATATATATATATATATATATATATATATATATATATATATATATATATATATATATATATATATACATACCATGATATTATAATATTTATTATGCTAATTCATTTCAATTAAACGTTAGCTTTTAGTTGTTAAATTTGACGACAAAATATATTTTTAATGTTATTGTATATGTAATGTGTAAAATTTTGAATCGGTATACGAAAGCCTCTAGCCTGATCAATTGGTATATTATTATTATTTTGTATTTAAACAAATTAGTATTTAAAATTGACAACGTTTCTATCAACATTCAACAACCAATTTAGTTGAAGTTGAAAATACATGATTTTTTACATTTAATATTAGTATTATTTATCATTTTAAATACCATAAGTATCAATTAACATCTTAAGGTTTAAAACCATTTGGAATTATTGTGATTTAATGATAAATAAGATTAGTTAGAATTAAATAGTTTTGACATTAACATAACTATTTAATGGAATCAGTTATTTTTCATTGAATATGCAGTTTAATATAAATAGTTAACTTCAATCACATGAAAATATTTCATTTCTAAAAATAGTTTCACCATTGTTATGACATATACTAAGATAACCGAGATTAACATATTGAAAGGTGATATAATTATTTTAGTGCAAGTGTGTAGCACATGAGAAGCAACTAATCTTAAAAATAAAAATGTTATAATGGGACCGGAGATTGTATTTGTTTATGATTTGATATACTTGTCTTTATGTTCAGAATTTTTTTGTTGCAAATAGATGCAAAATAACTAAATATCTATTTTCAAGCATATTAATTTGAATATTATTTGTTAATTGCATTATATTATTATAACTACTTTAAACTTTTTAATTTTCAACTTTCCAATAGATATCTATTTTTTTCTTATTGTTAAATATAATGTCAAAAGTTTATATCAACCTTTTATTTTAGTATTATTTTATAGTTAACAACGATAAACTAATTATTATTCACAATATATATTTGTTAGTATTTTGATTATATAATTTTTATTCATGCGCAACGCGCATGTATTCGCCTATTATATATACATATCCCATCCAAAAATCTCTCTCGCTCACACACACACACACACACACACACACACACTCTCTCTCTCTCTCTCTCTCTCTCTACTTTAATAGTTAGAATCAAGGGGTGCCAAATATGGTGTTTTGATAATCAAATGATTTATTAAAACGTCCATTTTTTGTATTGATATTTCTACTCTGTGTCTAGATTTAAAAATATTTACCCTGAACTAATCCCTAACGCCATTCAAATTTAGGTACAAATATGATAACAAAGTTACCGGAGAATATATGAAATATAGTTCCAAAAATTGCATTTCATGAGTATATATACTCATCCATCCGAGAAAAAAACTTGAAGATTGACAAGAATGGCGGCCTTGTGCAATTCAATTTGATTTCTGGAAATAACTGTTAGCCAGCTCTAGGAGCCTGAAAAGAGAATAGAACAAAAAGCTGTTAGGCAACATGGGTGTCGAAGCCAACGTGGCTGCCATAGACAACTTCGGCTATCAAGGAGCTTGAGCTGCCACACCCAAAACCTGCATATTTCTTCTTTACTCCTTTACACTGAAAAAGTTTTTCACTTTATTTCTAACTCAAAATTATGTAGAGGGGTGCTGCCTCTTAGACCCACCCTGCAAGCAATCACAATCCCCTTAATCCCCCATCGTTCGACATGTTCATTATTAATTGCCTTATATACAAATATGCATTTCGTACCACCTAATTTGTATTGTGGATAGTTTAAGTATCATTCGTCATTCTGTGTTAACTTCAATTGCAACATGAAGTTGAAAACATAAACCTCTCTGAAATCCATTCCTTTTATCGCGTAGAACGTGAATATAATTTTTTTACCTTTTTAATTTATTTTCGGTACTTCCTTTTAAAAACCTGTCCAGTCAAGGCCTTCATTGTTTGATTGTTGTTGAGTTTGTTTAGGGCTTTGGGCCATTGTATGATGCTTGAGAAACTAAACCCAACTCAAGGCCCATTTTTCAAAGTCACTTGGACATGTAAACTAAACATAACGATAACAATGCGGCATAAGAATTGATACATTCAGTATCTGTATTTTACCATAACTAGTTGTGTACCCGCGCAATGCGGCGGGACACAAATCGTTGTTGTAAATCAAAAATGAAATTGGTGCATTGGATTCTACGTAGAGTATTATATTGTTCATGGTAAGGATTCATCAATGGTCCATCGAATTACAATAAAACACAAGATATGAAGTAATCAAATATACGATTGCATCAAATAACCAATTTGAGACGTACAAAAATTTTACATAGCATAAAGCATAACAGGTTTGAAAACACATCGTTGATACATTTGAGGTTAAATTTATGAACACTCTTGATTTCTTCTCTTAACGACTTACTTACTACCTAGATCTAAAAGCATTAGTATTAAAAGTATTTTTTTTTTCATATTTCTATTTTGTCTGGGACAAATTCACTTACTACTCGTAAATCGTATCCACAAACCAACAAGGATTGGTATGGAAAGTTAGGTGTATTTCATATTGGCCCACATTGTAATATTACTAAAAGCAATATTATATGCCCCCGACCTTCAATCCAAAACACTCAGGAATCATGCCTCCTAACCTCACTCATTTGTAGACGGTCATGATATACCAGTTGCAACAATTATCCTGCCAATTAAATTTGGGTAAATATACAAAAATAATAGTAATCATGTCAGTCCGGCATATAAGTATTTGGGTTTCATCCCCTCTAATGATAATCTGCTAACAACCCTTAGGGTGAGCTCTGTCCCAACTATTATCTGATCATATATCTATCTCCAATAATCTTTCTTTTTCGAGAAAATGGAAGCACTAATCTTTTAACCATTTCTAATTTTTGAGTTAATCAAGTTTGACCTCAAAAGAAAATGAATACAGGGGATGTATTTCTTGGCAGCTCCTAAGTCCTTCATTTCAAAATCAGCTTTCAACTGGTCTTTTAACTTCTGAATCTCCTTCATATCTTTTGCTGCAATCAACATGTCATCCACGTACAAGAGTAAGTATATCTTTGAACCATCGTCACCTTTCTTGAAATAAACGCAACTATCATAGGTGCACCTGCTGAATTTGTGACTGGTCATGAAAGAATCAAGTGATTGGATGATTGCTATGCATAATGAGATGGAATCCTTGCAAAGAAATGGTACTTGGGATTTAGTTCCTATTCCAAAAGGGAAAAGACCAGTTAAATGCAAGTGGGTCTACAAGCTCAAAGAACCTGTTAATAGGTGAAGATTTTTCAAAGGTAGGTTTGGTAGCCTCCTTTGGAATGCAAATTCTTCTTTGATTCACATTGATTTTTTCCACACTCATAAGCCTATAAATACTAGGCTTTGGTTGAGAAGCAAGATGCACCACTTGAGCTCAAAACAAGAGTTATAAATTGTAATCTTGTGAGTATTAATAAGATTTCTCTAGTTGCGGCTCGTGGACGTAGGATTTGCACCGAATCCGAACTACGTAAAAATCCTTGTGTTCTTCTTGCTTTATTTTCGTGAGTTTGTGTGTGTGTGATAGTGTTTCCGCTGCGTGTACCCTGTCCGATTCCTACCAACTGGTATCAGAGCTTCGGGTTTTGGAGGAGGTCTCGGTTTTAGAAATTAGAGTATGCTCTGTGGTTGCAGTTTTGTCTGATCTTCCACATCAGAAACTAATTTCTATTAATCGTATTAAAAGGTATCTTGGTACTTTGAAGGGTACTGTTCTGTCACACAAAAGTACTATAAAATATTTGTCTCTTGTTTGTCGTAATGGCTGAAGACAAGGTTGTAATCGAGAAGTTCAACGGTTCTGACTTTAGTTGGTGGAAAATGCAAATAGAAGCATTGTTATGTCAGAAAGATTTGGACGTGGTACTTGGAGACAAACCGGAGAAAATGGAAAAAGCTGCTGAAGATGCATGGAACTCAAAGGACAAGAAAGCTAAGGCGGTTATTACATTGTCGTTGGAAAGAAGCGTCGCTTTCAACATCATGAAGGAAACCACGACGCGTGGTATGATGGATGCTCTGACGAACATGTATGAGAAACCGTCGGCGGCTAACAAGGTGTTCTTGATGAGGGAATTGTTCACGACAAGGATGCATGAAGACAGCTCAGTTACGATTCACATTAACAATCTAAATTCAATTCTGTCCAGATTGTCATCTGTGGAAATTAAATTTGATAACGAGACTCAAACTTCACTACTACTAGCTTCACTACCTGATAGCTGGTCTGGAACAGTAACCGCTGTTACAAGTTCAGTGGGGACCAGTGGTATGACTTTTGAAGGGGTTAGAGATTTGGTTCTTGGCGAGGATGTCAGACGCAAGAATCAAGGTGGATCTTCTTCTTCTAAGTTATTAAATGTCGGAAGAGGTAGAGGGAATAGCAAGAATAGTGGGAGCAGTGGGAGTCGGGGAAGAAGTTCATCTAGAACTTGAAAGAATGTGAAGTGCTGGAATTACCAAGAGGTGGGACATGTTAAGAGTCAATGTCCAAAGAAAGAATTGAACATTGCTGGTGCCGAGAGTGTGTCTGAGGATGATGCACTGATACTAAGTATGGAAAGTTCTGTAGACTCTTGGGTCATGGATTCAGGGGCTTCGTTTCACGCCATGGACAACGGAGAAACGATGGTGAATCTAAAAGAAGGAGATTTTGGGAAGGTACGGTTAGCAAATGACGAGATGCTTCAAGTAACGGGCATGGGAGATATTGATCTGGTTACTTCATTGGGAACTACATGGAACCTGAAGAATGTCAGGGTGATTCCGGAGCTGAAGAAGAAATTGATTTCTGTTGGTCAGCTGGATAAACAAGGACTGGAAGTAAGGTTTGGTGGTGGTAAATGGAGGGTGGTCAATGGTAATTCGGTGATTGCTCAAGGTATGAAGCGTGGGTCATTGTATGTAACACCCGACTTATTAACCAAAAACACCCCAAAAATTTTCATTTTTCAAACCAAATATTTTACAATTAAAACATAAGTAGGGGGTATTAGTTAATACAATACGAGTACAAGAGTATCACGAAGTACAATACATAAAATATTATACATTCTTCAAGCCGGGTCGTTACTTCAAATACTAAATCCTCAGTCACGGACTTTATCCTTTCCCTTGACGGGATCACGCTCACCTGCAGGGACATATCAAATAAACGGTGAGCTATAAAGCCCAATGAGTAATCAAATCAAGAATAACATGTATAAGAATAAAATTCTCTATACAAAGTCAAATATGTATTATCATGCAATACAAAATCAAATATGGCTCACGGGTTAGCCCGCTATTGCCTTGGCTCACGGGTTAGCCCGCTGTTGCCTAGACTCACGGGTTAGCCCGCTGTTGTCTATATAAATTTAACTCATCAGAATAAACTGTGGCTCACGGGTTAGCCCGCTGTTGCCTAGACTCACGGGTTATCTGGTATTGTCGTATATCAAATCATATACTCTGTCAAAATTTGTCCCCAAAATCATTTCCACCTGCAGCTGCTCTTTTAACAAATATCACACCGGATAACAGTGAGATTACTCACCTGAAGGTTTGCTACAACTAGCTTTTGTCGTTTCTTGCATTGAAATGAAATCCGCAAGATTTTGTCCCGTACCTATAATTCCATTTATTTCACAATGATTACAAGTTAATATACTATTTCAGTTGGTTCTAATGCACAAGAGTCTAACATAAGACCAATTCCAAGCATTAACCATTGATATATAATTTAATACACTTCCCGAAATACGCGTATTCTACTACAGTACTTTCGGGAGGTCGTATTTGTATTCCGATAATTTTCCATGAAGTTTTACAACATATTAGACCTATGTTTAAAATTTCAGGTCAATCGGATAATCCTAGCATCAAAATCACATTTGGAAATTGCACCAAATTTTAACAGAGGATTTCTGCACTGCTGCCGCACCCTCGCGTCGCGACCTAAGCCTTGGTCGTCGCGTCGCGAGCGCTGGGGGATGCAGACATTGAGCTCCGATTTTGTGCTTAAAAATCCCATTTTCCTTATTAAGCCCTTATTACTCGACTTAATCACAAGGAATTGTTCCAATACCAAAACCTTTGGCTAATAACAAGTTTTAAACCATTGAATGATCAAATTCAAATCCATTTTCACAATTTCCCGTTTTCACAATTTTAGTCCAAAAACCGAAATTGTTGAGTTTTACTTGCTTCTAATGATTTCTTTCAGTCATTATAGCATCTAGAACTCATTTTAATCCATTAGAATCATTTTTATCACAAGAACTCATCATCTAGGATTCTTGACCAAAATCCCAATTCTTGAACAATAGCAACCTACTTCCATTTTCTTTGAATTAAGTCCTTTTAGCATGACTTACTGGAAGTATTAAGTTACTTATCACAAAATTCCTAACTGAAATTACAGTTTTCAGTTCAAGATTGAAGAACACACACCAAAGCTTGGTAAGAACTTAATAACTTACCTCAATTGCTTCCAAGTCTTCAATTCCAAGCCTAGAATCCGATTCCTAGCTTTAATTCTTCAAGAAAATTCCAAGTTTCTGCAATCGATCACTCCCAAAACCCTCTCCCGATGCTTCCAGATTTTCTGCACATGTGAGAGAGCTTGTCCCACTATTTATACTTCCAGAAATTGCAGTTTAGTCCCTGGAGTTGTTATTCTTGAAGTTTTGCCACATTTTACACATTTTTATGACAAAAATCAGATTTTATAACATTTTAAGTCCAAGACTCAAAATATTATTACAAAACAAGTCCTTTTCTGTCCAAAAGACCAAATTACCCTTCTAAGGTAAAATGACCAATTTGTCCTTTTTATTATAATTACATAATAAACATGTTTTGGCGTTACAAATTCTCCCCTCCTTCAAGAGATTTCGTCCACGAAATCATGCAAAGAGTTGAGGGTATTTCTCCCTCATCTCACTTTCGGTCTCCCACGTCATGTCGGAACCTTTGTGATGACGCCAAAGCACTTTCACCATACTGATCTTTTTATTTCGCAGCTGTCTTATCTTGCGGTCTAACACCCTCTCGGGTTGTTCCGGATATCTCAACTTTTCATCTACCTCAATTTCAGCAAGAGGTACATGTTGAGACTTATCAAACAAAGTTTTCCTTAAATGGGACACATGGAATACATCATGTATACCATGAAGTTCATCAGGTAACTCCAATCTATACGCCACGGCTCCAACTCTTTGGGATACACGTAAAGGTCCAATGAAGCGAGGACTCAACTTCCCTTTCTTCCCAAAACGAATTAAGCCTTTCCAAGGGGATACTTTGAGCATTACCATATCTCCTACTTGGAATTCTATCGGTTTCACCCGTTTGTCCGCATACTGTTTCTGTCTATTCTGAGCTACCTTCAAATTTTCGCGTATTAGTTTGATCTTTTCTTCAGTCTGTGCTACAATTTCAGGTCCAGCCAACGGCTTTTCCCCAACTTCAGTCCAGCAGGTCAGAGTACGGCACGGTGCTCCATACAAGGCTTCATACGGGGCCATCTGAATGCTGGAATGATAGCTGTTATTGTACGCGAACTCCACTAAAGGCAAATGATCTTCCCAGCTTCCACCGAAATCTATGACACAAGTTCTCAACATGTCTTCCAAAGTCTGGATTGTTCTTTCACTCTGACCATCGGTCTGCGGGTGATATGCGGTACTCATAAGTATTTTTGTACCCAATTGCTTTTGAAGACTTTGCCAAAAATGAGAAGTAAATCTACTATCTCGGTCCGATACTATCGATGCTGGAAGTCCATGCCGACAAATCACCTCATCAATGTAGATTTTCGCCAGTTGATCTACTCTGTACTTTTCTTTATATGGTATAAATTGTGCCGATTTGGTCAATCGATCAACAATCACCCATATAGAATCATAACCTCGCGGTGTCCGCGGCAACTTTGTCACAAAATCCATGGTAATATGGTCCCATTTCTTCTCTAGAACCGGCAATGGTTGTATTTCCCCATACGGTTTCTGATGGTTTGACTTAACTTGCAGACATGTCAAACATCTTTTCACAAATCTTCCAATGTCTCTCTTCATTCCAGGCCACCAATACATCGGTTTTAACGTCCGATACAACTTGGTACTGCCCGGATGAACTGCATATCGACTAAAATGTGCATCTTCTAGAAGCAAATTCCGCGCCTCTCCTTGTTTTGGGACCCATATTCGACCTCTGAAGGTTTTCAACTTCTGAGCATTTTCTTCCAGATGCTTCAAATATCCAACTATTCTTTCGCTTTTTACATTTTCCGGCTTACACGCTTCTTCTTGTGCTGAACGAATCAATTCTGGTAACCGGCTTGCTACACCCATACAAGTGGATGTAACTTTCAAAGGAGCTTCTTTTCTGCTTAGAGCATCTGCCACCACATTCGCCTTGCCAGGGTGGTACTGAATTTCACAGTCAAAGTCTTTAAGTAGGTCCATCCATCTTTGCTGTCTCATGTTAAGCTATTTCTGGTCGAAGAGGTACTTCAGGCTCTTATGATCAATGTAAATAACAAACTTCACACCGTATAAGTAGTGCCTCCACAGCTTTAATGCTAGAACCACCGCAGCTAATTCCAGATCATGAACTGGATATTTCTTTTCAGCATCTTTTAATTGGCGGGACGCATAGGCTATGACCCGGCCTTTCTGCATTAGAACACACCCAAGTCCGATTCTTGAAGCATCGCTGTAGATCACGTATTCTTCTCCGCTTTGCGGTAGTACTAACACCGGTGCTTCACATAAAGCTTGTTTCAACTTCTGAATGCTTCTTGCTGTTTTTCGGCCCACGTGAACTTTTCACCTTTCTTAGTTAACTTGGTCAACGGAACGGCTATCGAGGAGAAATTCTCGACAAATCTTCTGTAATAGCCTGCCAAACCAAGAAAACTTCGTACTTCAGTGGGACTTCGAGGCGGTTCCCACTTCATCACGGCTTCAACTTTTGCTGGATCAACTTTCACTCCTTCGGCATTAATTACATGGCCAAGAAATTGGACTTCTCTTAGCCAGAATTCACACTTGGAGAATTTTGCATACAACTTCTCCCGGCGAAGCAACTCCAAAACTTGTCGCAGATGCACTTCATGTTCGGCTTGGCTTCGCGAATACACCAAGATGTCATCAATAAACACTATCACCGAGGTATCAAGAAACGGTCGACACACTCGGTTCATAAGATCCATGAATACGGCTGGAGCATTGGTTAACCCAAAAGGCATCACCAAAAACTCATAATGACCGTATCGCGTTCGGAAAGCTGTCTTCGGAATGTCAGATTCTCTTATCTTCAGTTGATGGTAACCCGACCTCAAGTCAATCTTAGAAAAGTAGGACGCGCCTTGTAGCTGATCAAACAAATCATCTATTCTGGGTAGCGGGTATTTGTTCTTCACCGTGATCTTATTCAATTCCCGATAGTCAATACACATGCGCATTGACCCATCTTTCTTCTTGACAAACAGAATAGGGGCTCCCCAAGGCGATGTACTCGGTCTGATGAAACCCCTGTCTAACAATTCTTCCAGTTGCTTCCGCAGTTCCACCATCTCTGAAGGTGCTAAACGGTATGGAGCTCGAGCAACAGGAGCAGCTCCCGGAATCAGTTCAATCGTGAACTCAACCTGTCGATCTGGTGGCAACCCTGGAAGTTCGTCTGGAAACACATCTGGGAACTCGTTCACCACATTCACATTCGCTACCCCCACTTTAATTTGTTGAGCTACCGATACATAAGCCAAATAGGACATCCCTCCTTTACTGACACAACTTCGGGCTTGAGCAAAAGAAATAACTGGCATTCTTAACCGAGGTCGTTCACCCTGAATCTTCATCCATTCCCCCTCCAGTGATAATAGTGTGATGTTTTTATTTCTACAATCCATGTTGGCATAATTTGTTGCCAACCAATCCATACCCACAATTACACCAAATTCGTTGGTAGTCATCGGCTTCAAATCTATAGGGAAAGTGGTCCCGTAGATTTTAAGCTGACAACCTTCCAAGTGTTCAGAAACCCAAACATATCTGTCGTCCGCTATAGCCACTTCTAAGCTTTCATCCATTGAGGTTAATGGTACATTTATACGTGGCAACAAAGACTCCGATACAAAACAGTGTGTAGCCCCCGGATCAAAAATAACATATACAGGTATGTAATTAAGAGTAAAGATACCTGTCACCACATCTGTCTTCTCACGGGCTTCTTCCACGGTCATCTGGAAAGCTCGCGAGGCCACCGGTCGTCCCCTGTTCTTCGACTCTTCTTTCTTTCCCACTTGATCTTCCCTAGGTCTTTCACTGTATACTCCAGATTTCAGTTGGGGACAGTTCAGACGAATATGATCCGTAGCCCCGCATTGGAAACACCTACGGTCCGCCCGACAGTCCCGTGTAGAATGACCCGTTTTTCCACAATTTCGGCAACTAACTGACCCAGTATCGTTGCGACAGCTGCCCGTGTGCCTTTTTCTGCATTTTTCGCACCACTTTCCTTCATCTTTCTGACCTTTTCCCCTAGACCCGGATTGTTGCGACTTTTTCTGAGGCGTCCAACCTTGGTCTTCCGCCTTTCGTTTCGTTTCCAAAACTTTCTTCTCGTCTTCTTGTCGCTTCAGTTCTGTTTCTCTTTCTGTGGCTCGATCCACCACTTGCCGGAAAGTAGTTAGTTTCAAAGGTTGCACAATTTCTCTAATTCGGGTTGTCAACCCCCGGACATACTTGTCGATCTTTCTCTTTTCAGTGTAGATATGGTGTTCCGCAAACCTAGATTTCTCCAGAAAGCTAAGAGTATATTCCTGAACAGATCGGGAACCCTGTTCCAGATGCAGGAATTCATCCTCCAACTTCTGAATAGCTACTTCCGAGCAGTATTCTTCATTGAACTTTGTCTTGAATTGCTCCCAATGTATCGATTGGGATGAATCAAGATCCAGTGATTTATAGTAGGTTTGCCACCAATGTAGTGCACCGCTTGTAAGTTGGTTTATGGCAAATTCAACTTTATCATCATCCGCACACTTGCTTACTCGGAACACCTTCTCAATATGCATGATCCATTCCATAGCTTTGACTGGATCATCTGTCCCCGAGAATTCCTTTGGTTTACAACCAAGGAAGGCTTTATACGTACACCCAACTTTCTTTACCGAGGCTTCCCCACCTTGAGTTTCTTTTACTGCCCGGGCATGACTTTCTCCCTGGCTTTCGTCTTCCGGCTGCCTGTCATGAACGCTTTTTGCAGCCTCTTCAGTAGGATTAGGATTGGCACTCGGATTAGGATTGCCACTTGGGTTGGGATTATTTGTTAATGTAGGCATCATCTGCCTAACCACTTCTTCCACAATAGCTCGTATATCAGGTGGATTTTCTCCCACCGGTTCCCGTGCTGGTGCTCTTCGCCCAACAGAGCCGCATGACCGAGCTGGTCCACTTCTTGCAGTTCCACGCGAATTCGCACCAGTAGGATTGCTTCGTGTATTTCTCATACTTCAAAATTTCAGCAAACCGTTAGATTACATATATAATAACAAACTTATATATATCTAACAGTCCATTTATCTGTTCTTCTCTCAAGGTTTAAGTCCAGGAATCTAGTCTAAGACACCTAGTTCACTTAAACCACGGCTCTGATACCAACTTGTAACACCCGACTTATTAACCAAAAACACCCCAAAAATTTTCATTTTTCAAACCAAATATTTTACAATTAAAACATAAGTAGGGGGTATTAGTTAATACAATACGAGTACAAGAGTATCACGAAGTACAATACATAAAATATTATACATTCTTCAAGCCGGGTCGTTACTTCAAATACTAAATCCTCAGTCACGGACTTTATCCTTTCCCTTGACGGGATCACGCTCACCTGCAGGGACATATCAAATAAACGGTGAGCTATAAAGCCCAATGAGTAATCAAATCAAGAATAACATGTATAAGAATAAAATTCTCTATACAAAGTCAAATATGTATTATCATGCAATACAAAATCAAATATGGCTCATGGGTTAGCCCGCTATTGCCTTGGCTCACGGGTTAGCCCGCTGTTGCCTAGACTCACGGGTTAGCCCGCTGTTGTCTATATAAATTTAACTCATCAGAATAAACTGTGGCTCACGGGTTAGCCCGCTGTTGCCTAGACTCACGGGTTATCTGGTCTTGTCGTATATCAAATCATATACTCTGTCAAAATTTGTCCCCAAAATCATTTCCACCTGCAGCTGCTCTTTTAACAAATATCACACCGGATAACAGTGAGATTACTCACCTGAAGGTTTGCTACAACTAGCTTTTGTCGTTTCTTGCCTTGAAATGAAATCCGCAAGATTTTGTCCCGTACCTATAATTCCATTTATTTCACAATGATTATAGGTTAATATACTATTTCAGTTGGTTCTAATGCACAAGAGTCTAACATAAGACCAATTCCAAGCATTAACCATTGGTATATAATTTAATACACTTCCCGAAATACGCGTATTCTACTACAGTACTTTCGGGAGGTCGTATTTGTATTCCGATAATTTTCCATGAAGTTTTACAACATATTAGACCTATGTTTAAAATTTCAGGTCAATCGGATAATCCTAGCATCAAAATCATATTTGGAAATTGCACCAAATTTTAACAGAGGATTTCTGCACTGCTGCCGCACCCTCGCGTCGCGACCTAAGCCTTGGTCGTCGCGTCGCGAGCGCTGGGGGATGCAGACAGTGAGCTCCGATTTTGTGCTTAAAAATCCCATTTTCCTTATTAAGCCCTTATTACTCGACTTAATCACAAGGAATTGTTCCAATACCAAAACCTTTGGCTAATAACAAGTTTTAAACCATTGAAGGATCAAATTCAAATCCATTTTCACAATTTCCCGTTTTCACAATTTTAGTCCAAAAACCGAAATTGTTGAGTTTTACTTGCTTCTAATGATTTCTTTCAGTCATTATAGCATCTAGAACTCATTTTAATCCATTAGAATCATTTTTATCACAAGAACTCATCATCTAGGATTCTTGACCAAAATCCCAATTCTTGAACAATAGCAACCTACTTCCATTTTCTTTGAATTAAGTCATTTTAGCATGACTTACTGGAAGTATTAAGTTACTTATCACAAAATTCCTAACTGAAATTACAGTTTTCAGTTCAAGATTGAAGAACACACACCAAAGCTTGGTAAGAACTTACTAACTTACCTCAATTGCTTCCAAGTCTTCAATTCCAAGCCTAGAATCCGATTCCTAGCTTTAATTCTTCAAGAAAATTCCAAGTTTCTGCAATCGATCACTCCCAAAACCCTCTCCCGATGCTTCCAGATTTTCTGCACATGTGAGAGAGCTTGTCCCACTATTTATACTTCCAGAAATTGCAGTTTAGTCCCTGGAGTTGTTATTCTTGAAGTTTTGCCACATTTTACACATTTTTATGACAAAAATCAGATTTTATAACATTTTAAGTCCAAGACTCAAAATATTATTACAAAACAAGTCCTTTTCTGTCCAAAAGACCAAATTACCCTTCTAAGGTAAAATGACCAATTTGTCCTTTTTATTATAATTACATAATAAACATGTTTTGGCGTTACATTGTATATGGTTGAGGTACCTGCTGAGGGAAGTATGACCGTCCCGGTTAAGCATGGCAAAATCTGGTTCGCTAAATCTAGTGCTAAGAGAGTTCATTTTGCAAACATGAATTCTGGAGCCAAGGGGATGTTAGTTGAACGAGTCGGAAAGTCTAAACCATTCAGGGGATTTTGTGACAGTGGGAGCACAGGGTGTGTTCCGGGTACATTTACAAAGAGCCGTTGGGTTTTGAAGACTAAGACTGAAAAATTCTCTCCTGTTGGAAGTTTGCAAAGTTTGGAGAGTGTTAGTGGTCCTCGGTGTATCTCTGGAGCTGGTGGAGTGTCCAAACCGGTTGAGACAGAGGATGAGTCGGTGGTGGGATTAGCCACGGCTGAGTTGAAGCTAGTGGGAGCTTCAACTGGCCCTTCTAGTACTTGAAGATGAGGGGTGGCTGCAATTAGAGAAATTGGACTAAGTTTAGCTTGTTCTTGGGAGCTGGAGGCTTGGAAGACTTGGTTGTTTTAAGATTACTGAAGTTACTGTATTGTTCAAAATCTTCAAGTGGGAGATTGTTAGGTGAAGATTTTTCAAAGGTAGGTTTGGTAGCCTCCTTTGGAATGCAAATTCTTCTTTGATTCACATTGATTTTTTCCACACTCATAAGCCTATAAATACTAGGCTTTGGTTGAGAAGCAAGATGCACCACTTGAGCTCAAAACAAGAGTTATAAATTGTAATCTTGTGAGTATTAATAAGATTTCTCTAGTTGCGGCCCGTGGACGTAGGATTTGCACCGAATCCGAACCACGTAAAAATCCTTGTGTTCTTCTTGCTTTATTTTCGTGAGTTTGTGTGTGTGTGATAGTGTTTCCGCTGCGTATACCCTATCCGATTCGTAACAATGTAACCCAAATATCATGCTAAATCGCCTGCCAACACATCTCCAATCACAAAACTCGCACTATGAAACCCAAATGCTCATATGAAGCAATTAAAGACAAATGCCCATTTTATGTAAAATATACCAATAAGAGAGTTCTAGTGAAAACGTCAACATCAAACCCCTGATAGCAAATTTTAGATTAGTTGCTTAAGTTTAACCTTCCGTAACACTTAACGAACCCGAATGGAGATCACCATCTGTTAAAGCTTTTTTTTCATAGAGCATTCATCACAGGCATCGATTTACATTATAAAAATTGGTGGCAGAATAAATCAAATACCTTAAAAATGTGATGCACAACAAGACTTGTTTCGTGTTCCCTTGAAGCCAATGCCTAGAAATTATCGCAAGAAAATTCATCTTCATTTTAATTGCTTAATTAATAACAAGAACGTATGTTTTAATTGCTTCATTAATTAACAATTTAATAGATACACATGAGTTGTGTAACACCCCTTTTCTTTAACCATATTTAAAGTACAAATACAGTTTTCAAACATATTTTTACAACTCGTGACTATAAAATAGCCACTTAATTTTTTTTTATTTATTTTACAAACTTAACTCGAGGGGGGAATTACAGACTCAATACAGATACCATAATTTAAACTTACAGTATTTAAACCGGTTCCAACTGCAGTCTTTGCTCCTTTCACCTAAGTACATAGCATTTCAAAAAAAAAAAATAGTATACGTGAGACATAAAGCCTCGTGAGTAATATGGGTTTAGACCTAAAAACTTTTCTGTTCAAAACTTGAAATATTAAAATTACACTGTTCAAAATTGATTTATTTCATAAATCTCAAAATATCTTTTCTTCTTTACTTTCAAACTTTAAAAAGAATTTCTTTCATAAAACTGCTTTCTTTCTCATTTTCTCGTGACCAACTGAAACTTATGAATTAAGTTAATTAATTCATTCAACTAGCTCCCCTCGTGGGACAGAACAGATCTGCCCACTCGGTTATGCTCATTCTGTCTCCCCTTTGTGACTTGGAACGAATTCAAGCACAAGGGTACACTTAAGCTAGACAACTACTTCGCGACGGGAGGTACCATCCCAGTAGTGTCTTCTGATCCCCCGATTATGTGGGTGATCCTAGTCCGGACAACTGGCTCATACTTCTTTCTTTCTTTAATTCTTACTTCATTTCATCTCAAATTGGTCAAAATGGGACACAATTTGTAAACAACTCTTACTCAAACATTTTTATAACTCTTTGCTAAAAATACTTTCAAAACTGCTTTTGACATCTTAGTTCCTATAAGGAACTTCTTTCAAAATACTTTGCAAACAATACTTTAAAAATCTGCTTTTAACACTAAGCCCTTGTATAGAGCTTCATTAAAAACTATTTTCCAAACTTTAGTATTTATAAACATTTGGAAATCATACCTTTCTGAAAGTAATATTTTGCTATGTACTATAAAAATCCTCATAAAACTCACCTTGGTTCTATTACGGTTTACTAAGCTTCACGTACGGCTTTTCCCTTCCCGTGCTCAACAACGTTTGAAGCACCACCTATATAAATAGTATATATAAATACTCAATATAATTAACTTTATAATGCTAAAGTCTCATATGACATAACTCCAGGTTATAATAAATGTATAACCATTAATACACTCGTTTTATCGTTTTTCCCGAGATACGTGTATACTGCTACAGTAATCCCGAGGGGTCGTATTTCAGTTCCGACTCTTTTCCATGAAATCTTAGGCCATATTAGACTTGTGTTTCAAATTTGAAGTCAATTGGACAAGTCTAGCTCAATTTCCAAAAATCAAGTTTTAACAATAAACTTGAAATTAGCCACTGCCGCTACAGTGACTTTTCTGCAAGGTCGGATTACGGATTTGACCATTCCCAACATGTTCTTATATCATTTCAAGGTTATGGCTAAAATTTCAGGTCAATCGGACATGTCTAGCTATGGTTTCTAGCATTTGAATTTTTTAACATTTTTGGTCCCTGCCTGGCCCCTGACTGAAGGCGCACTGCACCAGGTATGGGGCGCACTGCGCCTGGGCGCACCCCGCCCTGGTCCTGGGCGCACTGCGCCTGGCGCCTGGGCAGGCTCCTCCTGATCAGTCGCGATTTGGCACTGTAGCATGCAGTTTTAAGGCTTTAAGCTCTTATTCCAGGTCTTAATCACCTGGGGTTTGTTCTAGGACTAAAAACCTTGACTAATAACACATTTTAAGCCATTAAAACACTTTAATAGATAAATTGCAGAAATTAAAGTTCTTGGCTAAACTTGAAAATTCTCAAGAATAGCATTCTACTTTCATGTTTTTGAGTTAAGTTCCTAACTAATGGCTTATTGGAAGCATTAGCTACTTAACCCACATGATTTATGACTGAAATTTCAGTTTCAATTTCTTCCAAAGACCAAATTCAAGCACATACCCAAAAAACTAGGTTAAAGAAGATGGAATCTTACCTCTTTTAACTATGGAATCACTAATTCCAAAGTTAGTTCTTGATTCCTTGGAAATTCCTTTGATCTCTTCTTCCTCTCTAGCGCTTTCTTGCTGTCTCTCGTGCTCTCTGGAATCCTCTGGAGAAATGTTCTTAATCCTTCAATTAATGGGTATAATAACTACTAGATAATATATATATATCTTATTTATAAATAAACTTTACATTTAGGTCCTTTGGTTACTAACTTCTCTTCAAAAATGATCCAAGAGTCACAACTTCACCATTAACTTCCAACTTAACATTTTCATTGACATTTTGGTCATTTTTATGTCAAATGACCAATTTGCCCTTTTTGGCCAAATTTTACTATTCACGCGGTAAAACTCCAAATTTCACATAAACTTTTATTTCTCACTTTATTATTTTACAAATACATATTATTACACATAATAGTCGTACAATATGACAAAAGACGGTTTTTACCCTTTTTGACTTTTTCGCGGGTTCTTACAGTCACCCCTCCTTAATCGGATTCCGTCCTCGGAATCTTTTCGTAATCCGTGAAATTCGGATATTTTCTCTTCATTTCTTCTAACGTTTCCCAAGTTAGGTTTGACCCTAATGGGTGCTTCCACTTGACTAGTACAAGGTCAATCTCCTTGTTCCTTAGCTTCTTAGTCTGCATTTCTAGGATGGCTTCGGGTTCCTCAATCAGTTTGCTAGGAGTCTCCACCCTCAGGTCAGTATACGGTATTACTAACTCTTCTTTACCAAAGTACTTTTTCAAGTAGCATACATGAAAGGTATCATGTATTCCACTGAGTTCAGGTGGTAATTCTATCTTGAACGCTTGTAATCCAACTCTCTTCTGGATTCTAAAAGGTCCAATGTACCTTGGACTCAACTTTCCTCTCTTGCCAAATCTAACCACTCCTTTCCATGGCGACACTTTAATCATTACCAAATCTCCTTCTTGTAAGTCATATGGTCTCTTCTTCAGATT
This sequence comes from Cichorium intybus, assembly GCA_023525715.1. NCBI lineage: Eukaryota > Viridiplantae > Streptophyta > Magnoliopsida > Asterales > Asteraceae > Cichorium > Cichorium intybus. The sequence continues at coordinate 54,582 of JAKNSD010000023.1, read as the reverse complement.
TGAGTAACTCCTCTGTCGATCTTGTGCGGCTTTCATGTTGGCTTGAATTACTCCAATCTTCTCATTAGTTACTCTAACAATCTCTGGCCCTGTAAGTTTTGTCTCACCCGCCTCTGACCAGCATAAAGGAGTTCTACACTTTCTACCATACAATGCTTCAAAAGGTGGCATTTTAATACTAGAATGGTAGCTGTTGTTGTATGCAAACTCCACTAATGGCAGGTGTTCATCCCAACTACCTCCAAAATCCATCACGCATGATCGTAGCATGTCTTCTAATGTCTGGATAGTTCGTTCACTCTGACCATCCGTTTGTGGATGATATGCTGTACTTAACTGAATTCTTGTCCCCATTTTATCTTGTAAGGCTCTCCAGAAGTTAGAGGTAAATCTAGGGTCTCTGTCTGACACGATAGACAATGGTGCACCATATCTTCTAAATACTTCATCGGTATATAACTGGGCTAACTGCTCCAATGGAGTAGTTTCTTTTATAGCTAGAAACAGTGCACTCTTGGTCAACCGGTCCACTATGACCCATATACTATCATGACCTCTTCTTGTTCTCGGTAATCCGACAATCAAGTCCATGGTTACATCTTCCCACTTTCCTGCTGGAATGTGCAATGACTGGGCATCTCCATGCGGGACCTGATGTTCCGCCTTAACTTGTGCACAAATGACACACTTGGAGATGTACTTAGCTATTCTTTTCTTCATTCCAGGCCACCAATACTGTCTTTTCAGATCTTGATAAGTCTTGGTACTCCTTGGGTGTATGGAATACTTTGACTTATGAGACTCTTCTAGTATCAACTTTCTCAATCCTCCTGTCTTCGGTACCCAAATGCGGTTTCTGAAAGTCTTTAACCCCTGACTGTTAGTCTCAAACTGCATGTCTTTTCCTAGCTTTTCATCTTTTAAGTCTCTACTTTCTTCAACTTTCTGCTGAGCTGCTTTAATTTGTTCTATAATGCTGGACACCAATTCTATGCGCATCGACCTTGCTTTGATTCTTTTCTCAGGAGCTTTTCTACTCAGTGCATCTGCTACTACATTTGCTTTACCTGGATGGTACACAATTTCGCAATCATAATCACTGATCAGCTCTAGCCATCTACTCTGTCTCATGTTCAACTCTTTTTGAGTGAACACATACTGCAAACTCTTGTGGTCGGTGAATAGTTTGCACTTTGTACATGTAACGCCAAGACACTCTTTTTATGTAATAATAATAAAAAGGGTAAAAAGGTCATTTTACCTTGGAAGGGTAAATTGGTCTTTTGGACAGAAAAGAATTTAGTATGAAATAATATTTTGAGTTTTGGACTTAAAATGTTATAAAAAACTGATTTTTGGTCATTTTACCACGAAAGGGTAATTTGGTTATTTGACCATGTGAAGGACCAAATATGAAAAATATTGTTTGCTTGTGACAAAAGCATAAGAAAAGAAAGTTTATTGTGATAAAACTTGATATTAGTGCCAAAAGTTCAAGAAATGGAACTTAGGGACTAAATTTGCAAATATTGGAAGTATAAATAGGAGAGTTGACTCTCCTATTGGGGCTGACCATTTTTCAGCTTACGGGAAGGATTTTGGGTGCGATTTCTGGAAGATCTTTGAAGCTTGAAGCAAGAACTTGGATCAATTGTTGGAAGATGATGATTTCCAAGCAAATAAGGTAAGTAAATTACCTTTTTAGTCAAAGTTCTTGAGGTATTCTTGATGGGTTTGATAGAAACTGAAATCTGCAAATTTCAGTTATGATATGTGGTTGAAAGTAGCTTAATACTTCCAATAAGTCATGCTAAAAGGACTTAATTCAAGAAAAATGGAAGTAGGTTGCTATTATTGATAAATTGGGAACTTTGCCAAGAACCCTAAATCATGAATTGATGTGATTAAGGTGTTTCTAAGGGCTTAAAACTTGTTATTAGACAAAGGTTTTAGTCCTTGAACAATCCCTGATCATTAAGTCGAGTATTAAGGGCTTAAAATGAGAAAATGGGATTTTGTAGCTTGAAAATCGGAGTTCTTGGTCTGCTGATCAGCTCTCGCGACGCGACCAGCATGGTCCTCGCGACTCGAAGGGCATGACCTTCGCGCCTCGACCAGCATGGCCCTCGCGACTAGAAGAGCATGGTCTTCGCGACTCGACCATAGGGTCCGTCGCGACTCGAGCCCTGGGCAGAAACCAATTTGTTTTCTGTGAATTTTCCAAGTTTGATTCTTGTGCTAGGCTTATCCGATTGACCTGAAATTTTAAACATAGGTTTAATATGTTGTAAAACTTCATGGAAAATTATCGGAATACGAATACGACCTCCCGAAAGTACTGTAGTAGAATACGCGTATTTTGGGAAGTGTATTAAATTATATAACGATGGTTATTGATTGGAAATACTTGGAAATGGTTCCCAATTGAATTGTATAGGACTCTTGTGTAGTAGAGTCAACTAAAATGGTTATTAACCTATTATCATTTGGTATATAAATGAATAAATAGGTACGGGATAAATGGTTGTGGTGCACGCAAAAGCAAGAAACAACCGGATTCAAATGCAGCTAGTATCCAGGTGAGTAATCTCACTGATATCATATATGATATATGATGATTGAATTGATACAGGTTGAAACAGCTTCGAGAGACGAAAATGACAAGCGTAAAGACATATGAAAATGACAAGACCAGATAAGCCGTGAGTTTATAATAAACAAGAACGGAACTGTGAGTCAAACTTATATAGGCAAGACCGGATAAGCCGTGAGTCATTACGATGACAAGAACGGAGCCGTGAGTCTAGGCAACAGCGGGCTAACCCGTGAGCCATAAATGATCGTGAAACAAGCTGTTACTAAATGGTGCAGCCACTTGTGGCTATGATTTCTGGTGCGGCATTCGGGCTATGATTTCTGGTGCGGCTAACAACGCCTAGTGATATCAAGTATTTTAGGCGTTGTTGAGCCCTGTTCTTGGTAAAATTATATCATATATGCATGGGTATTCTCACTTTTCGTGTCAGGACTTGTCTGGAGAAAAAGAACAGAAACAGGGACTAAAAGTGTACAAAAAGGAACAAGTATGAAAAGAATGCAAAATCAAGAGAAGACGTACGCGCGCCGCGGATTTATATCCTGCGCGACGCGGATGTAAGGCGGTGGAACACATTTAAATGACGAAAAAAACGGGGAACGGATAAGTACGCGCGCCGCGGATTTCACATTTGCGCGGCGCGGTCACGGGAAATTTGCAACTATAAATAGAGGCATTTCCGGCCGAAAACCCTAGCAAAGACCTGGTGAAAACATCGACCTAGAAGCTCTTTGACTCGAGGAATCCATTTCAGAAGTTATAATTTGGTATTTTCATGTTTTTAGATTTTATTCCATTTTAGTTAAACATTTGTAAGCTTGAGTTGAATCTTTGGGTGTGACAACCATCGATCTCCAGCTTAGGGTTCTGTTTTTAGTAGTGTTTAGCTACTGATTTTGATGTTTGGATATTGGTTTTGATAAATGAAATCATTCGGTTAATGTTAATATTGATTTTTCGGTGTTTTGGATGTTAGTTTGTTGTTTGGTTGTTTGATTGTGATTGAAATCGTTTGTGACTTGGTTGGGACTGTTTTCCCTTGCTGAAAACAGTAGCTAACTTGGTTAGGTTAGGCATTAAATCTTGGCTATTAACTGTCTCTTAGAGCTGTTAGTTATTAGCTAGTTTGTGCTATGCTTGGTTTTGCTAGTTTGAATGCCTTCAATTGCTCCTGATTCAGAGATGCACTTCTGAGTTCAGAAAGTAACTAGGTTATTTGGACATAGCTAAGCTTGGCTTGGGTATTTGAATATTGTTTTCAGGTAGAAAGATAGAAATTAATTCCTCCGACTATAGCCGTGACACTATTAGTTGGCAATCTCTCATCTAGGCTGACCACGTAGCTCCTGTGGATCGACCCTGACTCTACTATACTAGTGAATGTTAGGTTATTTCTTATTTTTGACCGCATGACGACCTCTGCGTGCACGTCAGCGGCCTTCGGGCTATGATTTCTGGTGCGGCCTTCGGGCTATGATTTCTGGTGCGGCCTTCGGGCTATGATTTCTGGTGCGGCCTTCGGGCTATGATATTTGGTGCGGCCTTCGGGCTATGATATGTGGTGCGGCCTATATGGCTATGATTTTGGATGCTATATCCAACTGGTGCGGCCTATACGGCTATGATATTATTACAGGTACATGGTGCGGCCTTTTGGCTATGATATCGGGTTATTGAACCCAGCTGGTGCGGCCTGCGGGCTATGAATTATATATTGATAATGTTTTGGTGCAGCTTATATAGCTATGATATAGGGTGCGGCTTAAATAGCCATGAAATACTGTGCGGTCCATTGTGACTAAGAAACATGGGACAGAAATGGTTAGATATGATTATTGTGCAAATAACTGACGTGATTTAATAATTTCAGGTTATCATAAATCAGCCTGTAAGGCTACAAACTAGGATGTGAAATTCTAAGAAATATATGGTCAGCCAGTAAGGCTAGGAGTTTGGATCCGATATCCAAACAGATATATGAATGTATTTTTATACGTGTTATTTGCAGATACGATTACTCACTGAGCTTTATAGCTCACGATATTTGTTATTGTCCCTGCAGGTTAGTCCCTGCAGGTTAGTACGATACTGATAAGGGACAAGATAGAGTCCGTGACTTTGAAGTAGGACTCATAGATGCTGTCAGTAGCAGCCCGGCTTCAAAGGAGACTACAGTATTTTATACTCTCCTTGATACGCTTGTACCCGTTTTTATTAAAATATACCCCTCTATTTATGGTTTTATGTATTGAAACCTTTTGTAAAAATGAAAAATTTTCAGGGGTGTTTTTGTTTTAAAAGCCTGGTGTTACAGTACCATACAAGTAATGTCTCCAAATCTTCAAGGCAAAAACGATCGCTGCAAGCTCTAAATCATGAGTTGTGTACTTTTTCTCTGGATCTTTCAACTGTCTGGAAGCGTATGCTATGACTTTCCCTCTTTGCATCAACACACAGCCAAGCCCCCGATGCGAGGCATCGCTGTACACTTCAAAGTCTTCCGTCCTATTTGGCAATGTAAGGACAGGCGCGTTACACAACTTCTCTTTTAATGTAGTGAAAGCTCTTTCTTGTTCTTCCTGCCATCTGAATTTCTCTTCCTTTCGGGTTAATCGTGTAAGCCGTACTGCTATACGGGAGAAATCTTGAATAAATCTCCTGTAATACCCGGCAAGACCGAGAAAACTTCTAACTTCTGTTGGCGTCTTAGGAGGCTCCCATTTCATTACCGCTTCAACTTTCGCTGGATCAACTTTTATACCTTGGATAGAAACAACATGTCCAAGGAACTGCACTTCTCTCATCCAAAACTCGCACTTGGAGAACTTTGCATATAGCTGTTCCCGCTTCAAGGTCTCAAGTACCAACCGCAAATGGCTCGCATGCTCTTCTTTATTCTTTGAGTAGATCAGAATGTCATCTATGAACACTATAACAAACCGGTCTAAGAATGGTTTACAGACCCGATTCATTAAATCCATAAAGATCGCTGGTGCATTCGTAAGACCAAATGGCATCACTAAAAACTCGTAATGCCCATATCGTGTATGAAACGCCGTCTTCTCTACATCACTTTCTTTTACCCTGACTTGGTGATACCCAGATCTCAAATCAATTTTTGAGAAGTAATCTGCTCCTTGTAACTGGTCAAACAAATCGTCTATTCTGGGCAACGGGTAACGGTTCTTGATAGTAATCTTGTTCAATTCTCTGTAATCAATACACATCCGCATTGATCCATCCTTCTTCTTCACAAACAGAACTGGAGCACCCCACGGAGAAGAACTAGGCCTGATGAAGCCTTTATCTAGTAACTCCTGCAACTGGGACATTAGTTCCCGCATCTCTGTTGGTGCTAACCGGTATGGTGCTCGGGCTATTGGGGAAGCTCCTGGAACAAGATCTATTCGGAACTCAACTTGCCTTTCTGGTGGCAAGCCTGGCAATTCATCCGGGAAAACTTCTGGAAACTCTTTTACTACTTCTATGTCTTTGTACGTCTGTTTTACTTTGTCCTCAGTTATCACATAGGCCAGGAAAGATACACATCCTTTCCTGATACATCTTCGAGCCTTAGCTACACTGATGATACTTGGCACATGCTTTCTTTTTTCCCCATATACGTACACTTTTGCTCCTAGGGTTTTAACGGATACCCTCTTCTGACCACAAGCTATCTTCACATCATTTGCACCAAGCCAATCCATCCCAATTATTACATCAAAGGACTTAATTCCAATAGGAAGGAGATTAAGTCGAAACTTCTTGCAGTTGATGTCAAGTTCGCAATCCCGATACATATGCTGAACTTCCACAAATTTCCCGTCCGCCACTTCTACCTCAAAAACTAGATCTAACAATTCTAATGGGACTTTTAATCTAGCTCCAAACCCATGGGACACAAAAGAATATGTAGACCCAGAATCAAACAGGACATATGCAGGTGTCGAGTTGATTAGTAGTATACCTGAGACCACATCGTGAGTCTCCTTCGCTTCCTCCCTGGTGATTTGAAAAACTCTAGTCTTCACCTTCTGGGGTTCTGTCTTCTTTTGAGCTGTTGACACCACAGTTTCTCCTCCCTTGTTTGGGCAGTTGAAACTATAGTGTCCCATCTGATGGCATGAAAAACACTCCACTTCGCTGGCTTTCTTGGCTTTGCAATCTTTCGCTTTGTGACCGAATCCGCCACAATTAAAGCAGGCATTTGATCCCGCTCGGCACTCGCCACCGTGTTCTTTCCCACATTTCTCGCACTTCTTTACACTTCCCTATCGGCTTTGACTTGAATTTATCTTTCCTTTCTTCTTTATGTTTCCACTTGTACTAACTGTCTTCCTCTTGTCACTAAAACCAGGTCCTTCCTCCTTCCTTCTTTTTCCAACATCTTCCACAGTTCGGGCAGCATTGATCGCTCCGTCTAGCGTCTCGACTTTCTTTACTTCTAGTTCATAGTTCCATGGCAAACCCCGGACATAGCGGTTAATTCGGGACCGCTCACTGGGGTAAGACTCCCCCACAAAAGGTAACATGTCGCAAAACTTCTTCGTATACTCATCCACCGTCAAGTCTCCTTTCTTTATTGTTAATACATCTTCGTTCATTTTCTCCAAATCTCGCGTGGGACAGAATTTATCTTTAAGACACGAAACAAATTCCGCCCATGACCAGCCATATACAACATCTTTACCCAAACTTTCATATTTGGTGTTCCACCATACCAAAGCATCATCCTTCAACTGCCGAGAGGCGTAGTTGACTCGATCGTTTTCTCCACATTTGCTTGCTTGCATCACTTGTTCAATCTCTCGGACCCACCGCATTGTTACCTTTGGCTCAAAACTGCCATGATATTCGGGCGGTTTGCAAGCCATAAAGGACTTAAAAGAGCAGCCCTTTTCTTCCTTCTTGTTCCCTCCAGTAGCCTCTTCCTCAGTCGTCTTTTTGGAGACTTCTTGTGATGATTGGGCACTAGGTTCACCCATTCGGCTGTCTATTATGTTATGCACATCCTGCTTCAGTTCATTTCGTAAGTTATTGATTAGGTACTGAATTGCTTCCATGGTGACAGGTTGTGGTGGTGGGTTTGGCTCGGCCTCATCATTTCGAAGAACATGTGGTTCACTTCCTCTTGAAGAAGTGTGACTGCCCTCACCCCTGTCAGCTTGTCTTCTGTCTCCCATTACTATATAGATGAACAAATCATTGGTTTAATACACAATTCTATATAGTATTTTGTAAGCGGTAACATATTGTCTCCTTATCTTGACTGCATTATTATAACAGTTATACTCACTCTATAACTTCTATAAGTCTAAGTGTACCTCTATATTACTAAGGCACCTTACTACTACTCTTGCTAGTTTAAGCCTAGGATGGTATTCCAACCTAATTCGCTTAAACTATGGCTCTGATACCAAAACTGTAACACCCCTTTTCTTTAACCATATTTAAAGTACAAATACAGTTTTCAAACATATTTTTACAACTCGTGACTATAAAATAGCCACTTAATTTTTTTTTATTTATTTTACAAACTTAACTCGAGGGGGGTATTACAGACTCAATACAGATACCATAATTTAAACTTACAGTATTTAAACCGGTTCCAACTGCAGTCTTTGCTCCTTTCACCTAAGTACATAGCATTTCAAAAAAAAAATAGTATACGTGAGACATAAAGCCTCGTGAGTAATATGGGTTTAGACCCAAAAGCTTTTCTGTTCAAAACTTGAAATATTAAAATTACACTATTCAAAATTGATTTATTTCATAAATCTCAAAATATCTTTTCTTCTTTACTTTCAAACTTTAAAAAGAATTTCTTTCATAAAACTGCTTTCTTTCTCATTTTCTCGTGACCAACTGAAACTTATGAATTAAGTTAATTAATTCATTCAACTAGCTCCCCTCGTGGGACAGAACAGATCTGCCCACTCGGTTATGCTCATTCTGTCTCCCCTTTGTGACTTGGAACGAATTCAAGCACAAGGGTACACTTAAGCTAGACAACTACTTCGCGACGGGAGGTACCATCCCAGTAGTGTCTTCTGATCCCCCGATTATGTGGGTGATCCTAGTCCGGACAACTGGCTCATACTTCTTTCTTTCTTTAATTCTTACTTCATTTCATCTCAAATTGGTCAAAATGGGACACAATTTGTAAACAACTCTTACTCAAACATTTTTATAACTCTTTGCTAAAAATACTTTCAAAACTGCTTTTGACATCTTAGTTCCTATAAGGAACTTCTTTCAAAATACTTTGCAAACAATACTTTAAAAATATGCTTTTAACACTAAGCCCTTGTATAGAGCTTCATTAAAAACTATTTTCCAAACTTTAGTATTTATAAACATTTGGAAATCATACCTTTCTGAAAGTAATATTTTGCTATGTACTATAAAAATCCTCATAAAACTCACCTTGGTTCTATTACGGTTTACTAAGCTTCACGTACGGCTTTTCCCTTCCCGTGCTCAACAACGTTTGAAGCACCACCTATATAAATAGTATATATAAATACTCAATATAATTAACTTTATAATGCTAAAGTCTCATATGACATAACTCCAGGTTATAATAAATGTATAACCATTAATACACTCGTTTTATCGTTTTTCCCGAGATACGCGTATACTGCTACAGTAATCCCGAGGGGTCGTATTTCAGTTCCGACTCTTTTCCATGAAATCTTAGGCCATATTAGACTTGTGTTTCAAATTTGAAGTCAATTGGACAAGTCTAGCTCAATTTCCAAAAATCAAGTTTTAACAATAAACTTGAAATTAGCCACTGCCGCTACAGTGACTTTTCTGCAAGGTCGGATTACGGATTTGACCATTCCCAACATGTTCTTATATCATTTCAAGGTTATGGCTAAAATTTCAGGTCAATCGGACATGTCTAGCTATGGTTTCTAGCATTTGAATTTTTTAACATTTTTGGTCCCTGCCTGGCCCCTGACTGAAGGCGCACTGCACCAGGTATGGGGCGCACTGCACCTGGGCGCACCCCGCCCTGGTCCTGGGCGCACTGCGCCTGGCGCCTGGGAAGGCTCCTGATCAGTCGCGATTTGGCACTGTAGCATGCAGTTTTAAGGCTTTAAGCTCTTATTCCAGGTCTTAATCACCTGGGGTTTGTTCTAGGACTAAAACCCTTGACTAATAACACATTTTAAGCCATTAAAAACACTTTAATAGATCAATTGCAGAAATTAAAGTTCTTGTCTAAACTTGAAAATTCTCAAGAATAGCATTCTACTTTCATGTTTTTGAGTTAAGTTCCTAACTAATGGCTTATTGGAAGCATTAGCTACTTAACCCACATGATTTATGACTGAAATTTCAGTTTCAATTTCATCCAAAGACCAAATTCAAGCACATACCCAAAAACCTAGGTTAAAGAAGATGGAATCTTATCTCTTTTAACTATGGAATCACTAATTCCAAAGTTAGTTCTTGATTCCTTGGAAATTCCTTTGATCTCTTCTTCCTCTCTAGCGCTTTCTTGCTGTCTCTTGTGCTCTCTGGAATCCTCTGGAGAAATGTTCTTAATCCTTCAATTAATGGGTATAATAACTACTAAATAATATATATATCTTATTTATAAATAAACTTTACATTTAGGTCCTTTGGTTACTAACTTCTCTTCAAAAATGATCCAAGAGTCACAACTTCACCATTAACTTCCAACTTAACATTTTCCTTGACATTTTGGTCATTTTTATGTCAAATGACCAATTTGCCCTTTTTGGCCAAATTTTACTATTCACGCGGTAAAACTCCAAATTTCACATAAACTTTTATTTCTCACTTTATTATTTTACAAATACATATTATTACACATAATAGTCGTACAATATGACAAAAGACGGTTTTTACCCTTTTTGACTTTTTCGCGGGTTCTTACAAGTTGCATACCACAACTTGGAAATCCATCGTCTCTCGAAGCCACAGCTTGGTAACTGTAAAACAAAGAACGTATGTTGAAATTAGATATTAGAGAATAAGGACTAACCAACCAAACCCTTCTCGACATCCTAATGAGTAACAACAAAAAGGAGAGAAAATAGTAATTAGTAATATGGGGGTTTCCTCGAAATTTCATAAACATGTTTATGAACTTGGGGAATCAAAAAACAAAACTAAGATCAAAATATGGTGAAATCAAAATTATATATATATATATATATATATATATATATATATATATATATATATATATATATATATATATATATATATATATATATATATATATATATATATATATATATATATATATATATATATATAGTGAAATCAAACTTGTAAAACCAAAATACATAAATATATGCTGACGAGTTTATAACTATGGATCGGTTCACAGATCTGGATACAAAAATATGGATCAGTTCACAGAACTTGCAAAGAATACAATGAAATTAAAATAACAAAAGTCAATAGGAAATTCTTTATCGGTTTCACAGATCTGGATCATAATATACTTACCGATTTACAAATAAGGATTGGAATATAGTTATCGGTTCACAAATCTAGATCGAAGTATAAGTACCGTTTCACAAAACTGTATCGAAGTGGAACTCGGTAATGATGGCAAGTGTTCTCTGCTTTTTTGCATCTAATTTCACTCCATCAACAAGGTTAATTAAAAAATACCTTCGGTATGGTACCTACACCCAAAACGAAGATAAAATATGAATTGAGATTAAAAAGATATGAAAATTCAAACAGCAAAAATACCAAACAAAATCAATCGATGATATTTATTAATAGTTATATCACATATTTAGGGAAAAGAAATTTTAAATGCTGTTTTTAGTCAACAGGCCTTATGGAGCAACGAATTCAATTTCCTGAACTGCAGATTGGATCCAAAAACCAATAACCAGATGAACTCACAAGACACCAAATCAGACTTATAAATAGAACTTAAAAATAAGACTTATAAATCAATATTAATCAGACCGTAAGCGAATCAGAACTCAAAAGTTGCAAGCCCCTGTAGACGATGAAACCACAAGTCGAAGACCTGGAAAAATCAGAAATCGATGGCGTGGAAAATCAAAACAGGGAAGATGAATTGATGCAAAATCGAGTTTATATCTGTCTTGATGTGCCGATGAGTCTTCATGGTGAGTCGATGATCACACTTTCACACCTCACAATTTCGATTTTGGGAGTTCAAGAACCGGTTTTTTTAAGAAAAGTCGAAGATTAGTTAGACATATATTCACGCTCACAATTAACCAAAAAAAACTCAAAAACCCTACCTTCGTATACATTTGTCAAAGGATTTTAGAGAACTTGGGGGGGGGGGGGGGGTAATATAAGGAAGACCAGGAGCGAGAATCGGTCAAATTGGATTTTGAAATTCAATCAGTAAATCCTATCATTTCCCTCGTTTACGTATTAGAATTTGTACATCATGCATAATCAATTGAACCTCTTAATTTTAAAAGTTTCCATTTTTAGAAACCATTTTTCCTTTTTAAAGTAGTATAGATAGCTATAGAGTCACATTAAATTTCGATATTCGTTTATTTCATGGAATGATTTGGTTTCAAAATAAACTTTCTATTTATTTTTAATTATCGAGTAATTGATTGCTTGATTTGAACCAACCGATTAGGCAAATGAATTAGCATGTATCAACAACTTAATTTTGGATGATAAATAAATAATGTTTTAAAATATATATTTTTAAAAATAATCACATTATAATAAACATTTCAAAATTCATTTTTATTGATTGGCAATCATATTTTATAACTTCACATAATTTAAACAATTTCCAATCAGTAATTGGTTTGGTATTCTTGGTCAATTGATTCCCACAAACAATGATTAAGATCCTAAATGTTGACTTTTCACCGAACATTCTTCATTACTGCGTCATTGATGACAAGTTCTTTTCCAATTGTGATATTAATATTCTGGATCTTTCTAATATATGTGATTTATGTATCATCCTTTTCTGCTATTCATTTAAATGGAACATGTTTTCCCATTAGAGAGGTTTGCATCTATCAAATTGTATCAAAAAACACGATAACCAAAATATATAACATAACATAAACAAAAAACGATCCATTTAATTGATTCCGTATTATTTTCGTTTCGCTCTAAAACTAGTCCGTAACTAAGCAACCCACCGAATACGTGTTCAAGTTTATTTTAAATTCAAACATCATACCTCATGTTAGGCCAAATTCAAAGTCAAAATAATTAATGATGCAACCGTGTCCGGAATATGGGACCAAGTTCTTCGGGGTGAATATAGCTTGAAGGACTCCAGAACCTAAGATCACTTAGAGAAAAGAGAGGGCGAGGCGTATTCGGTAGGGATCTCGAGGGAATACGTTTCAATAGTCAATTTAGTAACCCGTCTTTTATTGCTTTTATCCCAAACATTAAGGACATCAAGCTTGTTACTGATTTCTGCCAGATTTGGTTAATTGATTGTCAATATAAGATTATCCGCAAAACTTTAGCTAATCGTTTGAGCTTGGTTATTGATGACGTGGTTAGGAGTGAACAATCAACTTTTATTAGTGGTTTCTGTAGATCAGAGAATTCGATTATGGTGAATGTTGTTTTTTGTCTATTCTCAAATAATCAATACATATACCCACATGCAGGAAGAAAAAACAGAATAATAAACTATTACTTTACATCCACTAAATAAAGAAAACACTACCTAATTTACTCCACTAATTAAGGGACAAAATGATTAACATAAAACACGCTCCCGGAATTTGCTCTCGTCAACACTCCCCCTCAAGATGGAGAATGGATATCTATCATTCCGAGCTTGTTAAGAGAGCTTTGAAACACTTTTCCACATACGGCTTTCGTTAGCATATCTGCGAGCTGGTCCTTTGAGGCCACGTGAGGTAGTTCAATAGTCTTCTTTTCGAGATGGTCTTTAATGAAATGACGATCAACCTCAACGTGTTTTGTTCTATCATGTTGAACGGGGTTATTGGCTATATTTACTGCTTCTTGATTATCACAGTGTAGATGCATTGGGCCAGTTTGATCAATTTTGAGATCTCGAAGAATTCGTTTTATCCATAGTAATTCACATATGCCATGCACCGTTCCTCGATATTCCGCTTCTGCACTCGACCTTGCAACCACCTTTTGCTTCTTGCTTCTCCATGTTACTAAGTTACCTCCTACGAAAGTGAAGTATCCAGACGTGGATTTTCCATCCATTCGATCCCCAGCCCAATCTGCGTCAGTGTAACCACTTACTTGGTGACTTTGGTTCTTCTCAAAAAACAACCCTTTTCCCGGTGATGCCTTCAAATACCGTAATATCCGATACACTGCCTCCATATGATCTTCACTTGGGGAGTGCATAAAACGACTTACGATGCTAACAGCATAGGCTATATCTGGTCGTGTGTGGGACAAATATATTAACTTTCCGACCAGCCTTTGGTACCTATCTTTATTCGTTGGAACTTGATCAGGATGAACAATCAGTTTGTGATTGGTTTCAATTGGGGTTTCCACTGGACGGCAATTGAGCATTCCTGTTTCAGCTAATAAATCCAACACATACTTTCGTTGACACATGGAGATTCCAGCTTTTGATCTGGCCACTTCGATACCTAAGAAGTACTTTAAGTGACCAAGATCCTTCAGCTCGAATTCTGCTGCAAGGGTTGTTTGGAGATTTAACATTTCTTCTGGATCATCTCCTGTGACCACCATATCATCGACATATACTATAAGGGCTGTCATTTTTCCTTTGGTTTCTTTAACAAACAGTGTGTGATCTGCATCACTTTGCTTGTATCCAATTCTTTTCATGAAGTTTGAGAACCGACCAAACCATGCTCGGGGGGATTGTTTCAACCCGTACAATGCTTTCTTTAATTTGCACACCTTCCTGTTGCACTTTGAACCCGGTGGAGGATCCATATATACATCTTCTTCTAAATATCCATTCAAGAAGGCATTCTTCACATCGAACTGTCTTAAAGGCCAGTCCCGATTTGCCGCTATGGAAATAAGGATACAGATTGTGTTTATTTTTGCAACGGGCGCAAACGTGTCACTATAATCAATCCCATACTTCTGAGTGTATCCCTTGGCTACGAGTCTAGCCTTGTATCGATCTATGTTTCCTTTCGAATCAAGCTTAACTGTATATATCCATCTACACCCCACAGTTTTCTTCCCCGGAGGAAGATTTACCAACTCCCATGTTTGATTTTTTTTGTAGCGCTTCCATTTCTTCGTTCATGGCTTTCTTCCATTTTTCATCTTTCAAAGCTTCTTGTACATCATTAGGGATAGTAATAGTAGATAAATTGTCAACTAGGAGTGCATGAGATTTTGCTAAGCGATGGGATGAAACATAGTCACCAATGGGATACTTTGCCTTTGCTTCTAGATCGGGTTGGTATTGCTTCTTTGGTATCCCTCTGTTATGTCTTACTGGGTATCTAGATTCTGGAGGATTATTAGTTTCCTGTAAAACAGACCCCGTTGTTGCATCCTGCAAAATAAAAGCATTAGGAGTGGTGATTACCTCAGGATTCTCGATGGTGACGGGGTTTGTACTATCTCGAGTTTCATGAGATTCACTTGTTTTGTCTTCACCATTTTTCTCATTATCTTGCTCGCTTTCATCATCATTAATTTCATCGGATTCCGACTCATAGTCTGTAATTTCGGGGTTAAAATTCTCGAATGATTCACTACGGGGTTCATTGGTATTGGTTGATGTGTCATTTCCATCTTGACTTTCAGATGTGTCATTTCCATCTTGACTTTCATGTGTATCATGCGTGTTTTCTTCGCTCAAGTTTGGTGTTTTCTCCCCCTGAAGAGAACACTCATGACCGAAGAAAGGAACGTTTTCATGAGAAACCACGTCTCGAGTTACGTACATCTTTTGAGTCTTTGGGTCATAACATCGGTATCCTTTTTTTTAGTTCAGCATACCCCAAAAATACACATCGAACTGCTCTTGGTTCCAATTTTCCTATGCTTTGATGGACAAAGGCTGTACATCCAAACACTCTTGGTTCAAGACCCGAGCTTGTTGGTGTGTTTACTAGTTATTGTAGCTTTTGAAGAGGGGTTTCGAAGTCAATAACCCGAGATGGGGTTCTGTTCATGAGGTATGCTGCTGAACGGACCGCTTCTCCCCAATATTCACGTGAAACATTCATATCAAACAAAGAGGCTCGGACAATTTTGAGAATTTGTCGATTTCTTCTCTCGGCAAGCCCATTTTGTTGGGGGGTGTCTGCGCATGAGGTTTGATGTCGGATAAAATTATCCTTACAAAATTGTTTCATATTTTGATTGATATATTCCCCTCCATTATCTGATTGTATAACTTGAATGTCACTGTGATATTGTGACTTTACAATGTGATGCAATTCCTTAAATGCATAAAATGTTTCTCCTTTAGTTTTGAGTAAGGAGACCCATATCATTCTAGTACACTCATCAACAAATGTCACAAAATAACGTGCACCATTAGGAGTAGGAATTTTCGCCGGGCCCCACACATCGGAGTGAATCGTCATAAAAGGTACTATGGCTTTATTATTACTAGAAACATAAGAGATTCGATGGTTTTTTGCCAATTCACATGTTCCACACTTGAAATCACTATCCATTACATTCAAAAATAAATTCGGTTTTAACCTTCTAAGATAACTAAATGATAGATGCCCGAGTCGACGATGCCATAACCATGCCCACTTTTTATCAGCTTGATTCACTCCTGTATGATGAGCTTGACCACGAGGGTGTTCTTCGAGATAGTACAACCTTCCCCGTCTAGTACCATAACCAAGAATCTGATGTGTCACCATATCCTGAAAAATGCATTCATTAGGTGTAAAAATTACACAACAATTCAAGGCTTCGGTGATTTGACTAACGGATAAAAGGCTAGAAGAAAGAGAAGGGACAACAAGGACAGTATCAAGATCTATAGAACTCGACAATTTTGCCGGGCCTTCTCCCGTAATAGATGCTACTCCTCCATTAGCAGTGTGGATGTTAGTTTGTTTTGGGAGGTTCAAGGATTCTAATTTGGAGGAATCATTTGTCATATGATCCGTTGCACCAGTGTCAATAATCCAACCATTACTCGGAGCATGGTTAGTATTATACATACCAAAATCGTTGGCTGTTTTCGTGTGAGCAGCAACTAGAACCGGTGGTTCTTCTTTATTCGATGTTGCAATGGAGGCTTGACTTATCTTCTTCCGTGGTTTCTTCGTGAAATCCGACCAGTCGGGGTACCCGATGATTTCATAGCATCTCTGTTTAGAGTGACCTTCTTCCCCACAATGAGTGCATGTGTATGTGTTCATTTTACTATTGGGATTTTTTCCTTTAGCAGGACGATTACGGGTGGCTAGGTGCACCACACTATCGAGCTTCGGTTTTTGTTCTTCCATAGTGTGCCTCCATATGATCTTCACTTGGGGAGTGCATAAAACGACTTACGATGCTAACAGCATAGGCTATATCTGGTCGTGTGTGGGACAAATATATTAACTTTCCGACCAGCCTTTGGTACCTATCTTTATTCGTTGGAACTTGATCAGGATGAACAATCAGTTTGTGATTGGTTTCAATTGGGGTTTCCACTGGACGGCAATTGAGCATTCCTGTTTCAGCTAATAAATCCAACACATACTTTCGTTGACACATGGAGATTCCAGCTTTTGATCTGGCCACTTCGATACCTAAGAAGTACTTTAAGTGACCAAGATCCTTCAGCTCGAATTCTGCTGCAAGGGTTGTTTGGAGATTTAACATTTCTTCTGGATCATCTCCTGTGACCACCATATCATCGACATATACTATAAGGGCTGTCATTTTTCCTTTGGTTTCTTTAACAAACAGTGTGTGATCTGCATCACTTTGCTTGTATCCAATTCTTTTCATGAAGTTTGAGAACCGACCAAACCATGCTCGGGGGGATTGTTTCAACCCGTACAATGCTTTCTTTAATTTGCACACCTTCCTGTTGCACTTTGAACCCGGTGGAGGATCCATATATACATCTTCTTCTAAATATCCATTCAAGAAGGCATTCTTCACATCGAACTGTCTTAAAGGCCAGTCCCGATTTGCCGCTATGGAAATAAGGATACAGATTGTGTTTATTTTTGCAACGGGCGCAAACGTGTCACTATAATCAATCCCATACTTCTGAGTGTATCCCTTGGCTACGAGTCTAGCCTTGTATCGATCTATGTTTCCTTTCGAATCAAGCTTAACTGTATATATCCATCTACACCCCACAGTTTTCTTCCCCGGAGGAAGATTTACCAACTCCCATGTTTGATTTTTTTTGTAGCGCTTCCATTTCTTCGTTCATGGCTTTCTTCCATTTTTCATCTTTCAAAGCTTCTTGTACATCATTAGGGATAGTAATAGTAGATAAATTGTCAACTAGGAGTGCATGAGATTTTGCTAAGCGATGGGATGAAACATAGTCACCAATGGGATACTTTGCCTTTGCTTCTAGATCGGGTTGGTATTGCTTCTTTGGTATCCCTCTGTTATGTCTTACTGGGTATCTAGATTCTGGAGGATTATTAGTTTCCTGTAAAACAGACCCCGTTGTTGCATCCTGCAAAATAAAAGCATTAGGAGTGGTGATTACCTCAGGATTCTCGATGGTGACGGGGTTTGTACTATCTCGAGTTTCATGAGATTCACTTGTTTTGTCTTCACCATTTTTCTCATTATCTTGCTCGCTTTCATCATCATTAATTTCATCGGATTCCGACTCATAGTCTGTAATTTCGGGGTTAAAATTCTCGAATGATTCACTACGGGGTTCATTGGTATTGGTTGATGTGTCATTTCCATCTTGACTTTCAGATGTGTCATTTCCATCTTGACTTTCATGTGTATCATGCGTGTTTTCTTCGCTCAAGTTTGGTGTTTTCTCCCCCTGAAGAGAACACTCATGACCGAAGAAAGGAACGTTTTCATGAGAAACCACGTCTCGAGTTACGTACATCTTTTGAGTCTTTGGGTCATAACATCGGTATCCTTTTTTTTAGTTCAGCATACCCCAAAAATACACATCGAACTGCTCTTGGTTCCAATTTTCCTATGCTTTGATGGACAAAGGCTGTACATCCAAACACTCTTGGTTCAAGACCCGAGCTTGTTGGTGTGTTTACTAGTTATTGTAGCTTTTGAAGAGGGGTTTCGAAGTCAATAACCCGAGATGGGGTTCTGTTCATGAGGTATGCTGCTGAACGGACCGCTTCTCCCCAATATTCACGTGAAACATTCATATCAAACAAAGAGGCTCGGACAATTTTGAGAATTTGTCGATTTCTTCTCTCGGCAAGCCCATTTTGTTGGGGGGTGTCTGCGCATGAGGTTTGATGTCGGATAAAATTATCCTTACAAAATTGTTTCATATTTTGATTGATATATTCCCCTCCATTATCTGATTGTATAACTTGAATGTCACTGTGATATTGTGACTTTACAATGTGATGCAATTCCTTAAATGCATAAAATGTTTCTCCTTTAGTTTTGAGTAAGGAGACCCATATCATTCTAGTACACTCATCAACAAATGTCACAAAATAACGTGCACCATTAGGAGTAGGAATTTTCGCCGGGCCCCACACATCGGAGTGAATCGTCATAAAAGGTACTATGGCTTTATTATTACTAGAAACATAAGAGATTCGATGGTTTTTTGCCAATTCACATGTTCCACACTTGAAATCACTATCCATTACATTCAAAAATAAATTCGGTTTTAACCTTCTAAGATAACTAAATGATAGATGCCCGAGTCGACGATGCCATAACCATGCCCACTTTTTATCAGCTTGATTCACTCCTGTATGATGAGCTTGACCACGAGGGTGTTCTTCGAGATAGTACAACCTTCCCCGTCTAGTACCATAACCAAGAATCTGATGTGTCACCATATCCTGAAAAATGCATTCATTAGGTGTAAAAATTACACAACAATTCAAGGCTTCGGTGATTTGACTAACGGATAAAAGGCTAGAAGAAAGAGAAGGGACAACAAGGACAGTATCAAGATCTATAGAACTCGACAATTTTGCCGGGCCTTCTCCCGTAATAGATGCTACTCCTCCATTAGCAGTGTGGATGTTAGTTTGTTTTGGGAGGTTCAAGGATTCTAATTTGGAGGAATCATTTGTCATATGATCCGTTGCACCAGTGTCAATAATCCAACCATTACTCGGAGCATGGTTAGTATTATACATACCAAAATCGTTGGCTGTTTTCGTGTGAGCAGCAACTAGAACCGGTGGTTCTTCTTTATTCGATGTTGCAATGGAGGCTTGACTTATCTTCTTCCGTGGTTTCTTCGTGAAATCCGACCAGTCGGGGTACCCGATGATTTCATAGCATCTCTGTTTAGAGTGACCTTCTTCCCCACAATGAGTGCATGTGTATGTGTTCATTTTACTATTGGGATTTTTTCCTTTAGCAGGACGATTACGGGTGGCTAGGTGCACCACACTATCGAGCTTCGGTTTTTGTTCTTCCATAGTGTGCCTTTGGCTATGATCCTTGCGGATATATGCATAGCATGATTCCACGTCAAGGGGTGGATCCTTTCTTAAGATCTCACTCCGGGCTTGATTAAATTCGGGATCAAGACCGACCAAGAATATATGAACACGAAGTCGGGCTAAAGTTTTGTTCAGGTATACAGTCTGGGCAACAGTCTCCTCTTGAGTAGTAAGACGGGTATCAATCTCCTGAAATATACTTACCAATTCATTATAATATGTAGGTAAGGATCTCCCGTTTTGACGGGTGGTGAAAGATCTTCGGTTGAGTTCGAATAGTTGTGTCTCGTCAGTACCATCATAGAAGGTTTTGGCGACTGCATCCCAGATCTCTTTTGCAGTTTGGAGCCGGATAAAGCGTCGTATCAAAGATGGACTCATTGAATCGATGAGCCAACTTTTGACCCGGTTATTGTCGAGCAACCATGTTTCGATCTGTTTTTCGCCTGTTGTGGGTTTCGGGGTAGCACCAGTAATGAATCCGGATTTGTTCCTTGCTCCAATGCGCATCTCCATGAGTTGGGACCATAAAGGGTAATTCGAATCATCTAAGATAACTCCGGTGGGAAACGGTGCTTCTTGTACGTTTTGAACAATGACTCGTGTGTCTTGAGAGGAACTCTCTTTATCTGCCATTGTGAGTGAATTTGTTTATGAGGTTGTTCGATTTTTATTGGTAAGGAATTTCTCTGATACCATGTAGATCAGAGAATTCGATTATGGTGAATGTTGTTTTTTGTCTATTCTCAAATAATCAATACATATACCCACATGTAGGAAGAAAAAACAGAATAATAAACTATTACTTTACATCCACTAAATAAAGAAAACACTACCTAATTTACTCCACTAATTAAGGGACAAAATGATTAACATAAAACACGCTCCCGGAATTTGCTCTCGTCAACAGTTTCCAGATTCTAGACGGACCTTTGATTTTGAATGACATTATGGCTTGGTGTAAATCATATCGCAAGAAGGCTATGCTTTTCAAAATTGACTTTGAAAAAGCATATGATTTCTTCGATGCAACTTTTTGGATGATATGCTTGAAAAGATGGTTTTGTCATGGAATGGAGAGGTTGGATTCACAATTGTATTTGTTCTTCCATGGGGCCACTTTTGGTAAACGGGTCCTCGACCTTTGAGTTTCAACTCTAGAAAGGATTATAAAAGGTGACTAGTTGTCAGCTGTTTTTCATTTTGACTATGAAATGTTTCCAAGTTGCTTTTCAACAGGTCATGAATAAAGACATTTTACGGAGTTGTCGTATTGGTAGTTCGACTATGGAAGTGTCTCATCTCTTTTATACGAATGACATGATTTTTCTTTGTGAGTAGTCGAGTTTTTAATATTGTTAATATGGTTTGGGTGCTTCAGTATTGGTGTTTACTGCTCTTGGTGATCTTGGTGTTTATTGTTAATATGAAAAAGAGTAAACTTGCAGATCTTGGTGTTTATTGTTAGACGGTGGAAGAGATGATTAATCTCATTGGGTGTGCTCTGCTAAAAATGACTTTTTCTTATCTTGGTTTGACCATAGGATGAAATATGAGTCGTATAGAAGCTTGGAAATATGTGGTGATGAAATTTACTTCCAAGTTGTCGACTTCGAAGGCAAAGATGTTATCCATTGGTGGCCGACTAACTTTGTTTACGTGGGGTTTGTGTTTTCTTCCAACCTACTTTATGTCTTTATTTAAATCTCTAGATGCCATCATTACTCAACTTGAAACTATTCGTAATAAGTTCTTTCTAGGAAGTGACATGACAAGTAATAAAATGATCTAGTTTGGTTGGTGGAAGGTTATGGCGCAAAAGCAAGATCATGGCCTCGTGGCTGGTGTTTGTTTGCACTAAACTGGGCTCTTTTGTTTAAATGGATGTGTTAGTTTCATAATGCCCCTCATTTGATGTGGGTTAGAGTCATTAAAGCTATTCACGGTGTGCATGGTTTTGTTGATCTTCCCTTGTCGACTCAAATTTCAAACACCACTTGGCTGAATATTTTAAACGCGTCTTATATATTGCAAGATAAAGGTGTCGAATTTGTTTTTCCGTTTGCAAGAAAAAATTGGAGAATGGTCGTTTTGGGATTACATTGGGTTGGGAGACTCGACTTTAAAATGGCACAGCCATGTTGGCCGACTTCTTTTTCTCGTGCACCCAGAGAGAGGGGGGATAATAGGCTGTCCTCTTAACCCTATTGGCTATAGTTTTCCTGTCTCACCAATGTGATTGGTCGTCCAAGTCCTTGCCTTGCTTGGGTCAGGTAACTATTTTGTGGCCTCGACTAGAGGTTTTATCGATAAGAGATGCTTGATTGTTGACTCTACCCCAACTAGATGGAATATGTTACTCCTTATTAATGTCAATATTCTTTCTTAGATATTGTCTTTGAATAAATTTCCTAGTAAGGATAATTTGGTTAGCAGGTATTTGGATATTTTGACACCGAGAACCAAATAGGTATGGAAATTTTCTAAATTCTTTTGATGTTTATGTATTAAACATGTATTGCTAGGGTGTTGTATGTTGGAATTCAGTTGGTAAACAATTTCAATTGGTTGGGTGAAGTATGAGGTAGGAACAAGAAAAAAGGAACGTTCTGCTTGGAGATAGCGCCACTAAGGCTTTATCATAGCGACGCTATCTATAAATGTGATGCCTTATTTGAGATAAATCATGAAGTAAAATGTTAATAATTAACAACGTTAAGTTTAGGTGGTAGCGTCGCAAAGCCTTGTTAGTGACGCTATCTGTTGATGATAGCACCGTATGTGGGTCGACATATTAAGTTGCTTAGGCTGGGATAACTCAGCCATTTTTAGAAAGGGTACTTAATATTTCGTTCCAGGAGATTGAGAAAGGGATTTCGGTCTATGGCTGAGTAAATTCAAAAGGAGGGTTGTAGGAGGCTTGTATTTAATCTATAAGTGATTGGGAACTTCAATTTCAAGGTAAGGATTCCTCTTTTATTAAAATCCTATGAAGTTAGAACCCTAGATGGTAAATTGTGAACTATAGCTGAATGCATTGGGTGTAAGTAGTTTTAGTATACGTTTTGAGTGAACCTTACTAGAAATTATGGATTGGACCTAGTGTAGGAGTCTGAAAGTGGACAAATCGAAGGCTAGCCAAGTTGTGACTATAACCCCGCTAAGGCCTTATTATAGCGCCGCTAAGTCACGGGCAATCGTGACATCATGTTTTATTTGTACTGTTAGCGATGCTAAAGGTCCTTCGATAATGTCGCTAAGTCTGGACAAACAATGTAAAAAGGCCTATTAAGGGCTAGAAATGACTTTGAAATAATGGGAAACACTATCCCATAGATGTTTAAGTCTCTTAAAGGGGTTTGAATGATTATTAATTGATGAATGTGATTGTAAAACACTTGTAGGTCGAAAGGAGCAAAGATAATAACCGAAATGGAACTTCTCGTATTCATCAATTTGCACCCAACGGTAAAGTAGGTGAGTAACCATTCTTCTATCTGATTATATATTGTGATTGAAGATGGTCTGGGATTATGCAGGTACCTATATGGTAAATTTCCTTAGTGGCTTGGTAAATCGCCTTAGTGGCTTGTATATGCCTAAGTGGCTAGTTATTGCCTTGGTGGCTTGATGTTGTCTTTATGCCTTGGACTTTTAGCTTTTGTGACTAGAGATTTAGGCAGAGGTGGTTAAGGGAGTTAGATAGAATAATAATTTATTTTGTTTCGTATGTGGAATAGTTTTGCTATTGTTTTATGATATGTTTTGCAGGTTCTAGTAAGGAATGTGATTTACTTTGCAGGTTCTAGTAAGGTAGACAAAGGTAATGAGAAGGTAAACGTGTAGATGGACTTGAATAGGAAGATGTGTAGCCGCCCGACTTGGATGTGATCTTAGTATTTTGTACATCCTTTTGATACACGTGTCATGGTTGATATATTGTACACCAAATACTTACGAAAATCTTTTGTTAACTCGTTATGTATATATGTTTTGGAAATGAAAATTTTGGGTGTACTTTATATGTGAACCGGGCGTTACAAATATTCATTTTTTGCTCTGTGTAATTTGTGGCATGGAGGCGGAATCGTCGAATCATTTGTTTTTTCGTCCCATTGTTGTTGCAGTCAGGGATTGAATTGGTAAAAGTTGGGGGTTAAATCTTTTGATTTTTACTTCTTATCATCATTCGGTGACGTGGTTGACTGGCTTGTGCAGTTGTGCATGAAAGTCTCAGAGGACTTTTTAGAAGCCACTTGTTTGACTGTCTGGCAGAGTCTTTGGGCGTTCCGGAATGCTTCTTTGTTTGGTAGAGTTAAACCGAAAAATGTTGTCATGTTTGATAAAATTGTCACTCAATCGGTTTTTTTTTTTTTTTTTTGGGCTTTCAATAGGAGTGGGAAGTCAAAACCGACCCGGAAGACTTCAAAAACCTAGTCTTGGTATTTCCATGATGTAATTGCTTTTTCCTTATCTTCTTGCTAGCTTAATAAAATATCTGCTGTTCTAAAATAATAATAATAACAAACTTTTCACCTATTTTTAGTGAGGTAATTAGGAGTTACCTGGTACAGCCATCATACATAAGAGTTAAAATGTGTTAGTCAAATGTTATGCTTTTTTATGCTTGGAGTATCTTAATTAAGATGTCTATAGATCAATCTTAATTCCAAGATCGCTTATTTGTATATTATTAAAGAATGCCTAAATATTGTATTTTGTAAATGAAAAGTGATACAACTTACAAGATTACTTTAATGAAAGCTGAAAGGCCTACCTTACTTGGCACATAGATTAGCATTATTCGTCTTATCTGTTTGCCATTAAAGCATACATTTAGTTAACCAAAAATACTTAAAGTACTAAATGATGAGGCATAAAATTTCTTTTCAGTGTGTTGATGGATAGTACACATAAACGCACTAAACTACTTGTTAAAATGTAATAAAGCATGCACTAGTACCCAAGCGATGCAAACTAACATGCAAATACGAAAACAAATTTGTTGTCAACAGACTAAACACGTACATAAAACAGATTAAAAAATTTATAGAAGTACATGAAATTTTAATATGATGTTAACTAGATATTATCCAATTATCACGCAAAAAGATGGTTAAGGCTGTGGGGTATGCCGCACGCGGCCCCCCCTGCGTCCTCCACGTCAGCGACGAAGACGCGGCAAACACCGCGCCCCCCCCCCCCCCCCCCCCCGCGTCCTCGACCGTTTGCGTCCCGACGTCGTCATCTGGCGAACGTATGAAGACGGCGAAATTTCAAAAAATATAACCGTTTGTTATAGCTAGCCGTTGGAAAATTAAAAAAAAAATTACTTTTTTTTTACATATTATAAATACATACCACACACCTCTATATTTTACACACACAAACACATCTATATTTTACACACACAAACACAAATTTCTCTCTCAATTTTACTAACCAATTCAAGATGGAGAACGATCCGAACACCCCTCCGTCAAATCGGAACACGTCCCGCGGCGAATTCAACTACAACTTTTCCACGAATTGCACATTTACGAGTATGCTTACGGGTTCGTCGCAACAACCACAATACCCGTATCCATATCCACCACCGAACCAATATCAATACCCGCCACAACCTTACCCGTACGCACCCTTCCAACAACCGTTTCTATCACAATCGCCACCGCTTCCATCACCACCGCCACAAGCATCACCCGAAGAGGTCGTGATGGAAACACAAGCCCCCGCATCTTCCTCCAAAAAGAAAAAGAAAAATAATAGACAAAAGAACAAAACGCGAAACGCGCAAGAGGCGAAGGTTCCGTGGACGACCGACGAAGAGGTTCAAGTGGTTCGATCGTGGCTCGCTATTTCCATGGATTCGCAAAAAGGAAATAGCCAAAGTTCCACATCGTTGTGGGAACGCATTTTAGACCACTACCACGCGACGATGGTGTAACGCCAAGACATGTTTTATTATATAATTATAATAAAAGGGCAAAATGGTCATTTTACCTTGGAAGGGTAAATTGGTCTTTTGGACAGAAAAGTATTTGGTTTGAAATAATATTTTGAGTTTTGGACTTAAAATGTTATAAAAACTGAATTTGGGTCGTTTTACCGAAAAAGGGTATTTTGGTCATTTGACCATGTGAAAGACCAAATATGAAAAATATTGTTGGTTGTGGCAAAAATGTAAGAAATGAAAGTTTTATTGTAATAAAACTTGATTTTGTGGTCAAAGTTCAAGAAATGGAACTTAGGGACCAAAATTGTAAAAATTGGTGGTATAAATAAGAGAGAGTTGACTCTCTCTTTGACTAGCCATATGTGCAGCAACGGGAGGAGCAAGGAGGGTGCGATTTCTGCAGGAACTCATGGAATTGAAGCAAGGAATTAGAACTATGGCTTGGAATTGATGATTCCTAGGCTTGAAAGGTTAGTAAACTTGATTTCTAGCCAAGTTCTTGTGGTTTTTCTTGATGGGTTTGATAGAGACTGAAATATGTAAATTTCAGTTGTAATTATGTGTTTAAATTGAAGTAATACTTCCATTAAGTCATGCTAATAAGGACTTAGTTCAAGAAAATGGAAGTAGATTGCTATTTTTGATGAATTTGAAGTTTTGGGGTTGTTAGAATTAAGAACCCTAATTCTTCATTTTGATTGATTTAGTTGTTTTGAATGGTTGAAAACCTTGTTAAAGTATAAGGTTTTAGCCTAGGAACAATCCCTAATCATTTAGTCGAGTATTACGGGCTTAAAATGAGAAAAATGGGATTTTATAGCATAAACTTCGTATCGAGTGCACCAAGTTCAACGGCATTTACAACAACTTGGTGAACATGCGACGAAGTGGCGAAAACGAATTAGGAGTTGTCGTTTTTATGTTTTTTTTTTCGTGCAATGTCATTTTTATTTTTATTTTTATGTAATGTCTTTTATTTAATTTTAAATGTTTGGTTTTAATTAATTTTTAATGTTTGGTTTGAATTAAAAAAACGTAAAATATAAATGTGACGTGGAAATTAAAATGGTAGTCATGGGAGTCTTGCACACCCCTAGTGGGTGTCTTGGAAGTCTTTATGACGTGGCGATGACATGACGGTTGTCATGGGTTGTCATGGGTGTCTTGCACACCCTTCAGCCTAAGTCACTAAAACAACAATGACAGGATTGTCCTAGTGTTGTCGTAGC